>CM076577.1:807800415-808261241 GCA_034641835.2 Pinus albicaulis
TGGGTATGGTTTTGGAACATGGGAACACATTTAGGAAGGAAGACTTCTATTAGGACTGTCTCAGTCCAGATGTCTTTTTCCTTTTCACGTAGCCACTTCAAGAGTCCTAATGTGATTCCGATAAGGAAAGACAGTGTTCCTGAAATTGTTGCAAGTCTTTTTATTTACATTTGTTATATAAACACTTGGGAAACCGAGAGCTAGGCTAGATTTTATGCTAGATTTTATTCTAGATTTTGCTTAGATTCTGTGCTACATTTCTGAAGACATAGAGTGCTCTGTTCAAGTTATTTCATCTTTAATGAAGCAGACAGTGTTGTTTTGAAAGCGTTGATTTGATTTGGAGTTAGATTCCGTCAGGTGGTAGAGGGCCCCTACCTCTTGCACGGATTTATTTGCGTAATTTAGATAAGTATTCTAGCTGCCTTTACGTTTCTGAAGTTGAATTTGTAGTTGTTTTTTTATTAGCTACTATAGTTATACTCATTCTAACTCTTCCACAAGAATAAGCTCTTCCAAAAGATTATAATGATGAATGGGAAATGGCTATAGTATTGTAGGATTAGAAGTTGAATTCGTAGTTTCTTTTATTAGTTACTGTAGTTATACTCATTCTAACTCTTCCACAAGAAGAAGCTCTTCCAAAAGATTATAATGATGAATGGGAAATGGCTATAGTATTGTAGGGTTTAATTGTAGTCTCTTTTATTCACCATCACAGTTATACTTATGCTCAGCACTCTTCCACAAGAAGAAACTCTTCCAAGAAATCTGTATACTGTCTTAAGCATGATTGTGATCTTGAACGTTTTAGTTGTGTGTTTTCACTAAGTACCATAGTTGTTCTTACTCTTAAACGCTTGTCAAAAATATCATAATGATGGGTAGGAGATGGCTATGATATCTTAGTTTTTCATTGCTTTCAGTCTTTATGTTTACATCTGCACTCAATTACACAGTCAGGATTTTTCTAAAAACTCTTCCACAAGAAGGAACTCTTCCAAAATATCAATCATGATGAACAAACAGACTGTATAATTCCATAGAATAATGCATGATAGCTTAGTTAGGATGCTCCGGAGTTTAATTGCACTTACTTCATGCTCAATTGTTCTGTTTTAAGTTTGATAATGACTTGTAGTTTAGCATTGTTTTACATTAGTGATATCTCCAGTTCATTGTTAGCTTAACTAATTGCATTTGCACTCCATATTCAGTTGCCATTCACTGCATATTAGACTACTTCAGTTGTTAAACTTAACAAAACAACCTTCATTATTTACAAACATCTTCTTGTTCTAAAATCCATAATTGATTCATCACCATATGAACAGAAGACAATATCATTTTAAGGCCTGAAGTACCTCTGCAATTTCCTTATCATTTCATAAACAAAACCCTCTCTCAAAAGACTACTTTGAAAAGAAATCAATAACTCTTGAGTAAGGTTTTGTGACATTCAATTGAATTGCAGAATAGAGTTAGAAACTAGTCCTAGAATAGAAGATCTTATCATGATATCAATGTTTTATTCCAAACATACTTCAACAAATCCTAACCAAGGATAAAATGCTGCATCATTATAAGTTAGTTGTTTAAATTGTTTAGTTAGGAAGATTTGCATGTTTAGTTGATCATTTCTCAAGTTGAGTTTATGTTTTTAATCATTTCCTTAGAATTCATTATCAAGCTCTTTTTTTGCTTAGTCATAGTTTATATTTGATTCTACTTCAGTGTTTGCAATTGCATTTGTCATTTGTCATCAACCAATTAGGTCTCACTCTGTTTCTAATCATTAGCTTCTTTCCATTAGCTTTCTAGTCATCCTTCTTGTGAACATAAAACCACCAAAAGACCAAAAACATCATAAATCATCACAAAAGACCAAAAACATCACAAAACACTACACACAACGCATTAAGAAGCAAACACCTAGGTACATACAGTACACTTCACTTCAGCAGTTTACCAACCCTGGTTGACAATTAAATGAGCTCAATTTAGGAGACTAGATTGAGACCAAACATTTTGGCGCCGTTGCCGGGGAAGTGAAAACTAGGTAACCTTTGTTTCTTAACATCCAAAAACAATTTTATGCGTAGGGAGAGAGATTCAAGGGGAAGATTTATAAGCAACAGAGGCAGAAGTTTGATTTCTAGAACACCACTTGTTTCATCTAGATCCAGAGCTAGTACACCTTCAACTCAAACCCATCTTCCATCCTCTCTTGATCCTAGACTTCTAGAAGATCTAAAATCAGATATCCCATTATAAAAACCTTCCACTTCATCCACTGAACCTGCCATAGAAGAAGATCTAAAAACTCCTGTTAGGGACACAAACCTTTCCACCTCCACAGGAGAGTTAACCATGGTAGAAGAAGGAGGAGGAGGAGTTTTTAATGGAGAAAACACACTGTTTGGAGGTAGAGGTAGAGGTAGAGGAGAAGGAGGTAGAGGTGCAAATGGAGGAAGAGGTAGAATAGGAAGCTCTTTTGGGTTCCCTATAATTGATGAAGAAACCAATACAACCATGAAAAACATTTCACCCTTTGTCCTTCCAAACTTCTATGGACTTAAAACTGAAGATCCTGAAACTTTCTTATTCGAATTTGAAGTGCTGTGTAGGACTTATGACTACTTACAAGATGCTCAAAAACTGAAATTATTTCCTTCAACTTTGAAGGGAGCAGCATTAAAGTGGTTTATGAGTCTAATCAGTAGTTCTATTAGAACATGGGAAGACATGAAACAAGCATTTCTAGAGAGATACTTGGATTATTGTATGCCGGTTAATCATAAGGAAGAAGTGTTCAAGATATTACAAAAAGAAGATGAAAACTTAGAAGATTTGTTGGAAAGATTTAAATACAACATAAAAAGGGCACAAATGGAAAACCTAGATCAAGACACTTTAAAAGCTCTTTTGTTGAAAAAAATTAGGGATGAATGGTTGGATATCCTTAACATGATGGGAAAAGGGGATATATCACAACTCACATTACCTGAAATATCTGAGTTATGTATCAACCTTTCAAGAGGGAAATCCAAAACTGTCAAAGGTCCAAGAGATCCTGCTCTTGCAAGGGCAAGTAAGTCTGCTTCTGGGACAGTAATTAGATCAAAAATAGGACACATGCTTGATGATTTTAAATCTAACATCTTAGGGAGTCTTAGTGAAAAAATAGACACCCTTAAGATACAAAACAAGCAGAAGGCTGAATCTGATGCCTTGGAAATCTTTTGGCCCAAATGTAGAAATAAACATGCCTTAAGAGAGTGTCCTTTGGATGTAAAAGTGGTAGAAACCTGTGTCATTTGTTCTGAAAAGCATGAGACCAAGAATTGTCCTTCTCTTCCTGGACTCAAAGCTGTCTTTCAGGAGGAAACTCCTACAAATTCCACAGAGTCTCTCAATTTTGTATCTAAAAGGCCTTGGCAGGGACCTCAAACACAAGGATTCCATGATCAAATGTATAATCAACCTCCACCTTGGAATTCTTGGCAGCAACCTTGGCCCCAATTTCAAAATCAATCTCAATCTTGGGCATAAGGAACACAAAGTCCCTATGGAAGATACTCTCCATACTATCAGTATCCACCATCCTATCCACCATACCCACATTTTTATCCTCAAAATCCTCAACAAAATTTTCCTCAAAATATTCAACAAAATCCTCAACAACATCATCAAAATCAACCACATAAAAATCAACCACTTTCATTACCATTCCCTCAAAAATCAAATCAATTGCCGGCTCAACCCATACCAAACCCCAATAATAAGAACCCTCGGAATACATACATGATAGAAGGCCAACAATTTCCAACTTATTTAATTACTCCTCTAGACCTTAGTGATGTTCAACTTAGGTCTGGAAGGATACTTGAAAAGAGGAAACCTTCTGTGATCATACAAGAACAAGATAATTCTGAGGAAGACTCCCTACGAGTGAATAAAAGTCTTGAGGAAGACACATCCTTTCAAGACCCACACATTGAAAAACTAAAACAAAAAGATCCAATAAATCCAACTCCTGTATTAGAGCAACCATCCACATCTACTTCTATACCTCCCTTTCCGGAAAGATTACAAATCGATAGAGGTGTAGAGAAACAAATCATGGTGCCTAATTATGATTTCTTAGATGAATTGAGAAATATTTGCATTAAAATTCCATTATTGCAAGCCATCAAGGAAATCCCAATTTTAGCCAAAATAATAAAGGAGTTGAGTATGAAGACAACAAGAAAAAGAATAAGAGAAACGAAGAAAATTCAACTGGTAGGACAAATAGCAGACATTATGATGGGCAAGATTGCTATTCCAAAGTATCTTGACCCAGGAAATCCAGTTGTCAAAATTCACATCAATTGAATTGAGATTCAAAACACACTCATTGACTTAGGAGCAGCAATAAATATCATGAGTAGACAAATCATGGACAAACTGAAACTTCCTAATCTTCTCTTTACACCCACACTATTACAATTAGCAGATAGATCTGTGATCAAACCAGATGGGGTAATAGAAGACATTCCAGTGTCCCTAGACTCTTGGGAGTACCCTATGGATTTCATGATCCTAACTCCTAAGAATAATCTAGGAGGCCATCCTGTTATATTAGGAAGACCTTGGTTGGCTACAGCTGATGCTTTTATTAGTTGTAGGTCCGGTGATATGTATATTTCTGATGGTAGTTCAACTAAAAAATTCACTTTATATCCTCCGGCTAGGACAATTACAGATCTAGATGACACTCAATGGATAGAGGATGAAGAAGATTTACAACCACTCTTCACAATTTCAGAAATTAGTGAAGATAATCAAATTCTGAATACTCTAGAAAACTTTGAATCCTCTCCAAAACACAAACATGAATCATTTCAGGAGGGATCCAATATTGAATTTTTGTCATCTAGGCAGATGTCTCTTCATTCTATGGACAAGTTTGGCAGCTCTACAAGTGAAATTTTTCCAGGCAAAACTTTGAACATAAATAAGAACCTAGAAAAATCTCAACAAGAAGAGTTAGTCAAAGTATTACAGAGACATTCTTCTGCATATGCATGGGAATACACTGACATGAAAGGGATAAGTCCCAAGACTTGTACTCATCACATATATATAGAGGCAAATTGCAAACCAATTAGACAGCCTCAAAGACGGATGAATCCAAATCTTAGGGAAATTGTCAAGGAAGAATTACAAAAATTGTTAAATGTTAACTTCATCTATCCTATTTCAGATAGTCAGTGGGTTTCACCTTTAGTAATTGTACCTAAGAAAAATGGAAAATGGAGGGTGTGTGTTGACTATCGAGAACTGAATAAAGCTACTCTTAAAGACCATTTTCCCTTACCTTTCATAGATCAAGTATTAGATACATTAGCAGGTAAAAAGTACTTTTCATTCCTAGATGGGGTTAGTGGTTACAATCAAATCCAAGTAGCACTTGAAGACCAAGATAAAACCACATTTACTTGTCCTTGGGGTACCTATGCCTACCGAGTATTTCCATTTGGATTATGCAATGCACCCGCAACATTCCAAAGGGCGGTATTAGGAATTTTTTCTGATCTAATACATGACTGTGTAGAGGTGTATATGGATGATTTCACAGTTTATGGGGACACATTTGAAGAGGCTTTAGAAAACTTGGAAAAAGTCTTAAAAAGATGTCAAGAAGCAAACCTTTCACTTAGTCATCAAAAATGTTTTATGATGTTTACTGAAGGTATTGTTTTAGGGCACCACATTTCAGGGGATGGGATTAGAGTTGATGAGGCAAAATTTGAAGTCATTTCTAACCTATCCATTCCAAGTTGTCAAAGAGATGTTAGAAGTTTTCTAGGATTTA
The DNA here is from genome assembly GCA_034641835.2 of Pinus albicaulis. NCBI lineage: Eukaryota > Viridiplantae > Streptophyta > Pinopsida > Pinales > Pinaceae > Pinus > Pinus albicaulis. Next base: position 807,806,276 of record CM076577.1, read on the forward strand.
CAGGGTATTATCGAAGATTTATAGAAAACTTCACCAAAATAGCATCTCCACTCTTCAAATTACTCACCAAAAATTGTGAATTTAAGTGGACTTCTGATTGCCAGTTAGCTTTTGAAACCCTGAAAACCAAAATTTCTGAAGCACCTATATTAAGGGGACCTAACTGGAAGTTACCTTTTCATATCTCGACAGATGCTTCCGATACAGCTCTAGGAGCAGTATTGGGACAAAAAGACTTGATTCCCTATACCATCTATTATAACCTACCATCTATTATATCGGTAAAAATTGAAAAGTCGAGTTAAAAACTATCACATAATGAAAAAAGTTTTTTTATTTGTTGTTCATGCCATAAACAAATTTAGGCACTATATATTGTTCATAAAACTTTTATTCATAGAATCATTACGAATGAATATTTAATGAACAAATCAATCACTAATGGCAGAGTTATAAGATAGTTGTTACTCTTACAAGAATTCAACATTACTATTCTAGATAGGCCTGGAAAACAAAACACAGTAGCTGATTTCCTATCTAGACTCCAAAATATCAAAGATGACACTCCGATTGAAAATCAATTTCCTGATGAATATCTTTTTGCAATCTCTACTCAAACTCCATGGTTTGCTGATATTGCTAATTATTTAGTTTCAGGAAAGTTTCCTTCAATTATGAATGCAAGGGATAAAAGAAAAATCATTTGTGATAGTGCAAAATATTCATGGGTTGCTAATGAGTTGTACAAGACAGGTCCAGATTTGATCATTAGAAGGTGTGTTCGTGAAGATGAGATGCCTAAGATTCTCAAGGCATGTCATGATGAACCTTGTGGCGGTTACTTTGCAGATAAGAGGACAGCCTATAAGATCCTTAATTTAGGATATTATTGGCCATCTTTGTTTAAAGATGCTAAACAGTATGTCAAAAGGTGTGACAGTTGCCAAAGGGTAGGGAAACCTTCTCCTTCAGGTGAGATGCCATTACAACCTCAGGTACACATTGAACCTTTTGAAAAATGGGCTTTGGATTTTGTAGGACCTATTAATCCTCCATCAAAACAAAAGAAATATATATTAGTTTGCACTGATTATGTTACTAAGTGGGTAGAAGCTAAACCATTACTTGTTGCTAATGAATCATCTGTAATTACTTTTCTTTTTGAGGATATTTTTACTCGTTTTGGTGTCCCAAGGGAAATTGTTACAGATCAAGGAGCTCAATTTACATCAAGGCTAGTGGAGCAAATGATGGAGAGGTACAAAATCAGGCATATAAAATCTACTCCTTATCATCCACAAGCAAATGGTCAAGTGGAATATACTAATAAGGTCATTGAAGGAATCCTAACAAAGACTGTTCATTTACATATAAGAGATTGGGTAGATAGGCTTCCTGAAGCCTTGTGGGCCTATAGAACTACATGGAGAAACACAACAGGCCATACTCCTTATGAGCTTGTTTGTGGAAAGCAAGTTTTGTTTCCTATAGAGTTCCAAATCCAAACATTCAAGATGGCAGTTCAGCTAGGACTTGATCTAACGGAGGCACAAAAGCATAGATTGGAGCAAATTAATGAATTGGATGAGATCAGACAAGATGCAGTTCAGAAAACAAGTCTAGTCCAACAGCAAAGGGCTAGATGGCATGACAAGTACATCAAAGAGAAGAAATTCAAAGAAGGTGACTAGGCTCTCTTGTTTGATTCAAAATTCAAGGATTTTCAAGGTAAATTTCAGACACATTGGCTTGGGCCATATGAAATTGTTGAAATTTTTGATAATGGGGCAGTAAAAATCAGAACTGTAGATGAAGAAGAGGTCACTTTTCTTGTGAATGGTCATAGATTGAAGCTATATCACAAACCACTCTCAAGAGAAGAATTTGTCAAGAAGTTCCAAGAAAGCAGTGATGTGAAGTTAATGAAGAAGAATCTCTCTTCTTCATCAACTTGATTAAATTTTCTGAAGCATTTCTCTTTGAAAAAAAAAAAGTATGTCAAAAGGTGTGACGGAGTTGCCAAGGGTGGAAACCTTCTCCTTCGAGGTGAGATGCCATTACAACCTCGGTACACATTGAACCTTTTGAAAAATGGGCTTTGGATTTTGTAGGACCTATTATTCCTCCATCAAGACAAAAGAGATATATATTAGTTTGCACTGATTATGTTACCAAATGGGTAGAGGCCAAGCCATTACTTTTTGCTAATGAAGTATCTGTAGTTACCTTTATTTTTTAGGATATTTTTACTCGTTTTGGTGTCCCAAGGGAAATTGTTACAGATCAAGGAGCTCAATTTACATCAAGGCTAGCGGATCAAATGATGGAGAGGTACAAAATTAGGCATAGAAAATCTACTCCTTATCATCCACAAGCAAATGGTCAAGTGGAATCTACTAATAAGGTCATTGAAGGAATCCTAACAAATATTGTTCATTTACATAGAAGAGACTGGGTAGATAGGCTTCCTAAAGCCTTGTGGGCCTACAGAACTACATGGAGAAACACAACGGGTCATACTCCTTATGAACTTGTTTATGGAAAGCAAGTTTTGCTTCCCATAGAGTTCCAGATTCAAACTTTCAAAATGGCAGTTCAGCTAGGACTTGATTTAACGGAGGCACAACAGCATAGATTGGAGCAGATTAATGAATTGGATGAGATCATACAAGATGCAGTTCAGAAAGCAAGTCTAGTCCAACAGCAAAGGAATAAATGGCATGACAAGTACATCAAAGAGAAGAATTTCAAAGAAGGTGACTGGGCTCTCTTGTTTGATTCAAAATTCAAGGATTTTCAAGGTAAATTACGGACACATTGGCTTGGGCCATATGAAATTGTTGAAATTTTTGATAATGGGGCGATCAAAATCAGAACTATAGATGAAGAAGAGGTCACTTTTCTTGTGAATGGTCATAGATTGAAGCTATATCACAGGCTCTCTCAAGAGAAAATTTATCGAAGTTCAAGAAAGCAGTGATGTGAAGTTAATGAAGAAGAATCTCTCTTCTTCATCAACTTGATTAAATTTTCTGAAGCATTTCTCTATGAAAAAAAAATAATAATAATAAATAAATAAATAAATAAATAAAGGTATAAACATGAAAACCAATCATTGATTGGCATGTTTATACAGAAAAGATAGGGTGAAAATCAGAGTCTCTCTGACACTCTAACTTTTCCCATTTTTGTTTTTACAAGCCGTTGTTACAAAAAATCATAAGTTCAGATCCATAGTGCTTATGATTCATTTCATTTCATTTCACTCCATTCACTTATCCATCCATACTACATTTCATTCCATCATTCATATTTCACTCCATTCCACATTTCATTCATCTCATTCCATCCTCCATCCATCTCATTTTCATGTCAAAATACAAAATTTGACATCTTGCTGTAAATGAATAAAACATGTCATGGATTGCAGGGCAGTTCTTATGTTCTTTCACTCCATTTCATAAACTGAATCCATTCCATGTCTCATCATCCATCTTCATTCATACCATATAACATTTCACCCATATTCCAAAAACACTTCATTCCATGATCAAAATGCTCTACAGGTACATTCTGCAGCCTAACAGACATTCTGTAGTTGATCAGCCTTTCTGCAGCTACAAATCCTGAAGGCATCAATCAGTAGACATTAGAATTGCAACAAAATGATCCAGTGTATCCATAAATAAGAAAAATCAAGAAGGACCATGAAGATTCTTCCAAAAGAGAACAAAGAAGACAAAGACTACAAAAATCAAATGAAAGGCAAAGGTAACAAGTTTAAATTATAATGGCATTTCATAAAAGTTTAGCATAGTTTTAGTTATGGATTGTTCGAAAAGGTTGTTTTAATTATTTTTATTGATCAAGACCAATAAACCCTCCATAGACTTTGGATTAAAATCTCTCATTTCAAATTCCATATCCGACATCATTTAAGCGGTTAAAATGGTCGAGGTATTTGAATTCTTCACATCTCTTAACCAAATCATTCAATGATGATTCTCTTTGCCGTTGTAAAAATCTCTGCTGTCTCTTAAATCATTAATTTTTTCCCTCCACCTCACTCCATTACCTCATTCCGTGACCACTGCCATCACTCCATTCTGTAGCCGGAATTTCATTCCGTAGACAGAGATATTCTTATCACCGAGAGCAGAGAAAAAGGATATCAGTTTGAATATAAAAGCATTATCACTGTAAATGTAGAGGTATAGTATTGAGCATTATCATTGTAAACGCAGAGCAGAGCAAAAGGGTAAACTCAGAGGTATAGCAGCATGAGAATTTGAAGCCATTTGATTCCGTGGGCAGCCAAAGTATCACTGTGGGCAGAGATTGAGCATTATCATTATAAACACATATGTATAGCATTGAATAATTTGAAGCCATTTGTTACCAAGAGACAGAGATATAGCAGTATGGGAATTTGAAGCTATTTGCCACCGAGAGACAGAGGTATAGTAGTGTGGGAAATTTGAAGCCATGTGTCACTGTCAAACAGAGGCATATCACTCCAAAGTTTCATTGTCAACCAGAGGTATATCAGCTCGAAGTTTGAAGCTGTTGTCACTGTCAATTAGAAGTATGTCATTCCGAAGTTTGAAGCCATTGTCATTAAGAACTTGAAGCCATTTCCATTCTAAGGTAAAAGTTATTGTTTCTGTGGGTAGAAGAATGTTAATCTGAACATTGAAGAAGCAATCATGGGTTTCATTGTAAGAACTGAACCAGTGGGTTCAAAATATTTAGAAGGCTACCCTCAATGCAAAGAAATGTTGTAACAGATAGGATGGATTCAATTTTTGGAGAAATTTAATGGCTTCCACAAAGAAGTCAATAAAACATTTTCAAGATCATTTCAAGGAACTGAAGTTGAAGTGGGAGATGTCAAATTTACTGTCACTGAAGTTTTCATTGCAGAAGCTACAGGGTTGCTCAGAAATGGAGAGAGATGGTTCAAAAACAGAGAATTCCACAATGAATCCTGGAAAAAAATTCTAAAATCACCAGGTATGGATGTCACTGTATTTAAGAAAGGAATTCCAAGTTCTGCATTGAAAAATAAATGGAGAAACATACTACTTCTTCTGCAAAAATTTATTACATGTGAGGGTAGATATGGTACATTTTATGTCTACCACATTAGACTGATAATGCATTTTCTGGGGGAAGAATTAAACCTACCTTATTTCTTGCTTCAAATCTTGAAAAATATGGCTTCCTGTGTTCAAAGAAGGGTTCAATTTTTAGAGACAACTTTATATCATCATGGTTTGGTTAAAATTTTGATTGAACATCATTTAACCAAAAAAAATGATACATGGGACAATTTCTTGACAAGAAATCATTTTGAAGAGCCAAAAGAGCCCTCACCTGAACCACAGCCTACAAAGAGAAGCAGGAAATGGAGGGCTTCAAAAGTTGAAACTGATAAAACAGTCCAAGAAAGTAGTGAGGAAATCATTTCAGAGAAGTTGAATCAAATCAAGAGACAACTTAAGGAAGAAAAGGTAGTCAAAAAATCTGCCATGAAGAAAGGAGAGGGATCTTCTCAGCCTAGAAGAAGCCACAAACTAAAGGGGAAACTGAAGAAAACACTAATCAAACAAACAGGGGTAATTAATATAGAAGATGAAGAAACATCCATTGAAGAAGATGTTGAAGAGGATTTTAATGAAGGAACCCCTGAAATTGACCCTGCTCAACAAGAAATATATGACTATGTGGAAAATTTGGAAAGGAGAGCTTCAGAAAGCAAGGAGAGAACCCCTAGTCCTCCACTGTCTGAAATAGATGTATTAAGAAGGGATAGGTATGAGTTGGAAATACTTAATAGACACATCAAAAATGAGAATGAAATTCTCAAGGATCAAGTCAAGCTCAAAACTGATATGAACTCAACCTTATCCCTACATATAGACAAAGTGGAAAAGACCAATGACAAGTTGAAGAAGAGGAACAAAAAGCTAATCAAGGAACTTACCAACCTAAGGTTCAAACTTGTTATCAGAAAACCCAGAAGATCTTTAGCTTCCAGACAAAGGAGAAGGAGAGGATTAGATGTTCTTGCAGAAGCCTTTGAGTTCATAGGATAATTTGCATGAGGACATGCAAAGAGACAACAGTGGGGGTATGTTGAGCCTCAAAATTGTGCTTTATTTCATTCCATTTTACCTCATTTTCCTTTGTCCATTGCTATCCTAGACCCAATTGATCAATGAATATAGTTAAAATTACTTTTAGAATGATTTACATGACTGACTTGCTAAGTTTTGTGATTTTTTCCATTGTAAAGAATTTTGACCGGAACTAGCTGCAGAATGCAGACATTCCATAGCTAACCGGAGATTCTGCAGCTGTCTTCACGTTCGAGTATGTTCCAAGTGGCCTCTCAAGAAAAACCGCATATGGGCATATTCCACGTCATGTCTACATGGTTCGTTGCTCACCATGAAGGAAGAAACGAATTCTGGGTATGGTTTTGGAATGTGGGAACACATTTAGGAAGGAAGACTTCTATTAGGACTGTCTCAGTCCAGATGTCTTTTTCCTTTTCACGCAGCCACTTCAAGAGTCTTAATGTGATTCCAATAAGGAAATAGAGTGTTCCTGAAATTTTTGCAAGTCTTGTTATTTACATTTGTTATATAAACACTTGGGAAACCGAGAGCTAGGCGAGATTTTATGCTAGATTTTGTTCTAGATTTTGCTTAGATTCTGTGCTACATTTCTGAAGATGCAGAGTGCTCTGTTCAAGTTATTTAATCTTTAATGAAGCAGACACTGTTGTTTTGAAAGCGTTGATTTGATTTGGAGTTAGATTCTGTCAGGTGGTAGAGGGCCCCTGCCTCTTGCACGGATTTATTTGAGTAAATTAGATAAGTATTCTAGCTGCCTTTACGTTTCTAAAGTTGAATTCGTAGTTGTTTTTATTAGTTATTGTAGTTATACTCATTCTAACTCTTCCAAAAGAAGAAGCTCTTCCAAAAGATTATAATGATGAATGGGAAATGGCTATAGTATTGTAGGGTTTAATTGTAGTCTCTTTTATTCACCATTACAGTTATACTTATGATAAGCACTCTTCCAGAAGAAGAAACTCTTCCAAGAAATCTTTATACTGTCTTAAGCATGATTGTGATCTTGAACGTTTTAGTTGTGTGTTTTCACTAAGTACCATAGTTGTTCTTTCTCTTAAACGCTTGTCAAAAATATCATAATGATGGGTAGGAGATGGCTATGATATCTTAGTTTTTCATTGCTTTCAGTCTTTATGTTTGCATTTGCACTCAATTACACAGTCAGGATTGTTCTAAGAAACTCTTCCAAAATACCAATCATGATGGACAAACAGACTGTGTAATTCCATAGAATAATGCATGATAGCTTAGTTAGGATGCTCCGGAGTTTAATTGCACTTAACTCATGCTCAGTTGTTCTGTTTTAAGTTTGATAATGACTTGTAGTTCAGCATTGTTTTAGATTAGTGACATCTCAAGTTCATTGTTAGCTTAACTAATTGCATTTGCACTCCATATTCAGTTTCCATTCACTGCATATTAGACTACTTCAGTTGTTAAACTTAACAAAACAGCCTTCATTATTTACAAACATCTTCTTGTTCTAAAATCCATAATTGATTCATCACCATATGAACAGAAGACAATATCATTTTAAGGCCTGAAGTACCTCTGCAATTTCCTTATCATTTCATAAACAGAACCCTCCCTCAAAAGACTACTTTGAAAAGAAATCAATAACTCTTGAGTAAGGTTTTGTGACATTCAATTAAATTGCAGAATAGAGTTAGAAACTAGTCCTAGAATAGAAGATCTTATGATGATATCAATGTTTTATTCCAAACATACTTCAACAAATCTCTAACCAAGGATAAAATGCTGCATCATTATAAGTTAGTTGTTTAAACTGTTTAGTTAGGAAGATTTTCATGTTTAGTTGATCATTTCTCAAGTTGAGTTTATGTTTTTAATCATTTCCTTAGAAGTCATTATCAAGCTCTGTTTTTTCTTAGTCATAGTTTAGATTTGATTCTACTTCAGTGTTTGCAATTGCATTTGTCATTTGTCATCAACCAATTAGGTCTCACTCTGTTTCTAATCATTAGCTTCTTTCCATCAGTTTTCTAGTCATCTTTCTTGTGAACATAAACTCACCAAAAGACCAAAAACATCATAAATCATCACAAAAGACCAAAAACATCACAAAACACTACACACAACACATTAAGAAACAAGCACCTAGGTACATACAGTACACTTCACTTCAGCAGTTTACCAACCCTGGTTGACAATTAAATGAGCTCAGTTTGAACAGATTGGAACCAAACATTTTGATTTCAAGCTGAAACAGGGAGAATTTACTACAAAGAGCACATGAATATTTCTCTTCAGCCACACTTATTCCATGAGAGCCTACAACACCATCATGGAGGGTTACACTTGGGAAGGCTTTGAGGAGGAGAAATATCAGCATTTGAAAAGATGCATGGACCATGTGGATATGGGAGAGATACATAACTCTATGAAGGAGTTATCACAACCACCTCTTTCCTCTTTGGGAATGAGAGGGGATCTATCTATGGACCACTCCATTTGTATGAGTAGATATTATGGTAAGGAACATGTCTATGTGCATAATGTTTTACTTAATGATTATTTTCACTCCTTTACCATGTATATGCAGTTCATTTCTCCAAGGAGAAGCATTCTTCCATATAAACTTCATAGCCAACTTTGGGTCATAAACATTGTTGAACATGGCCACTCCCTAAGAGGATATAGGGAGATGATTTACCACTCTGGGTGCACTCCAAAGGCACCAAACATTTCTCACCTTTTCAGAAATTGTGAGAAAACTTGGGCAGCAAGTAAGTGGTGGGGAAACCACTTACCATGTCACTATCTCATGTAGTTAGGAGATATACTGCGCTACTTCCATATGTGGGACTATGACCCACCTCCATTTTCGCATATTTCTATTTATATGTACTTGTTTTTTATCCCATACATTGATGATGTTATTATTATTATTATGGGAGTGAATGGAGGGAGGATGGGAGGATTGCACATACCCTTTAGGAGAGAGATTCTCCATGTTCATTATGCTACATGTCTCAGGGAGGACATTGGGAAAACCATGATTGTTTCATTGGATCTATTGCTTCCTTGTGGGATGAGTCATTTGCATCTCATAAGAACTTGGGAGGAAAATGTCATGGAGGGATGGATTGGGAGACACTTGGCTTATGATGGAAGCATACCATATGGAGGTGTCACCAATGGAGGAGGAGAAGAGTTGCAGCACTCACATTTTCAGTTGCTTGAGGACAAGCAACATTTGGGAGGGGAGGATTGTAATATTCCCAATTAGCCATGAGCTAGTTGGAATATTAATTTTTGTTTTTTCTTTCTTGTTTGATGAATAAAAGGATATGGATATCCATAAATCTCATAGATATGAATAAAACCAATGCCAATATGAAAGGAGGACATCTTGGCAGCTTAATTGAGCACCCTTAGGTGTGAAAAGGGGTTGGAACACATAGATTAGGTCAACCTTGACCAAATCAGCAGTGTTGTCATGGAGGAGTGGCATTCATTATGGGACAGCACAGTTTTAGATGGATACTCTTTGCATGGAAGTAGTGTCATAAATGAATGGGGCTTAGAGTTATAAATCTCATCACTTATATAAGGAAGAGGATGGAAACCATATTTCATTAGCTTATGATATGATATTTTGATTATATGGTCTGTTTAGACATATAGTTTTCTTCAGTTGTTTAGCTAAGATTACAGTGATGTTTAGCGCAGGGTGTTTCTTGTCGGGAATCCCACCTCTTTCCTTGAGAAGCCTCTAGGAAGATATTTTCACTACATTCCACATTCATTCATTTGGCCAAGGCTTCGGTCTTAACGTACAATGCAGTTCCTGTTGAGGTTTTGTGTTGTGTTACAGGGCAGATGTTGTGGAGGTTTGATTTGGGAGATTTCTGACCTAGATCTCATTGGAGGAGGGTTCCTTTCTCTTGAGAGGCTAGTAAAGAAGACCCTGGAGCATCAATGATACATTTGGCATCATTCCATAGTGTTTTTATCCCCTACAGCGCAGCATCAGTCTGGATCTGCGTTATTTTAGGGAGGAGTTACAGGGGTGTTTGCGGTAGGTGATTTGGGGAGTGATTTCTTCAATGAAGGGGGCAGTCTTTCATTTGGAGGATCCTTTGGAGGAGAGCATATTCATTTTATTATCAGCTTCAGCCATTGTTCTTTAGTTGCTTGTTGCAGCATACTTCCAGCCCTAGGGCTGCAGCTCATATTGTATTCTAGGGTGTTTTTCCCGGAGACCCTTTTGGGTTCTTTTCTGGAGGTTTTATAGAGCCCATATATTCATTTTTTCATCTATTGTGGCATATGTCAACCCCATATCTTTTGTGTACTCATTTGATGTAGCAGTGCTTTTAAAATTGCGTTGTAGCAGTCTTCTGGCATTTTGATATATAGTAGCAGCACCTCTTATTGAGGGTTTTCTTCATTGGAGGCTTATTGTATCTTTTTCTATGCTTTGTGGCCCATTTATTATACATATTTTGATGTTGTTATAATGAATAAGAAGGCTCCATATTAGTCTCCATTATTTATGTAATTTTTTACACTGCTATTTCCATGGTTTTGCACTATATTCCTGCTTTTCCCATTTGGGAATATTACAATTAATTATTAATTATTTACTTATTAATAATTAATTAATTATTGTGATAAATAAATAATTATTACTAAAGTTAATTAATTAATTCATAAATAACTATTTTTTAATTCATTCATAAAGTCTTTTAATGATGAGAGATAATATATATATATATATATATATCTGTGTGTGTATGTGTGTTAAATTAGTAATGAAATTAACTTTTATTGAACATTAATTTAATTTAATTAATTCGATTTGCATCTGAGTTAGTTTTGGAGGGGTGAAACCCTTGGGTTTGGGCCCAACCCGTAGGCTTGAGTCCCTCTCTTGTATTTCTTTCTTGTTCATGTTTCAAAGCATTGAAATTCTTTCCTTTGTTTGAGTAGATGTTATATCAAGAAAACTTGTGATTGTGGGCTTTCCTATCACCTCTCTTGTGGGAATAGAGATTTGAAATATCTACACAACAACTCAAAAACATTTGTTTAAGATTTCTTTGAAATTGATAAATGTCATTTGTAATCGTTTTTTCGCCTAGTTTTTGCAACTTAGTTGGTTTCATTAGTTTGGAAATTAGGGTAGTGTTGTAAGATATAATAGATATTAATAAAATTCTAACTTATCTTTTGCATGATAATTTATATCATTGTGTTATTGGTCATTTGATGCATGTATGTGGTTAGTGGCAGGGACTATGTTGGTTTGCAGGGGTAGGCACACCTTTCCACATCCCATGGGACCCTCTCATCTCCCTCCTAGGCACCTCACCTTGCTTCCAAATTTTTTCTCTGAATTAATTTTGTTATGGTAAAGGAAGGGCACCGTGAGAATCAAGTTTGGTGCAAGATAGGCCTCCGAGGGGCACTAGGATTGGACAAGGGGCTCCCACACCCTTCATTCACCTCCTCCTACCTTCGTCTGCCTTCCTCTACCTCCAAGACACCATTTATGTCCTTCAAGAGCTCTCATACCTCCTCTTGTAGAAAAACAGGGCCTCTTGTAGCAATATAGGACCTCTTGTAGCACCCCCTGCAGCAGCCCTATAGCTTTTATTTCCTCAGCTAGTTTCGCTCCACACTTTGACCCTGGCATATTTAAGTTGAATAATGGCCCCCATATTTGATTCTTAGGTAATATTCTAGGACCACTCCAACCTCATCCTTTCATCACTGCAACCATTAGATAGAAAAATAGAGTTAGAATTAGCATTTTTCTTCATAGATATGTTGAATATTGGACTCCTCATTTTCAAGCAAGTGTGAGTAGATAAATCATACATAAAAAGTAGGTTATTGATTCAAATCAAATGTGTAAGTAGAGTAGCATGATTTATTTCTGCAAATAGATTAGCTCTTTTTCTCCTCATGAACTTTCAATTAGCATTTACATTTGATGAATGGAATTTTTACCTTTGTAGTTAGAATCATGTTCATTTATGATTTCATAAGTATTCACTGTAATTAGTTGGAGGAGTGGTCTCTAAAAACCTTGATCTGATTTCATAAATAGGAGCGACATGAGTGGAACCGAACATGTTGTGCATATAGCACTGACACCTCTAAGTTTGTACGAACCTGTTAGGGTCCTATAATAATAGGATTCATAATTCTGAATTGACTATGATTAGTCTTATAATATGTACATGCTTTTATTTCTGCAAAATTGTTTTCCCATATTAGAAAAATAAAAAATGTAAAGAGGGTAAAAGTCCTAAAAGAAAAATCAAAGGAATTAAAAGAAAAAAAATCAAAAAGAATAAAAAATGAACCCCAAACAAAAAAGAGATAAAAATAGATCATGAAAGTGATGCAAATTCAAATGCCACTACTTTTTACTTCACTTTGCAAAATAATATTGTGTGTAGCTTGTTAAAAATGCCATAATACACAAAGGTCAAACTGCTTAATCTTGACCTTTTACGCTTTAAATTTCATTTTAATAGATAGAGAATAAAGATCTAGCCAAACAGTTTAATCTTGGCAGATCAGTAGTTAGATAGAGAATAATAAGGAGCTCAACAGTTCAATCTGAGCCCTTGGAAGAAATAAGGATAGAATTAGTTAGTTTTTTGTCTAAAAGAAAAATGAATAAGGGTTTGCATGCTCAAATGCACACATGTAAATGAAGAAAAAATGTTAGGGTAGCTGATGGGTAGGCAGAAGCAATTTTCACAAGGCATGGATAGCATAAAATTGATCATTTCATTTACTAACTTCCTTTCAAAATCATTCCCTTGTAAAAATACTCCATTTCCTTCATTTTTACTCTTTCCCCCTTAATTCATTATTTTCCTTGCACAAAAATCCCCTTTTCCTAAGTTAAAATGCATATTTATCCTTGGGAAAAGTAAAACCCCTTTACTAATTTCCCTTTTCATTTAAAAATACCCAAAAACCCATAAAAATACTTTATCCTAAGTCTAAATGTTTAAATCTATATGTCAAGCCCTATTACAGATATCCCTCCTCGACATAAGTTTTTACATTAAAACTTAATGATAAATCCCCCACATCACATTTCATTATTAACGTTTAACTTTACGTATTAACTCCCGCATTATATACCTTTTAATCTCGTATTAAAATAATTCCCGCATATGTATATCCCAACCCATATTTTACTTTAAACCTATAGTTTAAATTTCCCCCACGTTTTTATTTATTTCAGGCCCACTTATTAAACCTCGCCTATACATAAAGTTCCACTTACCCAAACCCCACTAGCTATATTGTATTAAAACCTGACCCATATAACATAAACCCTTTGTTTATATAACCAATCGCATCAAATATCCTGGGCCCCACGCCATCAAATCCCGATAAACCGTCGCATCCTCCCAACTGTAGGATCTTAACCGATCAGATGCGATGGCCATTACCACCTATCGCACATTCCATAGCCCGACTTTTAATCACACCCATACCTTGTGATATCCCTAGTTTTCGAAGCCCAAAACCTGGCTACGTGGCGTTTTCCTATTTGATCGCATCCTCAAGAAAAATACCGCCAACCATCTTTGGCTCATGCGAAAACCACTGAATGGTTTCTCCTGCCTGTCGTGCAAACCACCCTATCAATTCAAATAGACCCGCACATTCAATGTAAACACTGTTGGTTAAAAAGACCATATAGCCGCCCTTTGCAGCCTTTTACCGTTTCAGTTACAGTTTTCCGCAGATGAGCATTTCCGACTGTTTTTTTAATCCAAAGATAAATCTGCCGACCTATAATCAAGCCTTTTCAATTAGAATTCAACCAATTTGTTGCCAAAGACATTGCAGAAACGAATTGAAGCTCTATAAAGATCATAAGAACATCAGAAACCCTCTGCAAACAAAAATCTTCATTTTTCCCAGGTATTCCTCAAAGAAAAGGCTTGTTTCTTGATCTAAAGAAGAAGTAATTCAAGTAATTGAATCAAATTAGGAGTTTTAGCAGACCAAAAGCACCTATTGCCTTCCCTATCCTTTTTCTGCATACCCTAGGCATCCTTTTACATAATTCTGAGGTCCTAAGAGTGTTTTTAATCACAAGAGAATACAATTTTATTGGTCTAAACCTTTGCAGACCTAAATAAATCCCTCTTTCCCTCCAAAACCTTTTCTGCAAACCCTGAACCTATTTTTACAGAATTCTAAGATATTGAGATTTCTTTTTGGTCACAGAGATTACATTTTGGTTAATTGAACAAGTTTAAACCTTTTTACAGACCATAAATAAGCCCTTGTTTTATCTAAATCAGTCTGCAAACTGTAAATCATATTTCTGAGGTGCTCCCAAAGGCCTGGATTTTTTTCTAATTAAAGGATTAATCAATTGAAGAAATTTAACAGAACAATGGCTTCCAAAAGCATTGTCTCTGTCAATCCTCTACAACCCCCAGTTGTAGATGTAGAACACACTCCCTTGGCTGATAAAGATTTCAAGATTAATGACACAATCACTTAATTTAACCTTCTTGAGCTCCACTGCTGGAGCCATGAAAAATCCATAGACCAAGCAGATGAGGTTTTCATCTGGGAATCCAATTTTCCAAAGTATGTATTCCCACAAACTTTCCAGTGCCCAGAAGTAATCAGACTTTGTTAATCTTGTTATTTCCCTGACCAGAGAGCCATAATAAACCCTGAAAAAGAAATTATGATTACTATTATTGCTGAGTCAATCAACCAAATGCTCCAGATCAAATCCAGACCAGATGAAACCCCTTTGTCCATTGAAGCTCTTACACAGCTATACCTGAATCTGGACTTCCCCAAGAGGTTCAAGATATTCCAACTTTCATGCCTTCCTCTGTAGAAATTCCCAAGATAAATCCTCCATACCCATCTGCAAATTTTTCTGAAAGAATCAAACATATCATTAGCATGTTGTCTTTTATTCTTGGATATTTCGCAGAGGAGCACGTTGATGTTGCAGTGCTAGTTTTTTTGTCTACTTTCACACCTGGTCAACCTCCTGCTACCATTTTTAATTTTTCCCAATACCTTGCTGATAATATTCATGAACAGTTGGTCAAAATGCCTCCTGAAGGTGTTTTCAAGTATTCCTCAGTCTTATTCCACATGTTTTTTACTTTCAATCTAAGAAATTTTCCATCAAACTTCAGAAGCTTGATGTTGAAGGAAACCCACATTCAATCATATTTTGGACTCCTTTAATAAGAAAAGACTCCACACAGTCCACCTATACAGAGTTTACTGATTCTTTCATTCAACCTATAGTCAATTTGTTGAATAAAAACATGCAGCCTAGAATCAGTGAGGAAATTAAGAAAGTCCTACAGTTGTCAGAGCATAATATAATAGGAGATTGGTACTTGTACCAAAACCATACTGAGATAAGGGTATATGGATCAAATCTAATTCCATATAAACTGCCCAAATACCTCCCAATGAGGTTATTTTCCCTTGAGTGCACAAGCTAGATTCTTAATTCTGATACAATTAATTTCCTCCCTGCTAAGAAGAAAACACAGTTCAAAATAGAGAATCAAGTTAGCCCTTTCATATGTAACAGTAGAGATGTAGGTCCAGAGGCTGAAAATTATTTGCATGTGTTCAAATTCATTAAGAATTTTCTATGGTATTATGATCCTCTAGGAGTAATAAGTAAACTAAGAATTAAATGCAAACTAACTCCTTATGTACATGAGAAGAAACCAGATATTGAGAAATACTCTAACCAGTCTGAATGGTTGGAGAACACCTTGATTGAGGCAAAGAAGCAAGGTGATACTAGTCAAACTTTGCAAACTCCAGCCCAACAAGATAAAAGCTCAAAGAGAATAAGAGAGGAAGGATCATATACTGCAGAGACTACAAATGAAACCAAATTTAAATTAATGTACAGGAAGAAACCTAAGTTAAATCCTTTCAATGAAGTATTAGAAACAATATAAGTGATTTATACTGAAACAACAAGAAAACCGAAACAACAAGAAAGGATAATGCACCTCCCATAGTGATTGAAGAAATACTCCTACCCTACAACTTCAAAAACTCACTAATTCCCGTGGCTAAATCGTAATATCCCTGAAATGGAGAAATACAAACATTGTTTATATTCGTATTTCCCACAATCGTATCATTTACTCCTCTCGATAAAATTGTTATGCGCGTTTACCGACGCTTCTGCAATGACCATTTTTTTCAGATTTTCCATAAATTATATTCAAAAATAGGGCTCAAATATGGATCAATATATATCTAACCATAACGTGTTTTAAAAAAATGAGAGGGATTTTTGTTCTTGGGCATGTTATGAACAAATGCCTCCTCCATTTTTTCAAAATACTTTCTCATTTGCTCTGAATACAAGTCTGAAATTGACCACTAAAAATTTGCAGAAGCGTAGCGCACTCTCAGCAGAAGCGTCGCGCCACTTTGAGAGGGATTTTGGAGACCTTCCAAGAGGATTTTTGGGATGAAAGTGGTAATTTTGGAAATATTTGGATTTCTGTTAAAAAATGGAGTCATCAAGCACTGCAAACCCCTGCTCCATACCCATGAAAATTTGACTTGAAGACAACCTGTTCAAAAGTGCAGAAAATTACTAGGAGCAACTATATTGTTGGAATTTCTATCAAATAATAGAACATGTGCATAAAATGAAGGAGTTTTTTTTTCTTTGGCCTATGATTGAAAAAAATGTCTTTCACTTTTGTAAAATTCATCTCCATTACTTCAGAAAATGATTTTGAAGTAAGATTTTCCTTGTGTGCAATGTAAACCCTAGCAAATGATCATTAAGCTCTAAAAATGATTCCATGGATCTGAGTTGGACAAAACCTAGAATGGTGGCCTCCCTTATGAATCTTATTTTCTTCCTCCATGGTGTTTTTCAACAAGATGAAACCCTAGATGGATGAGATGCATAGGGAAGATGTAGAATTAAGAAAAGAAGGGATAATGGTAGGGTGATTTGAGGGACAGAAATGGGGTGAAAGGAAGCTGTGGAAAAATACCTAAAACATTTAGGAGGTAGGGTGATGAGATGGAAATAGGATTGAAGTGAAATTTCTAGAAATGAGTATGAGGAAGGTGGCCAAAAGACCAAAACACGGGAAATTCCTAGTTTTTTGCCAAAATGTAGTGAAAATTAGGGTTTTGATGAAATTGATGAAAAATAAGGTTGTGAGTGATAGTGAGTGTTATATTATGATGTATGAGTGTTGTAGGAAGGTTGTAGATGTTTAGGGTAGGTTTTTATCAGCTGAAACAAGTAAATGATGAAAAACACCAAAAGCATAATGGGAATGACCTAATGAAAGAAACCGCTCTTTTGCTGATGAAATTTGACTTGAGAAAGGTAGGAATGATGTCTACTTGCTGTGTAGGAGATGAGTGAACCCTTGTGAAAGTTTTTTGAAGCTTGAATGATTTATTTGGAGCTCACATGCCAAAAGTGTAGCACAACACCTCCAGAAGCATAGTAGGAGCAACTTTGACACAAATTTATTGTTTTTCTTCAACCCTTGGCAGTTGTGGAGTATGATGGTGAGAAGAGAGGAGCTCTACCGAACATAAAAGGATAAAATGAGTTGAATAAGTCTCTTTTTCCCCTTTTATAACATCATAAAATTCCTTTTTTGTATTCTTGTGAAATCATAAGCTCTTTTGAAGAAATTTCTTTTTTGAAAAGCTTTAATCAAGAAACACACTTTATTTGAGGAAATACAAAGTGCCTTAATTTATTTTCCTATCTTTTCTAACTCCCTATGAAAATGACTTGTATGGTGAAAATGAAATTTGTTTCGCCCTCTTTCATGACATATTTTGACTCTTATGGTGGTGAAACAAAAGACCTAGACTCTTACCTAGATGAAGATGTGATGAATGACCTCAGACCCTAGATGATAATGGATGACATGACCATGAATGGAGTGAAGGGAGTAGCATTTCAGACCTAGACACATTTAGTGAACAAAATTTTATTTGAAAACTGACTTGAAACATGAAATTTTTACCTAATACCACTACTAATTAAACCTGAAATAGTACATTTGATCACTGAACATGTGGACACTAACAGTTAGGATGATTTCTCTTAAAATTGAAAACTTCTTATGATGAAAAGTTTACATTTTCTTACTTATTATCTTCTCCTCTTATTATTATGCTATTATTATCATCAAACAGCTACCAAAACAAGAAGATCAATAATACACAGAACACAGATTATAGGTTGCAAGCCAAGGCCAAAACCTATTCACTTGAGAGGAAAACCCACAAATCTCTTCTCTTATTATAGATTCTTCAAATGACGAATTCCAAGACCTCTATACCAAGACCAATACCCTTCCAAGACCAAGTCTGACATTCTTGATGATGTTTTTCATTTGTCCAAGTCAAACCCAGTCAAATCTCTTCCAGCTGCACAACTTCAACCCCCAAGTACATAATTTTGGCCTCTACTGTAGGTCAAAATTTTTTGGCCCTTGCAATAGTTGTTTCCTCCACACATGTGAGAAAATATAGGTCTTATAAGGTTTTCTTTGACATTTTCTTGAATTTCTCCTTCTTCTAAGGATTGAGGATGACCTAATATACCTTCCTGCGAACTTTTTTCTCCAATTTCTCCAAGTTCAATCTTGCAGCAGCAAAACCATAGCCTCCTTCCTTTGAACATGTGAAAAGAGAGAGAGAAATTACCCAAACACTTGTCCTTCGTCCTTCTTCCATCTTGGCTAGCCTCTTTCTTCTTCTCCTTCGCATGAATGATGAGAGAATGAATTATTTCCATAGGAGGTCAAGTTCCCTCTTATATATAGGCTTTCAATGAGGATGAAATACCCTAATTGAGGCTAACTTCTTAGCTTCCAGACCAACTTGGTCTTGGAGGGTATTTTTACACTTGAATACAAAAATAGTTATTTTCAAAAGTTATAATGTACCTGATGGGGTCTTCTTCATATGACAATGACTCTTTTGACTTATTGACCCTAGGACAAACCCTAGAATCACTCAATGGGTGCTTGACTTCTAAAATAAAATACCATGAGCATGAAACCCATGCTTCAAAAATAAAAATAAAAATTTGTATTTCATTTTACAATATACAAGACTCAAAAGTAAATTTAATATTTATGAAGACCGAACCTAGTTACACATTTTTCAATACCGGTAAATGTGAAATGAAGTTCCACTATGACATGACCTGGCCTCCTAAGTCCATTTTAGGAAGTGCGGCCTACAACTAAAACTTACTGACCACAAACTAGCATCTTATAGGGACTACAAATAACCCAAGAGTTGAAGAAACACCCTAAGTGGTCAATCCCTAAGATGGAACTTTGTTCTAGGCCAGCCTCCAGACCCCTGCCTAGAACTATCTGAGACTTCTTAGAATGATAAATGACATAAGGATGATGATAAAAATGCATAACTTGAACAAGGACTTGACCTAACCAAGCCTAACCATGACAGTCATTTCGTCAAACATATGGTGAACATGTAAACTACATGTCATGAATGCATATTTGATCATCAGAGTCTAAAACTTATCTAAGAATCACCAAGAAGGTCTAATTCCCTCTCATAATAGTTGAAATAACACTTATTTTCCCATGCATTCATTAACCAACAAATACTTATCAAATATTGAACAAGTCATAGCTAGAGAAAATTACAGATCCATGATTATAACCACCATATAAACATATTATTAAACATGACATAATGGCCATCAAATAACCATAATAATAACTGCAAGTGCTCATATATTACAATAGGAAAATAGCTCGTATTAACTTATGCAAAATCCATCCAAGTCATGGACTTCTACCTACCACCCGGCCATAGATTGGGCTTAACCAAATCTTTCTTTCAGCCAATCAACAACCCCTACCATATTCCAATCGTGAATGTGGGATCTTAACACCTAAAAAACCAAGGCTTCCTGGAGATTAAACCACCTCCACCCTCAGGATATTGCAACCTCACTAAAATCGGTCAAGAGATAACGAAGACCAAACAAGCTTGGATGCCTTGGAATTTCTTCACCATTACCTTGAGGAATTTTCCTGTCTCCACCCACCTGTCGAGGGCTTCCTAGATAAAAACATTTCCAACCCCAACCCTTAGGAATTTTCCTAAGACCACCTCACCTAGTTCTGAAACCTTCTGACAATCCAAAGCTCACCCAAGAATGAATCCCATCACACCATGGCTATTCATGAAATGGCAAGGCAAGGTTGAAACCACTAACAAACCAGGGAAAACCCATTCCATTGACAGAAAATGAACCAAATACACAAATTGATGCACCATACATTTTCACCTCAGCTAGGAAATCACACTTGCAACTTATTTTTAAATTTTCTGTTGAAGTTACTTGTTAACCATCCTTGCTTTTCCTTTCTTTTCCTCTTCCTTCCTTTACTTTCCTTGTCCTCCCTTTCGTGCCTTTTATCATTGAGGCCTCTATTTTCTTGATTTCCTTAATTTCCTTTAGTTACACTCTCATTATATGTATCTCTTACCTTCCTTTTATCCTATTTTCCATTATTTTCATAAATAAAATTCCAATTAATTCCTCTTTGCCTTTTCAATGCCTTTTCCAATGTCTTTGCCAATTTCCTTAGCCATAATAAACCAAATGAACACCCACTAGCATTTTTTCCCCAACATTCAACTTGGAATAAGTGTCCCTTGACTGTGGTCTTATTTTTCCCTTATTAACTTTTATTTCATGAAATTTTAACCCAAGGTTGTTACAGACCCCTCCCCCTTCGAGGAACACTGTCCTCGAATTTAAACCACACCCATACCCAGCAAAACCGTTGAAAAGCATAAACATACTTCCTATGGATAGTTATAATCCATATCGTTGCAATTTTTGCAATAACGTCCTGCTCAAAGAAAAACCATCATGAAAAACATGACAATATGACAACCATATCGCTTATTGGAGCTTTATAACACAAATCATTGTGGTATTTTACAATAACAGCCACATATACTTATGCACATTTTCTTCAACCAACAAATAAACATATTATTCATGGTGCTTTATAAATCTAGCTCGATACAGTATTCACAATAAAAATACACATATATACATATGCACATTTTCTCTAACCAGAAAATAAAATGATACGAGCTTGCATTTGCAACAAGGGAAACCAAAGGCTCACACCTCCACCCTCAAAGTAATACCAGGATTCACTTCCTTCCTAGGAAGCCTAGAATCCACTACCAAAATCAAACTTGCATCCAATTTCCAGTGCTACCTCGTCCCTCAGTGAAAATTTATCGGTTCATTGTTCTAGGGCACACTCCCAATGTGCTTTTGATTCCATCTGGAAATGCTAACGACTAGAAAAAATTTATTCTCTAGCCTTCCCTTCTCTACTACATAGTCCCTCAGGAAATCTAGTCACCCCCTTTAATTCAATCACTCACTTTCCAAGTTCCCTCACATCCCCTTCTCTACTACATAGTCCCTCGGGCGACCCATCCCTTGGCAAGGTTTCCTTGCATCAAAAGATCTAAAAACCAAGGCATATCTCTACCTCAAAACCATCATACCAGTCATATCATGCTCATGAAAATCAATGGACACTATTGGGTACCAATGTCACACAATTGTCCTGCTCCTGAAGTGATTTACCAACATATTGTTACTTGCTCTAATTCATTTTTTCTACTACTACTAATTCTTGTAGTCAGTTTCAACCACCCAAATCGGGAATTTCCCTACTCTCCTATACCAAACACATAATTTCCATTATAAGAATTGAAATAAATTCAAATCATACCTCATTGGTGTCTCGTCAATAAGGTACACTTGCAAATTTTTTTACTTCCTGTCACAAGTCAAACTAGCTCTTTGACCAAATCATCATGTATAAAAATATTGCATATGGTTAGCTCAAAACTCAATCGACATAAATCAAAATCATAGATCACATGCAATCATAAAAAAATTAGAAACATTGATCACATGCAACCATCATAAATCAAAATCATAGGTCACGTGCATAATTAAAAACTGAAATAAAATACTTATACTTATCTTTCAAATGGTTCTTTTCTTTTGCCTTTGTTCCTTTTCCTTTCTGTACACACACTAAATCGGTCGCCAAACCCGGAAATCACCTAGTGCCTTCTCTTCTCTTTAACCATGTATATACATTGGTTTGGTTTTCCAAACCGAGCAACCTGTTAGTGCCTTCTCTTCTCTTTAACCACATATACACAATGGTTTGGTTTTCCAAACCTGGAAAGCATCGAGTGCCTTCTCTTATCTTTAACCACGTATACACATTGGTTTGGTTTTCCAAACCTGGCAAGCACCCAGTGCCTTCTCTTCTCTTTAAACACGTATACACATTGGTTTTCTTTTCCAAACCCAGCAATCACCCAGTGCCTTCTCTTCACTTCAAGCAATAGGGTAATCTGGAGACTAAACCACCTCCTCCCTTAATATTAGCAACAAGGGCAGCCAGAGACTAAATTTCCTCAACCCTTAATATAAACAAGGGCATCCAGAGACTAAACCACCTCAATCCTCAATATCATCAACAAGGGCATCTAGAGACTAAAGTTCCCCTACCCTTAATATCAGCAACAAGGGAATCTAGAGACTAAATTGCCTCTACCCTCAATATTAGCAGCAAGGGAATCCAAAGACTAAACAGCCTCTACCCCTAATTATCAGCAAAAATTGAATCCAGAGACTAAACCGCCTCTACCCTCAATATCAGCAACAAGGGCCCAGACAGTCCCATACATGCATGTCCCATTACATTGTACAACACATAAACATACACAATGTACAACACAACACATACACATACACCTGATATACAACACAACACATAAACCTACACCTAGTGTACAACACCACACATACACCTACACCCGATGTACAACACAACACATACACCTACACCTAGTGTACAATACAACACATATACCTACACCCAATGCACAACACAATACATATACGTACACATCGTAGAATACATCGAATACACGTCACGACAAAACGAATACACATAACACACTAACACATGTACACATCACAACATCATGTACACAATACCACATGTACACAGTACCACCTTTATAGTGTGTACACAACACCACATGTACACAACACCTCCTGCACAATGTGTACACAACACTTCCTTCAGAACATGTACACACCACCACCTGCACAACTTATACACAACACCACATGTACAACATGTACACAACACCACATGCACACAAGTCCATAGTGTACAGCATGTACACAACAACGTATGTACATCCAAAGACCACATTGTCTCTATCAAGCAACCTAGCTTCTAGTTTCTTATCTATGCTTGTCTCGGCATGTCGCAGATCACACTATTTTCATTCCACTAATGTATCCCTCAGCATTACCTACCATAACATAAGCAAAGACATAGTATAATCACATAATATCAATTCATATCCATGTGATACTAACCTCATAGATCTTTCAAGGCAACTCTACCCACTTTATTCTTCATAAAACCAGGAACCTCTTCATTCCTTTCACTTTCATAAGCAATCATTCCTCCATAACTATGGCCCCTGACTATCCTATCAGACAACGACATACATACATATATATATATACATATAAACATTAGCATAAAGCAATCATTTAGCCCCTTGGTAGCGGATATAAATCGATCTTGTAGACAAGATCGATCTCCCTAGTGTCAGAAGACAATCTAGCAACAAACGAACAACTAAGTTTATCTTTCTCTAAATATATTCATTTTACAAGTAAATGCTATAAAGGTGTCGATCCTACCTTAGATCCAAATGCTTATTTGCAACTGTAGTTCTTTGTTGCATCATTAGTTCTTCCGACACAACAATAGTTCTTCCGTTGCAACAAAGTGTCATCTTTCGTCGCAACAAAGTGTCGTCTTTCGTCGCAACAAAGTGTCGTCTTTAAAAACCTGCAATCACAAACAAGCAAATATTAAATAGCACTTGTATAAAAAATAATTATAAAACATACCTATCATAGTGATCAAGGAATCTATGAAATAAACGATCAAACGACAGCTTATTGAAATAAACAATCGAACGACAATTTATTGAGAAAAACAAAACTTGATTGTATTAATCTTAAAATAATAGAAGAACCTTACAACCTTAGCCTTGATGTTTGAATAGGCCTTCCCGGGGTCCGCAACAGGAGTCTCCTCTACTTTGATAAGTCTTGCACTCTTCCTCCAGGAGCACATAGAGGTATGTGATCTTTCCTCTCAAAATCTCAGCAGAAAGAAGTCTAAATCTCAACAGCACTTCAACTCAATCACATATAAAGCTTGAACTCCCTTTGAGGCTACCCAATGCCTCTTTTTATAGAGTAGATGAGGAGGTTAGGGTTCCACCTTTGAAGGGATAGAATACTCCTTCAAAGGGATAGGCTCCTCACATCAAGGGATTAGCTCCTTAAGGTGTGGGATGCATGAACCTTATTAGAGCATACTCATCCCCAAAAAATCTCATCTAGAACCTTCTAGAATTGACCTCAAATCAGCTTTTTAACTTTTGTTTCTCGCTTTTTTGACTTTGGAGGGGGTACACAGGCATAACACTGGGAAACCGCATTCTAGAACGCAGTTTCTCTTCACATTACCTGCGTACCCTAGCTAGGAACGCAGGTAAGCCTCACATTACCTACGTACCCAGGGTTTTGGAGCTTTTTAGGGTTTTTTCTTCCGTTTTAGGGCTTGACATGAGGAGTAGAGGTTGTAAGACTTGCAGAGGAGGTATATATGAGTGTTAATGAGCTCATCTGATCCTCAGAATGTCAAAATTAGTGATTTTAAAATTATGATTCACCCCCTAAAGTCACAGTACGGAATAGATGAAAATGAAGTCTGTCATATATGAAGAGTGAAGTAATTTATCATTTCAAGGATCATCCTGTGGACACCCCAGTCGGAACCTGTAAAAATGTTCAATGAAAAATATATATATGTAAACATATCATCGCTGAGGTAGGCATTCCCATACTCAGATCAAAACTAACTAGAAAACTGATTTAAACTGTTCTGATACAGGAATTATTTTCAATACATCAACAGTATAAACATATGTAGACATAGCATGGATGCAACCATCTGTTTATGAATAGTCTACTGTATAAATGAATAAAAAAATTCATGCGCTGGATGGTGGAAACTAGATCGAGTCTTGTTCGCTTCTCGAACTTGATCTGATTCTATCCATGTGAATGAATGTGTTGAAGTCAAACATGGTAGAAACCACTTGATTACCAGTCAATAATGTAAACTGTTAACAAGTGTGAGAGTAACCACCAGTAATGTTAATGGCTCTCAAAGTACTCAGTACAATCCATGAAATGTGAATGAATGAGCTGAAGTTGAACATGTCATGGAATCGTTCGATCGAAGGTCAATGATGCAACTTCATCGTCGAAGGCAAGAAACACGCATTGAGGCATGCAGTTTCAAAATCTTGACAATTTACGGGTTAACTTCCTAGATAAAGAGTTGTCCTCGATAGAAAGTGATCCGTGTGAAACGAAGCCACAACACAAAAATTATAGATCAAGTTTTGAAGAAATATGTTAGCGGAGTGACTTAGGGATGGTCCAAATGGAAACGTTAAATCTTCGCCGTGAATAGTTTGTTTGGACGTCCTCTTGAACACATAACGTGCTGCGAGATGGTTTGGTATTAATTGACCTAAGATAATACCCGAAGCAGGATGAAGACATTCAATATGGATTGATTAAGCATTAAATAAAGGATTTTCCCAACCCAGGTGAACAAAAGTGTCGTGTTCAAGAGTGGTTAACGGTTTTCCGAATAATCAAAATGTAACAAATAGGTTCGTTTTTCTCTCTTTTCCCCCACCATTTCTGGCAAGTACCTCTTTATTTTTGACAAGCTTGAGGAGGATAACATTTGCTTGTTTATAAGGTCATCCTTCGAATGAGTTCAACTTAGTTTAAGATTTAACATTTGCTTGTTTATAAGGTCATCCTTCGAATGAGTTCAACTTAGTTTAAGATTTGAACACTAAGAAGGAGTGGTTCATTCCTGCTTAAAAATTGAACAGGTCCTTTACTGTTAAATTTTAACGAGTCTTAGGAGAAAATCGGTGTTTTTCAATTTTAGGGAGTCAGAAGAAAAACTTAAGAAAACTCCGTGGGTGTACTTTTTCATAAATTTCATCTCTCGAGCCCGAAAAAGGATAAAATAATGTGGAGAGAACTCTATTGACTGTGATTAGTCAACATTTACATTTTTCGTAAATATTCCGTTTCAGTCGGTAAAAGGGGTAAACTTATACTGAAGGGATGATCATTCATTTACTTTAACGAGTTCGAATAATCAAGTGCTTGGCAATATTTTTAATTTTTGAGAGTCTGAAAAGAGCTAAAAGAGGACTCCAGGGTTTCGCTTTTCATAAATTTTGAAAGAGTCCAAAAAAGTGATAAAAGAATGCTCTTTGTTGAAAAAATGATCAGTTTTACCGAAAAATCCAATATTCTGCACAAAAACTCGAAACAATTACACATACCTGTTTAAGATAAATAAAAATGTTTTCAAAAATTACTTTATTAAAGTGAAAAAGAAACAAATTAAAAATTCATTTATTTGAAAAAACTTATAAAAAGGACGTTTCTAACTTCATTTTTACTATTTGAATTCAGAGTGAAAAAGTAAAGGCTTTTGGATAAGAAAAACTTCCTGTGAATATTCTAGAAAATCTGTTTGTCGTAATCAGAAACCATCAGCTCCAAGTAATCTGTATAAATTATGGACCATATAAGGGCCCAAGTTGATCTCCTAATATGGCTAGTGAATAGGTAGGACACATAGGACCAGTGTTTCTTGTTTTTTGGCCACTGGCTCGAAGTCGAACTGGAGGACATATGTTTTTTGACTGGTTTGTCCAAGAGGGGCGGACACTTATCTCTATTCAGGACTAGACCAGGTGGCCAGTCTGTTTCTAGTCTCAAAGAAGAGTTTTGCAATGGTTTAGTAGACCCCAAGGATAAACGGATAGATATCAAAACTATTATCCATCCTGAGTTCAAATTTATTGTCTTCACTGTTACTAGACTGTACAGGAATGCAACATTATTTACATATTTTCATTGGTTGAACAACCAACTCTTTGTCGTTAAGGACTTTCATACACCGGGATAGACTACCGCGGCAACAAAGACATGGCTTTTCCTCCATGAGAGTAATGGGATGATTCAAGTAAAAATCATTTTCAACACTTTCTAAGTCCTAATTTTTTTGTATTTTAAACCGTCCAACACAAGATGATGTATAGTTTGAAACACACTTCTATGCTATGAAATATCACTATTACTGAGTATCTGTGTACATGTTATCAGATGTTGTTTAATTTACTGCTTTGTTTATTGCAATTGTCTATTTATCATACTAGAAGCAACTGCATCTGCTAAAGTATTTAAATGTCTTGGAATATGCTGATATTCAATGTAATCAAATTCACGTTCCAAGAGACGAACTCTTAAGAATAACCGTAACAACACTGGATTTCTAATGGAATAAACCCTGTTAAGCTGTAATACAACAAGTTCAGAATCCAACCTAACAATCAAACTCTGAATCCCAAACGATATGGATTCAGACAATAACTCAATCACTACACTATACTCTACAATGTTATTGATTGTTTGACCGAGGCTAACCCCATGCATGGATACTAACTCGTCAGAGGGTGAATAGATAACCCAAGCTGTGGAAGAAATGTTTCGTGTACTACAACAAGCACCATCAGCAAAAACAATGTAGGTTTGAAGAGACGTCGGCATCTTTAATATCAAGAGTAAAACTCAGATAAGCAGGAATAGTGATAAGAACACACTCTAAACTAGGCATGCTTTTCTAATCTAAGACACACCAGCAATAAAGAATCTAATCTAACTAAAAATCTCCACACCAAGTTTAAGCATAATATTTCTTCAAATAAAGCCCATTTATGGGTTTATCTAAAGAGACACCATCAAAATCTATCAGCTCATAGGCCCCTTTTGCCAGCTTTCACTTAAAAATGAAAGGACCATGCCACATAGGCACAAATTTTCCAGCCCCTAGCTTATCATTGGCTTGATCGTACACTAAAACTAGGTCTCCTTCTGAAAAACTACGAGGGGTAACATTTCTATCGTACTGATCTTTTATTCGTTTGACATGAGCTTCATTTGCTAATGCAACATTTCATCGATTCTCATCTAGCTGAGCCAAGTATAAAAAATGCTTCTCCTCGTCAGACGTAGCTAGGAGTAATTTTATGGCTAATTTTAATGACAAAATTTTTCATTCAATAGGCAACGTAGCTTCCAAACCGTAAACCAGTTGAAAGGGAGTGAAACCAGTTGATGGTTTTACTGAGGTCTGATATGCCAAAAGTGCTGAAAATAACATGGAATGCCAATTCGACTTATGAATACCAATAATTCGTCTGATCATAGTGACTAAAAATTTATTGATAGCTTCAACCAGACCATTAGCCTGCGGGTAATAAGGAGTAGAACTATCATGGCACAGGCGAAGTTGATCTGTCAGTTCAGTCATTATGATATTTCGAAAATGGCTTCCATGATCTGTAATAATGGCTTGAGGAACATCGAATCTAGCAATTATATGATTGAATACAAAAGTTGCAGCAGTCTTTCCGTCTGCCGAAAATGTAGGCATTGCCTCGGCCCACTTAGTAAAATAATCTACCGCTAAGATGATATACGCATGCCCCCCGGCCGAGTGAGGGTTACATGTAATAAAGTCAATACCCCATTTTGCGAAAGGACCGAAAACAATTATAGGGTGAAGAGAAGCGGGTGGCGCACACATTTTACGATCAAAGACTTGACAATTGTGGCATTTCCGGACTGTATAGATACAATCTTTTAATAACGATGGCCAAAAATAACCAGCGCGCAATATCTTTTGGGCTGTAGCATACCCAGACATATGACTGCCACATGCTCCAGAATGGCAGTCATTTAAAACCTTCTCAGCTTCTTCATGAGTAAGACAGCGTCGGAAAACAGAATCCGCTCCACGGTGATAGAGTGTATCACCAATAATATTGTATTGTTGGGATTGGAAACGTATTTTCCGTCGCTGAGATCGTGAGATTTCAGGCCGAAAAGATTGGGTTTGGAGATAAACAACAATATCCCTATACCAAGGATCAAGAGTACTGATAAGAAACAAGGATTCGTCCGCAATGGGCTGCTCTACCACAGTTTCAGTATCAGTAGAGGGGAAATCACACATCAGTTCGACAAAAACCAAAGATTTCTTTGCCTTGGATTTTTCAAATTCCAAGTCAAATTCTTGCAGGATAACTATCCATTTGGAATACTTTCCCCCTAGCAATTTTTTGGTTAAAATGTACATCATAGGGTTACAGTAAAAAATTACTGTGGTTTTGCGTAATAATATGTAGTGTCTAAATCTTTGGACAGCTTGAAAAACTGCCAAGGCTAATTTCTCCACATGTGTATATTTGATCTCAGTCGGATGTAGATTTCTACTAAGATAGTAAATGACATGTTCATTGTTGAATTCGTCTTCCTGAACTAAAACCATCCCAATTGTGGAATGAGAGGCGGCAAGGTACAAAACGTAGTCCCGGTTGTAATTGGGAGGATGCAATAACGGTGCATGGGTCAACGCGTGTTTGAGTGCATCAAAAGATCGATTAGCGATCTCATCCCAAAAGAATGGAACGTTCTGTTTCAACAACCGGGTAAAACCCTTTGTTAGCTCAGCGTAGTTAGGAATAAATTGACGTAAAATGTTTGCTTTCCCCTGCAAACTTTGGAGTTGGCGCAGAGTCGAAGGAGGAGGTAGATTGACAATAGCTTCGACCTTCGACGGATCAACGCGAATGCCTGCTTTAGAAACAACAAATCCCAGTAAGCGACCCGATTCTACACAGAAAACACATTTGTGTGGATTCAGCCGAATTCGATAATGCCTACATCTCATAAAGATAGCTCGTAAATGGGTGAGATGGTCGGCCCTACGCGATGAATGAGCAGGTAAATCTTCGAGATAAGGCTGCACAATGTGCTTAATGTCATGAAACGCATAAGACATAGCCCTTTGAAAAGTTGCCCTAGCGTTCTTCAATCGAAAGGGTAGTTTGCAATAAGCAAATGTTTCCCATGGAAAAATGAAAGTTGTTTTTGGCTGATTAACAGGGAGTATGTTTATTTTATTGTAACCGGAGAAACCATCCATAATGGAGAACATTTCACTGCCGGCACAATCATCAATTATTTGATCAATATAGGGGGTTGGATGATTGTCTTTAGGACAAGCTCGATTAATATCCCTATAGTCGATACATACTCTTATCGTTCCTTGTTTTTTGTTAAAAGGAACAATATTCGATACCCAATCCATTAAAGGAATAAGATAAATGAATCCTGCACGAAGTAATTTTTCAACTTCTTCTTTGATAGCAGCAGCTTTTCGCGGATGTATCTAATGTAAGCGTTGTCGGATAGGTTTGGCATCCGGGTAAGTCTTGATTTCATGTACAACAATCGACGGATCTATTCTTGGCATTTCCTCATATGACCAGGCAAACACATCATGGAATTCTTGAAATAGGGATTTATAAGTTTGGATTTCATCATCTGTACAACAAGCACCTATATGAATTTTTTCAATTATTCTTGGCTTAACTGAAATGTCAATAGGAATCTTTCGAGAGATATTTTCCAAATTTAACTCAGAATCAGGATTTTGCAACAGATTCTACGGTCCTTTGACATGTTCAGCAATAAAAATAGAAGCGAAATCATTTTCAAAATGATCCAGCTCAGGTAAAAACGAAGATCGGTGATGAATATCTTCCCATGGTAAATCGTCAACAGACAAAAGTTCATGAATTTTCTCATCAGTGTGAACAAGATCGGGAAATGTCGTTGTGGCTGAGCTAGATATAGAAAGTGATTCCTCATAGATCCCATTCATTGGATCAGTTTCGGTTGAAGAAGGATCGGAAAGCGACTGTACAACCTGATATGCAATTTCAAAGGGACTCAAAGGCATCGCGTCATCAAATGAATCCAACTCGGAATTGGAAGGTACGATCCAAGGATCATCAAATGTAATGGTATTTGATGAAATCATATGAATATTTGAAATAAGAGGTGATACGTTAGGAGGAGGAAAGGAAAAAGTTCCTAGTAAACCAGAATCTTTAATCAAACCTAACCCAACATCCTTGTAAGGGATAGCCGTTTTACCGATGTGCTGGATAGTTTCTGTAGAGGCTGGATCAGATGAAAAATAAGTTAACTGGTCTATTGTAACAATCTTTCCTTGATGTGGAAACTTGATAAGCCGAAAGACCGATGAAACAACAACAGTCATAGCATAAGACCAACTGCGACCCAGGAGAAGGTTTGTAATCTAGAGGGGCATCAACCACTTCAACATCTAGATTTACGGTTTTTCCTTCGATCCCTATAGGTAAATCCTGCAAAATACTGAAAGGATGGAACCCTAGGCCATCAAAAGCCTTTAGAATCACCAGAGACTGATTGAGTGTAGGAGAACCAAGCAATTTCCAACACTGGATCGACATAATACACGTAGAAGCCCCTTCATCAATCACAGTCCGAAAGATCGGTCTGTTTTTTACTAATACTGGAATCTAGAAAGCCATTTGATGAGGCAGGCGGGGTGTACTATTCTCTAAATCGAAGATTATAAGGTTCAAATCCCTAATATCGACAGCTCCTATGGCAGACAAAAGTCATTTACGCTGTGCTGGGCACGATTGCAGCACTTCCAAAGCCGACATTGCTGAAGGGGAAATAGCTAAGTCCTCAACGATGTTGTAATTATGAGCAGCTCTCGCATGTGGATTGAAAGCTGATTTATGAAGTACACCTTTAGCAGGTGGTTTGATTACTAAGTCTGGATTGGGTTTCTCGATCTGTAGCGGACAAGAAATAGGAGGAGGTGTAGTTGATGTGTTTGCACTAGAAGATTCTGCTTCTTTACCATCAACAGGATTCTTACTACCATAATCTTGTGATCGCGTCGCAATCCTGACATGAGACATCATTAGAATAGGTTCTTCTGAGGTATTCAAGGTAGAACCAATCATCTTACTATATTGAGTGGGAAAAGGATCCTTCAAGACAACAGGTTGTTGTTAACCTTTAACGAATTTCGAAACCTCTACTCGATGTGGGAATTCTTTAGTAAAATGATCCTCGTCACAAATGTAACAAGGATAATGAGGCTTGCATTTTTCATCATTAGATTCATTTTTATCAGTTTTATCTTTTGAATTATTTTTGTTTTTATTCTTCCCTTTCTTTTTACCGCCGGATTTAGATTGGATGTAGATGTCTCTACGACATGAATGTCGGCAGAAATTTCGAGGGAAGACTCTCCTTTCGGGGAATTAGGTAAAGTTATAATAGGAGAAAAATTCTTTGAAGATTTCTTCTTGATTTTAGTATTGACTGTACCAATCATACCATCAGCGGCATGAGACCCTAAAGGAGCTGCAGTTATTTGACCTTGTTTTGGAAGATCAGGGATTTTTTCATGTAAAGTACCTGACTGCGTATAGATGAGGTCGAGATATTGAGCTTGAGCAATGACTTTCTCCTCAGTAACAAATCCGGCCTGAGCTACATCTTCAGTGATTTTAGGTAACAATGATTTAACAAACCATTCCACCAAAATTTGATCCAAAATGTAAACTTTCACTAAACTCCTTCTACGTCGCCATTCGTGAATATGATCAGAAATATATGTGGAGCAGATTCGTAGGTTGGAGTCATAAGTTCCATACTATTGTCGACGTATTGTGCAATCAAAATAGCTTAAAGAAGCCGTTAACCCACCGAAATTATTAAAAGAGCCTCGTGGTAACTTAATGTACCTTTTGGCGGTAAGACCAATAAGAGTTCATTGAAAAAGATGTAAGTGAATTGAATCATCAATTATCGAATTAGACGCACAATAGAGGTGATAAGTCATAACGTGATTTGACAGATCCTCTCCTGACTTACCCTTAAACTTTGGTATATCACTGGGAAACTTATGCGGCATTGGTGGCCAATACGGATAATAGAAAATTGGATCATTCGTAAGGCGTGTCAAATCAGGTAAATCCAAAGTTTCAATAAATGGTAACTGACGGTTATGGTCGCGAAAACCTTGAGTAACAGGAGCAGTTCTGGGGGGAGGATACCCAGGATAACTGGGAATCGGATTTGCATTAGGAATGGTATAACCTCCCAGGAAACTAGGATTAACCAGACCAAACTGGGGTTGTTGAGGCTGTTGATAAGTATAGCCAGGGTATGGTTGATACTGATAAACTGGGTTTTGTGAAATGGGACTGAATTGATACTGCCCTTGGTATGGTTGATACGTGAATTGTGGTTGACTTGTGACAATCATACTTGTACCAGCTTGTCCTGCAGGTATCTGGACTGAAGTCGGAACTGTAGGTCCTGACTGGGGTACAGAGACTTGAGGGATTTGCACGCATGTAGGAATAGAAGAAATTGGAGCTACAGATACTCCAGAAACAGGTGTTATAGGTTGAACATACGTTGCGGTAGTTG
Organism: Pinus albicaulis; assembly: GCA_034641835.2. NCBI lineage: Eukaryota > Viridiplantae > Streptophyta > Pinopsida > Pinales > Pinaceae > Pinus > Pinus albicaulis. The sequence goes on from CM076577.1 coordinate 807,840,098, forward strand.
CAGCAGTTTGAGGCAGAGTCTGAGGTGTACTAGGCCCAGACTGCTGAGCAAAAACAGGTGCAGGAATTTGAACAGTAGGTTGGACAGGTTGCTGGGTTGGACCAGAAACCAAAGGTTGTCCAGGTTGAGTAGACAACTTCACATTAGGCTGCATAGCCTATTGAATTTGGGACGGATCCCACACCATGTTCATTCCGGGGTATTGTCCCGTAGAAGGTTGTACATAAGGACAATAGCCTGGTTGAACGTAGGGTTGATAAGTAAGAGGTAAATTTCTAGCTCCTTGTACAAATGATTGACCAGAAGGCGGTTTAAAACCTTGAGTTGGGTATTGACCTTGAGGTTGATAACCCTGAGGCGCATACTGAATCTGGGGTTGATAAGGACCTTGAGGAACATATTGAGTTGGGGTTGACCTTGGGGTATGTACTATCTTGAAGTTTTATAACCTTGAGGTATGTACTGTCCTTGAGGTTGTTCTCTAAAATAATATTGTGCTACAGTTTGTCCTGGGAAAAAATTACCCTGTAGTTGCCCCCTAGGTGGTAATTGACTGCCTTGAATTTGACCCACTGGCGGTAACTGACTGCCTTGAGGTTGCCCCCCAGGCGGTAACTGACCATGTTGAGGTTGAGGATTTGGAATATTACCAGACATCATCAAGATTTTCTCTACGTTCGACGTTTCAGTTTTAATTCCATTAAGACCAGATGATAATACTTGTTCAATCGGTCAAGGAGCTGCTCCTAAGAAAGTACCAAAAAGAGCCTGGTACCCCGAAGAAACAGAAGGACCACCGTGTAAAAATGCTTCCGGTGATTGGGAAAACATAGATGACTCTCCTGCCATGATGGATGAAGGATAATAACCTCTAGGCATAGGATGAAACAGAATTTGAGGTGCAGAAAAAGCAAGACCCGGATTTTCTAAAAAGTTTGTCAAAGATAGATACTAAGCATCACTCCTAATAGGGTTGTTGAAAATAGATTCACTCTCCCTAAGATTCAAAGACTAAGGGGATTCGGGAAGAGATATCTCTTCGTTTGGACTAGCAAGTTCTTCAATAGAAATAAGGCCAGATGGAAGATCTTCAGTAGCAATATCTCTTACCCTAGGTGAACCAAGATCGCTATAAGTTGGAGTATTAAATCCTGAGGATGTTTCCAAAACAGAAGGTTCAGTGTCAGACTCGGAAATTTCAGGTTCGTCAGCTAGTTCACTGGAAGGAGAAATACTACTAGTAACTTCAAAAACTGAAATTGGTTCTTGAATGTGTTCTGTCATGGGTATTTGATGATCAAGATGAACAACTATAGATGAACTTCCAATTTCCATTGATTTAATTCTACCGCTACTAGATGATACTAGAGCACGCAACCCTTCAAGCTGATTTAGTGTATACTAAGGGGGCTTCCCCTGAAGTCTCCGGGATTGTCTCGGTAATTCTGCCATGATTAAATATTAATTAATCACACGCAAACAAAGAAAATTTCAATGAAAACACCTAAAGTCTCTAAAGAAACAAACAGCTGAATCACACGCCTAAAAAATCTAAGAGTTAAAACCACACACAAACAGTAACTTCCCGTACTAAAAAATACTAGTTGGTGATGAAATCCAACTTAGTAGAAGTTTATTACAGAAAGGGTGGTTGGAACAGTTATCCCGACAACCTGCTTAATGAAACAGACTGGCACAAGTTTCTTCACAAAACCATCTCGAGTGAAGAGAACACCCCAAAAAGTCCAAGTGAGTATAGTCGACATCTGCTCCAGGTACAGTGAGATCTTTCCTTCACCGTCACCTTAGGAAATAATCTTAAGCTTATGGACACTAAGGTTACCAACAGTAACAAATACAACTGGGGGAACAATCTACAGTCCGATTCCACGCGCAAGGGTAGACTAACAAAGCTCAATCCCCTTGAAGGCTCCTCGACATGGTCAATCTGAGGTTTACCAACAAGTAACTCCAGGCTCCTCGACAATGGATAATCCGAGGTTTACCGTTTGTAATGCGTGAAAATCTTCTATCTTTCCCAATGAAACGAAATTGATTGTCTCAAAGGTTCGGACATGATCTCATGATTAACTCCTTTAAGAGAAGCTTCCCAGATTGTACCAATTACAATTGGATTTATTTCCTACTGCAAGATTTATCTACTTGTTTGTTTTTACTATCTTGGAGAGTTAATTACTCCCTACTCCAAGATACTAGCCTAAGCTATATTGGTGATAAGAGCCCTAGAAATAAAAAGATTACTAGATCAATTTTAATTAAGCGTTGTTTTTATGGGTTGTTCTTTAAGTCAATAGGTATGGAAATGAAACTTTGATGGTGTGAAGACTCGACTTCCAAAAACACTAAAAAATGCACCTAAAAATGATAATCAATTCGTTTTTATTTCAATGAAATTCTAGCTAAAGAAAGAGTTCGAGAATGCAATTCTTTTAAGAGACAATTCTTTCTTTAAACATGAAGAATAAATGGAAGAAAATATTTTTGTTTTTTCAATAAGAACTCAAAACGAGACAAATAATCAATGCTCACAATAAATCCATTTTTCTTTCAAAACTAGAAACTACAAAAAACAACTTTCCTTCAAAAGAGATCTACAAATCCTTAAAAGCACTCAAAACTATGAAAACTAATTTTGAGATCTACAAACTTTAAAAAATCTAATTGAATAAAAGCTTTAATTTTATTTTTTTTGAGAATGTTTTGCTTAGTTGTTCAGCAAACTAAGGATTCATTTGCCTAGAATAACAAATAAATAAAAAAACATCCAGATATGTTTTATAAAAATGAAATTCAGAACTTAAAACAAAGTTTGTTCAAAGATTTGCAAAGAGAAAACTAGATCTATTTCTCAAAAAAGAATGAATTTCACAACCAATTTAGACTCATCAAAAAGATAAAAGATACCAAAATGATCTAATGGCACTTTTAAGCTTCTAATCTTTGGGTCACTACAGAGACAAAGCGAAAACCACTCTCAAAATGCAAAACTTCTAGAAAGTCATTTAAAACAAAAGTGCTATGAGACTCATCCACAAGATATTTTCGACAGAAAACATACAGATTTGGGCAGACACTAAGAATCCTAAATCAAATCTAAACTAAAACTGAAAGAATAAATCTAATTTTTCAATACTTTTAACAGGGTCTACAAAAATGTGCGGTCCCCATAAAAGTTCAAGAGAAACAAAGAAGATTTCAAAGCTTTCCAAATCAAAGTAAATCTAAGTTACCCAAGCCCGTACAAATCAATCAAAAATCAGGAAAAAGTATTTTCTCAAATCAAAATAAAGGAAAATCAAAACAAGTTCTTTCCCCAGCGGGGTCGCTAATTTGTTGGCCGGATAAATCGATCTTGCAGACAAGATCGATCTCCCTAGTGTCAGAAGACAATCTAGCAATAAATGAACAACTAAGTTTTGTCTTTCTCTAAATATATTCATTTTACAAATAAATGCTATGAAGGTGTCGATCCTACCTTAGATCCAAATGCTTATTTGCGGTTGTAGTGCTTCTGTCGCATCAATAATCCTTCCGTCGCAACAAGAGTTCTTTCATCGCAACAATAATTCTTTCGTCGCAACAAGAGTTCTTTCGTCGCAACAATAATCCTTCCGTCGCAACAAGAGTTCTTTCGTCGCAAGAAAATGTCGTCTTTCGCCACAGCAAAGTGTCGTCTTTTGTCGCAACAAAGCGTCGTCTTTTGTCGACCTGCAATCACAAACAAACAAATATTAAATAGCAACTGTATAAAAAATAATTATAAAACATACCTATCATAGTGATCAAGGAATATATGAATTAAACGATCAAATGATAACTTATTGAAATAAACAATCGAACGACAATTTATTGAGAAAAACAAAACTTGATTGTATTAATCTTAAAATAACATAAGAAACTTACAAACTTAGCCTTGATGTTGAATAGGCCTTCCTGGGGTCCGAAGCAGGAGTCTCCTCTACTTTGATAAGTCTTGCACTCTTCCTCCAGGAGCACATAGAGGTATGTGATCTTTCCTCTCAAAAGCTCAGCAGAAAGAAGTCTAAATCTCAACAGCACTTCACCTCAATCACACACTAAAGCATGAACTCCCTTTGAGGCTACCCAATGCCTCTTTTTATAGAGCAGATGAGGAGGTTAGGGTTCCACCTTTGAAGGGATAGAATCCTCCTTCAAAGGGATAGACTCCTCACATCAAGGGATTAGTTCCTTAAGGTGTGGGATACATGCACCTTATTAAAGCGTACTCATCCCCAAAAATTCTCATCTACAAGCTTCTAGAATTGACCTCAAATCAACTTTTTAACTTTTTTCTCTCGCTTTTTTGACTTTGAGAAGGGTACGTAGGCATTACAAGGGAAAACTGCATTCTGGAATGCAGGTAAGCAGTGTATTACCTGCGTACCCAAGCTAGGAATGCAGGCAGGCTTCATGTTACCTGCGTACCCTAGGGTTTTTGAGTTTTTTCTCCTGTTTTAAGGCTTGACATGAGGAGTAAAGGTTGTAAGACTTGCAGAGGAGGTCAGTATGAGTGTCAATGAGCTCATACAGTTAGTAAAATGTCATAGTGACAGTTTTTAGTGCAACATATTACCCCCTAAAGTGCGAAGTCTGGAATAGATGGAGATGAAGTCTGTCATATATGAAGAGTGAAGTACTTTATCATTTCAAGGATCATCCTGTGGACACCCCAGTCGGAACCTATAAAAACATTCAATGCAAAATATATATAAGTAATCATATCATCGTTGAGGTAGGCATTCCCATACTCAGATCAAAACTAACTAGAAAACTGATTTAAACTGTTCCGATACATGAATGATTTTCAATACATCAATAGTATAGACGTGTGTAGACACAGTATGGATGCAGCCATATGTTTATAAATATTCCACTGTATAAATGAATAAAAAAATTCCTCGCATCCTGGATAGTAGAAACTAGATCTAGGGTCTTGATTTCCGTTTCTCGAACCAGTACGATTCTATCCATGTGAATAAATGTGTCGAAGTTGAACATGGTAGAAACCATTTGATTACCAATAAATAATGTAAACTGTTAACAAGTGTGAGAGTAACCACCAGTAATGTCAATGGTTCTCAAAGTACTCAGTACAATCCATGAAATGTGAATGAATGAGCTGAGGTCGAACATGTCACGGAATCATTCGATCGAAGGTCAATGATGCAACCTGTCGTCGAAGGCAAGAAACCTGCCATTGGGGCATGTAGATTTCAAGGTACTGACGATTTCTGGATCAACTTCCTAGATAATGAGCTGTCGTCGATAGAAAGTGATCCGTCATAGGCAAGCCCACAACACGAATTCATAGATCAAGTTTTGAAGAAATATATTGGCAAGGATTGACTCAGGGATGGTCAAAATGGAAGACAAATATTTCGCAAATGAATGGTTTTTTTGAACTGTCCTCTTGAACACATAATGACACTGCAGATGGTTTGGTGACAATTGACCCAAATCTAATACCTAGAAACTGGATGAAGACATTCAATATGGTTTGATTAACTGTTAGGTAAAGGATTTTCCGAACCCAGGTGAACAAAAGTGTCGTGTTCAAGAGTGGTTAACAGTTTTCCAAATAATCAAAATGTAACAAACAGGTTCGTTTTTCTCTCTTTTCCCCCACCATTTCTGGCAAGTACCTCTTTATTTTTGACAAGCTTGAGGAGGATACCATTTTCTTGTTTATAAGCTCATCCTTCGGATGAGTCCAACTTAGTTTAAGATTCGAACCCTAAGAAAGAGTGGTTCGTACCTGTTTTAAAAATTGAACAGGTCCTTTACTGTTAAATTTTAACGAGTCCAGTATAGGAGAAACTCGGTGTTTTTCAATTTTAGGGAGTCAGAAGAAAAACTTGAGAAAACTCCGTGGGTGTAAATTTTCGTAAATTTAGTCTCTCGAGCCCAAAAAAGGATAAAATAATGCGGGAGAGAACTCTAGTGACCGTAATTAGTCAACGTATACATTTTTCGTAAATTGTCCATTTCAGTCCGTAAAATGGATAAACTTATATTGAAAGGACGATCATTCAGTTACTTTAATGAGTTCGAATAATCGAGTGATCGACAATCTTTTCATGTTTAGAGAGTCTAAAAAGGGCTTAAAAGAGGACTCCAATGTTTCGATTTTTCGTAAATTTTTGAAAGAGTCCAAAAAAGTGATAAAAGTATGCTCTTTGTTGAAAAATGGTCATTTTTACCGAAAAATCCAATATTCTGCACAAGAACTTGAAACAATTACACATACCTGGTTAAGATAAGTAAAAATGTTTTCCAAATTACCTTTTTAAAGTGAAAAATAAACAAATTGAAATTCATTTATTCGAAAAAACTTATAAAAAGGACTTTTCTAACTTTCATTTTTACTATTTGAATTTAGAGTGAAAAAGTGAGAGCTTTTGGATAAGAAAAACTTCCTGTGAATATTTTGGAAAATCCGTTTGTTGGAATCAGAAACTTTCAGCTCCAAGTAATCTGTAGAAATTTTGGACCATATGAGGACCCAAGTTGATCTCTTGATATGGCTAGTGAACAGATGGGACACATAGGACCAGTGTTTCTTGTTTATCGGCCATCGGCTCGAAGTCGAATTGGAGGACATATATTTTTTGACTGGTTTGTCCAAGAGGGGCGGACACTTATCTCTATTTGGGACTAGACCAGGTGGCCAGTCTGTTGCTTGTCTCAAAGCAGAGTTTTGCAATGGTTGAGTAGACCCCAAGGATAAACGGATAGATATCATCCGTCCTGAGTTCAAATTTATTGTCTTCACTGTTACTAGACTGTATAGGAGTGCAGCATTATGTGTTGCTAATCTCATGCTGAGGGCATTGAGATTGTTAGATTTCTGTTGGCATATTTTCGTTGGTTGAACAACCAAATCTTTGTCATTAAGGATTTTCCATACGCTAGGATGAACTATCGCGGTGACAAAGACATGGCTTTTCCTCCAGGAGAGCAATGGGATGATTCAAGCAAAAATCATTTTCAAAACTTTCTAAGTCCTAATTTTTTTTGTATTTTAAACCATCCAACCCAAGATGATGTATAGTTTGAAACACACTTCTATGTTATGATATATCACTATTATCGGCTATCTGTGTACATGTTATCAGATGTTGTTTAATTTACTGCTTTGTTTATTGCAAATGTCTATTTATCATACTAGAAGCAACTGCATCTGCTAGAGTATTTAAATGTCTTGGAATATGCTGATATTTAATGTAATAAAATTCACGTTCCAAGAGACGAACTCTTAAAAATAATCATAATAACACTGGATTTCTAATGGCATAAACCCTGTTAAGCTGTAATACAACAAGTTTAGAATCCAACCTAACAATCAAACTCCGAATTCCAAATGATATGGATTCAGATAATAACTCAATCACTGCACTATACTCTGCAATGTTATTCGTTATTTGACCGAGGCTTACCCCATGCATAGACACTGACTCATCAGAGGGTGAATATATAACCCAAGATATAGAAGAAATGTTCTGTGTACTACGACAACCACCATCAGCAAAACCAATGTAGGTTTGAAGAGACGTCGACATCTGCAATATCAAGAGTAGAACTTAGATAAGCAGGAATAGTGACAAGAGAAAACTCTAAACTAGGCATGCTTTTCTAATCTAAAACACACCAACAGCAAAGAAACTAATCCAATAAAAAATCTCCACACCAAATTCAAGCATAATATCTCTTCAGATAAATCCCATTTCTGGGTTTATCTAAAGGGACACCGTCAAAATCTATCATCTCATAGGCCCCTTTTGCTAGCTTTCGCTTAACAATGAAAGGACCATGCCACATAGGCATGAATTTTCCAGCCCCTAGCTTATTGTTGGCTTGATTGTACACTAAAACTAGGTCTCCTTTTGAAAAACTACGAGGGGTAACATTTCTATCGTACTGAGATTTTATTCGTTTAACATGAGCCTCGTTTGCTAATGCAACATTTCGTCGATTCTCATCTAGCTGAGCCAAGTACAAAAAACACTTGTCCTCTTCAGACGTAGCTGGAAATAATCCTATGGCTAATTTCAAAGACGGAATTTCGCATTCAATAAGCAACACAACTTCCAAACAGTAAACTAGTTGAAAGGGAGTGAAACCAGTTGATGTTTTTACTGAGGTCCAATATGCCCAAAGTGCTGAAAATAAAATGGAATGCTAATTCGACTTATGAATTCCAATATTTCGTCTGATCATAGTGACTAAAAATTTATTGATAGCTTCAAATAGACCATTAGCCTATGGGTAATAAGGAGTAGAACTATCGTGGCTCAGGCCAAGTTGATCTGTCAGTTTAGTCATCATGATATTCAGAAAATGACTTCCATGATCTGTAATAATGGCTTGAGGAACACTGAATCTAGCAATTATATGATTGAACACGAAATTTGCAGCAGTCTTGCCATTTTCCGAAAATGTAAGCATCGCCTCGGTCCACTTAGTAAAGTAATCTACCACTAAGATAATATGTGCATGCCCCTCGGCTGAGTGAGGGTTGCATGTAATAAAGTCAATACCCCACTTTGCGAAAGGATTGACAAAAATTATAGGGTGAAGAGGAGCGGGTGGTGCACGCATTTTATGATCAAAGACCTGACAATTGTGGCATTTCCAGACTGCATAGATACAATATTTGAATAACTATGGCCAGAAATAACCAGCGCGCAATATCTTTTGGGTTGTGGCATACCCAGAAATATGAACGCCACATGCTCCAGAATGGCAATCATTTAGAACCTTCTCGGCTTCTTCATGAGTAAGACAACGTCAAACAACAGAGTCCGCTCCATGACGATAGAGTGTATCACCGATAATATTGTATTGTTGGGATTGGAAATGTATTTTCCGTCGCTGAGATCATGAAATTTCAGGCCGAAAAGATTGGGTTTGGAGATAAACAATAATATCCCCATACCATGGATAAAGAGTACTGATAAGAAACAAGGATTCGTCCACAATGGGCTGCTCCACCACAGTTTCAATATTAGTAGAGGGGAAATCACACATCAGTTCTGCAAAAACCAAAGATTTCTTTGCCTTGGATTTTTCAAATTCCAATTCAAAATCCTTCAGGATAACTATCCATTTGGAATACTTGCCCCCTAGCAATTTTTTGGTCAAGATGTACATCATAGGGTTACAGTCAGAAATTACTGTGGTTTTGCATAATAAGATGTAGTGTCGAAATCGTTGGACAGCTTGAATAGCTGCCAAGGCCAATTTATCCACATGCGTGTATTTGATCTCATTCGGATGCAGATTTCAAATAAGATAATAAATCACATGTTCATTGTTGAATTCATCTTCCTGAACTAATACCATCCCAATGGTGGAATGAGAAGCGGCGAGGTACAACAAATAATCCCGGTTGTAATTGGGAGGATGCAACAATGGTGCATGGTTCAACACATGTTTGAGTGCATCAAAAGATCGATCAACGATCTCATCCAAAAAGAATGGAATGTTCTATTTTAACAACCTGTTGAAACCCTTTGTTAACTCGGCGTAGTTAGGAATGAAACGACGTAAAAAATTTTCTTTCCCCTGCAAACTTTGGAGTTGGCGCAGAGTCAAAGGAGGAGGTAGATTGACAATAGCTTCAACCTTTGACGGATCAACGTGAATGCCTGCTTTCGAAACAACAAATCCCAATAAGTGACCCGATTCTACACAGAAAACACATTTGTGTGGATTCAGCTGAATTCAATAATGCCTACATCTTATAAAGATAGCTTGTAAATGAGTGAGATAGTCGGCCCTACGTGATGAATGAGCAGGTAAATCATCGAGATAAGGCTGCACAATGTGCTTAATGTCATTAAATGCGTAAGACATAGCCCTTTGAAAAGTTGCCCCAACGTTCTTCAATCCAAAGGGTAGTTTGCAATAAGCAAATGTCCCCCATGGACAAATGAAAGTTGTTTTTGGCTGATCAACAGGAAGTATGTTTATTTGATTGTAACCGGAAAAATCATCAATTATTTGATCGATATTGGGGGTTGGATAATTGTCTTTAGGACAAGCTCAATTAATATCCCTATAGTTGATACATACTCTTATCGTTCCTTGTTTTTTGTTAACTGGAACAATATTCGACACCCAATCCGTTAAAGGAATTGGATAAATGAAACCTACACGAAGTAAAATTTCAACTTTGGCTTTGATAGCAGAAAATTTTCTCAGATGTATTTGACGTAAACGTTGACGGACAGGTTTGGCATCTGGGTAAGTCTTGATTTCATGTACAACAATTGATGGATTGATTCCTGGAATTTCCTCATATGACCAGGCAAACACGTTACAAAATTATTGAAATAGGGCCTTATAAGATTGGAGTTCATCGTCCGTACAACAAGCGCCTATATGAATGTTTTCAATTATTCCTGGTTTAACTGAAATGTCAATTGGAATCGTTCAAGAGATATTTTCCAAATTTAACTCAGAATCAAGATTATGCAATGGATTCTGCGGTTCTTTGACATATTCAGTAGTAAAAATAGAAGCGAAATAATTTTCAAAATGATCCAGCTCAGGTAAAAATGAAGACCGATGATGTAGATCTTCCCATGGTAAATCATCAACAGACAAAAGTTCATGAATCTTCTCATCAGTATGAACAATATTGGGAAATGTCGTTGTGGCTGAGCTAGATATTGAAAGTGATTCTTCATGGATCCCATTCATTGGATCAGTTTTGGTTGAAGAAGGATTGGAAGCGACTGTACAACCTGATATGCAATTTCAAAGGGACTCAAAGGCATCGCGCCATCAAATGAATCCAACTCGGAATCGGAAAGTACGATCCAAAGATCATCAAATGTAATGGTATTCGATGAAATCATATGAATATTTGCAATAGGAGGTGATACGTTAGGAGGAGGAAAGGAAAATGTTCCTAGTAAACCAGAATCTTTAATCAAACCTACCCCAACATCCTTGTAAGGGATAACCGTTTTACCGATGTGCTAGATAGTTTCTGTAGAGGCTGGATCCAATGAGAAATAAGTTAACTGATCTATTGTAATGATCTTTCCTTGATGTGAAAACTTGATAAGCCGAAAGGCCGATGAAACAAAAACAGTCATAGCATAAGACCAACTACGACCCAGGAGAAGGTTGTAATCTAGAGGCGCATCAACCACTTCCACATCTAGATTTACGGTTTTTCCTTCGACCCCTATAGGTAAATCCTGCAAAATACCCAAAGGATGGAACCATCAGCCATCAAAATCCTTTAGAATCGTCGAAGACTGATTGAGTGTAGGAGAACCAAGAAATTTCCAACACTGGATCGACATAATACACGTAGAATCCCCTTCATCAATCACAGTCCGAAAGATTGATCTGTTTTTTAATAAAACAGGAATCTGGAAAGCCATTTGATGAGGTAGGTGGGGTGTACTATTCTCTAAATAGAAGATTATAAGGTTCGAATCCTGAATATTGACAGCTCCTATAGAAGACAAAAGTAATTTACGCTGTGCTGGGCACGATTGCAGCACTTCCAAAGCCGACATTGCTGAAGGGGAAATAGCTAAGTCCTCAACAATGTTATAATTCTGAGTAGCTCTCGCATGTGGATTGAAAGCTGATTTACAAAGTACACATTTAGCAGGTGGTTTGATTACTAAGTCTGGATTGGGTTTCTCGATCTGTAGCGGATCAAAAATGGAAGGAGGTGTATTTAATGTATTTGAACTAGAAGATTTTGCTTCTTTACCACCAACGGGATTCTTACTACCATAATCTTGCGATCGTGTCGCAATCCTGACATGAGACATCATCATAATAGGTTCTTCTGAGGCATTCGAGGTAGAGCCAATCATCTTACTGTCTTGAGTTGGAAAAGGATCCTTCAAGATAGTAGGCTGTTGAGAACCTTTAATGAATTTCAAAACCTCTGCTCGATGTGGACATTCTTTAGTAAAATGATCCTCGTTGCAAATGAAACAAGGATAGCGAGGCTTGCATTTTTTGTCATTAGATTTGGTTTTATCTATTTTTTCTTTTGAATTCTTGTTTTTTTTATTCTTCCCCTTCTTTTTACCGTCGGATTTAGATTTGCCCGTAGATGTCTCTACGACATGAATGTCGAGAGAAATTTCAGTGGAAGACTCTCCTTTCGGGGAATCAGGTAAAGTTATTATAGGAGAAGAATTATTTGAAGATTTATTCTTGCTTTTAGTATTAACTGTACCAATCATACCATTAGCGGCATGAGACCCTGAAGGAGTTGTAGTTATTTGACCTTGTTTTGGAAGATCGAGGATTTTTTCATGTAAAGTACTTGACTGCGTATAGACGAGGTCAAGGTAATGTGCTTGAGCAATGACTTTCTCCTCAGTAATAACTCCTGCCTTAGCTACATCTTCAGTGATTTTGGGTAATAATTATTTAACACACCATTCCGGCAAAATTTGATCTGGAATGTAAACTTTCACTAAATGCCTTCTACGTCACCATTCGTGAATATGATTAGAAATATACGTGGACGTGGATTTCTTTAGCGAAGTTAATAGTTCCGTGCCATTGTTGTATCGGACAGGCAACTGAAAATGAGTTAAGAAAGCAGTTGCTAACTGACTAAAATTATTAAAAGAGCCTCATGGTAACTCAATGTACCATTTAGTGGCAAGACCAATAAGAGTTCAATGAAAAAGACGTAAGCGAATTGAATCATCAATTATTGAATTAGACGCACACCAGAGGTGATAAGTCATAACGTGATTTGATAGATCCTCTCCTGACTTACCCTCAAATTTCGGTATATCACTGGGCAACTTATGTGGCATTGGTGGCCAGTACGGATAATAGAAAATTGGATGATTGTATGGCGTGTCAAATCAGGTAAATCCAAAGTTGCAATAAATGGTAACTGACAGTTAGGGTCGCGAGATCCTTGAGTAACGAGAGCAAGTCCGAGAGGAGGATACCCAGGATAACTGGGAATTGGATTTGCATTAGGAATGGTATAACCTTCCGGGAAACCAGGATTAATTGGACCAAACTGGGGTTGTTGAGGCTGTTGATAAGTATAGCCAGGGTACGGTTGATACTGATAAAATGGGTTTTGTGAAACGGGACCGAATTGATACTGTCCCTGGTACAGTTGATACGTGAATTTCGGTTGACTTGTGACAATCGTACTTGTACCAGCTTGTCCCACAGGTATCTAGACTGAAGTCTGAATTGTAGGTCCTGAATGAGGTACAGAGACTTGAGGGATTTGCATGGATGTAGGGATAGAATAACTCGGAGCTAAAGATACTCTAGAAATAGGTGTTATAGGTTGAACAGACGTTGCAGCAGTTTTAGCAGTTTGAGGCGGAGTCTGAGGTGTACTAGGCCCAGACTGCTGAACAAAACTAGGTGCAGGGATTTGAATAGTAGGTTGGACAGGTTGCTAGGTTGGACCAGAAAAAAAAGGCTGTCCAGGTTACGTAGACAACTACACATTAGGCTGCATAGCCTGTTGAATTTGGGACGGATCCCACACCATGTTCATTCCGGGGTATTGTCCCGCAGAAGGTTGAACGTAGGGTTGATAATTAAGAGGTAAATTTCCATCTCCTTGTACAAATGATTGACCAGAAGGCGGTTGAAAACCTTTAGTTGGGTATTGACCTTGAGGTTGATAACCCTGAGGCGCATATTGAATCTAGGGTTGATAAGGACCTTGAGGAACATACTGAGTTTGGGGTTGACCTTGGGGTATGTATTGTCCTGAAGGTTGATAACCTTGAGGTATGTACTGTCCTTGAGGTTAAACCTCCATTTCTATGCTAGATGATTAATATAATCTTTAGATCAATATTATTTCTTCATTTTCTATAGAAACCCTCATGGGAATTATGATCTTATAGTCTTCAGAAATTCTGTAGCTGGAAATCATGGGGTTGGTGTGTTTTTAAGCTATCTAGAGCGGGGAGATCTGTTTATGTAATGTTCCCAATTTTAGCCTCAAGCTAAAATGGAGCATTATAGTGGCATATTTTATTTTTTCTTAATAAAATGGGTAAGGAGACCCCTTAACCCCTTGGTGATAGAGAAATAACACTCCTTATGAGGAAGGAGGATAAATAAGTAGCTGAAATAAACACCTAATGGTGTGAACACGATGAGGATCACCTTGAGTTGGCCATCTTTGACCAAGTCAATAGCGCTGGCTTAGAGGGGTGGCTTGCTTTAGAAGACAACGCAGTTTTTGGAGGGAAAGCATTCAAAAGTGAATGGAAACCCTAATTGTGGGACCTATGGTGAGAGAGAGTTCATTTTCTTTATAAGAGAGAAGATAGCAACTCATTTGATTCATGTTTTGATTCAGAAATTTCGTAGTGAGGCCAAGGACTTGCACATCCGGGCTGTTTAGCAGGATTGCAGTGCTCTTGAGCACTGGGGGTGTTCCCGGGAGGGGATCCCCCACCTCTTCCTCATGGGAGGAGAGGATTTGAGCTACATTTCCTCATTCCAGCATTTGGCCAAGCTTACTCCTTTAGTTGCAGCGTTATTTCTGTAGCACGATGGTGCTATGTTGCTGGGGTAGCAACAGAGGAACTCATAGAGTCTTTCCTTACTTGCTTTTTCAGTGGAGGAGTGATATATTCTTTGGAGGAGCTTTAGAGCGGGCTCTTGGAACATATTTCATATATGTGGCATCAGACCACTCATTCACCATCTCCCACTACGCAGTCATTTGGAGAAACTGCGCTATTCCATGAGGGAAGTGTTGAGGGAGATTCTTGTGCTCATCAGGAGGAGTGATTTTGAGAAAAAGGGGATCATCCCCTTTTCCCTTGAGGGAATTATCAGAGGAGGGAATAATCATTCCAGATCAGCCATAGCCTCATATTCATTTGGTGTCAGTTGCAGTGACAATTTGTTTGTCACTATTGTATTTTATCTGGCATTTCTAGAAATCTCCTCGAGATTGGATAGAAATACCATATTGAGCCCATTTTCCTCTCTTGGGCCATTTTCTTGTATCTTTCAGCCACATTATCATTTTTTATGTATTAAGCAACTGCATCTCTCATAGAGACTGTGCAGTCACTGCTCTCCGGCATTTTGTGCAGCAGCAACATCTCATGTATTACACTGCTTATTCATTGGAGGTTGGTTCTAAGAGCTTGAGGGCCTTGTTCCTCATGATATTTCTATACAATATTGCTGATGTGTTAATATAATGTTGGCTATAGTATTTACCCTGTCATGATACATTCAAATTTGTAGAGTTTCAGATTGATGTTTTTCATATTGCTGTAGCTCACTCTTCAAGCTGATTTGTGATGTACCTAGGGTGGGGAGATCTGTTTAACCCACCTAGATCTATTTGTTTAAGTTCTCTTTTTGCATTTAGACTCCATATTATATGTATAAGAGGATCCCAACACTATACAGTGTTTATTTGCAATTATTTCCTTATACAGCGTTCCCATGGGAGGCATTATAGGAATTCCTTGAAGGGAATTATTAGCTTTTGACAAGTTCTATTGGCAGAGTCTGCTAATGGGCCAGGTAGCCTCTGGATATCATCCTTCCTTGTGAAGGTGACATATCCAATAAATTCCCCTAACATTCAATCTCTGAAATAGTTCAGTGTTTATTTTTAATACTCCTGGAGTTGGAATATCGGAATATCTTAAGATATTCCCGATGGAGCATAAAGTTCCAGATTTGGAACATTATAGTGGTATCAGAGCATGATATTGGCTCAGCCTGTGCCCAAGATCCAATGCTATTAGAAGGAGGAGCTTCTCTCCGAGGAGAGGAGATTTACAAAGGAGACAAGGAAAGAGGAATGATGGAAGAGGAGGTCTCCCTTCTTCTTTTCCAGACCATCGAGGACATCATTGAAAATCTTGATGAAATGGAACAGTGGGAATATTTTCTCAAGAGGGTTGTGGATGGAGAAAACCCTAGTTTTGTCATGATGGGTGTGAGAATTCAGCCACACATGCAGATCCACAACTCAGTCCTTTTTCCATTTGCAAAGGGGATAGAGGAAGGAGATGAGGCCATTGGAGGAGCAATGTTGCAACTCAAAGGTATGGCTCATGTTTGTTGGTTTGAAAGTTCCATTTTACATTGCCATGCAAATGAAAAAAAACATGAAGCTTTCAATAAGGGTTTGATGGAAGAACTTGGTGAAACTCATTGTGACATAAACACAAACACTTTGCATACACTAGAAAGAACCAAAAACGTTGTCACATTAGGAGGAGATCCATCACCACATGGAGGTGAAAGGGGAGCCATTGCTTCCACAAGAGGAGCCCTTGTGTCTTTGCAAGGAGTTCCAAATAATTTTACATGTGGGTACCAAGGCAAAATTCTAGAGACATATGTAGAATTTGTTGGGGATTGTGATATGGAGAAAGAAGAAGAGAAGGATTAGCATGGAGGGATGATGGGAATTCACCCATATCCATTTCAGAAACTTTCTACACAAGAGAAAGAGACTACACTACACAAAGGAGAGAGGGAAAAATCAGTCCACTCATACATGCAGTCTATTTTAGAGCATGGTGTCTCACTTTATGGGGGCATTCCACCTAGGAGGCCACTTGGTTTAGAGCTGATGAGAGGCATCATGCCATTTGGTTCACCACTCATGGATTTAGGAGGGGTGTTAGGTCCCTATATTACTAGTATAGTACCTTATTGTTATTATTGTACCCTTGTAACCCCCATTTTGTTATTATTATGCCCCTAAATTATTATTGATAGGTCGGCTAGGATTACATTGTGGCCCACTAGGATTACATTATGGCCACATGGACTCCTATATATAGAAAGGAGGTTTTGTAAATTGTATCATCCAAGAATTGCTCATTTATGTAATGTATTGGAGGTTTCCCCCTCGAAGTGGCTTATTTCTAAGGCGTTGATATCTCTTTTCTTCTATTTTTGGAGCTGGTTACTCAACATTTGGTATCAGAGCTTTGGATTCTAGGGTTTCGCTGCTCCAAACAGGTCATTGTGGAATTTTCGCTATAACTTTTTTTCTACGAAGTTTTAGAAGCTGAAATTTTTAGGGTGTGAAGCCAAAATCCTGAGGAATAGTTTCTAAAACTATCAGAGCTTGGTTCACAATATTTTCGGAGATATTATCTATGGAAGTTAGGTCTTTTTTCAGGCTCCTAAATAGGTCATCGTGGAATTTGCACTATAAATTTTTTCTATGAAGGTTCAGAATCTGAAACTCATATGGTGCAAAGCTGAAATCTTGAGGAAATTCATCAAAAATTTTCAGAGCTTGGTTCGCAATATTTTTGGAGATATGATCTGCGGAAGGTAGTGATTTTTCCGGCTCCTGAATTTTATCTCAAAGACGTGATCGTGGGAAAATTTCAATAACTCTCTCTCTGGGCATCGGATTGGAGTGCCGTAAAAATTTGTTGTAAGTACATGGACTGTAGTTTCTTGGCTATCAATGTTAGAGACAAAGGATGAAACAGTGACACGTGGCAAGTCGTACAAGTTCGCTCTACTGAACCAGTCCAGAATTAGGTCATTGTGGGAGATTGGACACAACTTTGTCTTGGAGAATCCAAATCAGGTCAGACCTGTGGCATTCAAGAGATAATTCAGAGGGATAAATTGATACTAAAATTCAAATATTGAAGTGCTGCAATCATAGAGATTATCCAATTTCAATATCGAGCTCCTCAAAAGCAAGAAAAAGGTGTGTATATTTTTTTTCTTTCCAAATTGCATAAGTCTTCTTTGAAGAATCAATTTGAATTGATTCCAAGGGAATATTGTAGAATATATAGCAATATTGGGTTCTAAAAGATGCCCCGTAAAAATAATTCAACACCCATTAAGCCTTCAGAAGGCTCTACTATGAATCATGAAGATGAAGAATTGCAACATGATCTATCAAAATTACAAGAGCGAGTGCAACAAATTTCACTCTCGCAAAGAGCAACAAAAAATGAAATGGAATTTTTGAAGAAAGGCATGGAAGTGAAGATGGACGGTTTTAAGAAAGGCATGGAAGCTAAGATGGATGGCGTGGAAGCTAAGATGGATGACATGGAAGCTGGCATGGAAGCTAAGATGGATGACATGAAAGACAACATGGAAAACATGAAGAATGATCTCAAAGCAGACATCGAAGGTTTGACAAAGTTGATACAAGAAATGTTTCCTAATGGTGAAAAGATAGTAGGAGAACCTCATGATGAGAACACAATAAATGTTAATTGTGATTTCATAAAATCTAATGTTGGTGGGAAGAACCACCATATTCCAAAAATGGATATGAGGAAGTTTGATGGAAAGGATCCTGTAACATGGATACTACAGATGGAGCAATATTTTGATCTCCATAATGTGCAAAACAAACAAAAGGTACGCATTGCAACTTTACATTTAGAACAAAATACATTTTTATGGTATCGATGGCTTTGCTCCCGTAAAAAAATTGTCACTTGGTCAATTTTTATGGAAGAAATGATAGCACATTATGAGGATACAAAGAGCAACACCTTCTTTAGCCAATTGATAAATCTCAAACAAAGGGTTTAGTGGGGCAGCACATTGAGGACTTCCAAAAATTGAATATAAGGGTAACTGATATTCCAGAGGAACACAGGATTGATCTCTTCATAGGCACTTTAAAGGATGACATCCAACATGAAGTTCGTGTTTTGGAACCTGATTCATTGGAGAAGGCATTCAGGTTGGCAAGAAAAGTTGAATGTAAAATTATGGCGACAAGGAAGCCTACCACTCAATTCTATAAAGAAGTAAGTGTTGCTATGCCTAGATTTCCACAACCTACAAGGTTGACACCACAACAATTGGAAGAAAAAAGAGCAAAAGGGCTTTGCTACAGTTGTGATAGCAAATACACTAAAGGTCATAAATGTGCTGAGAAGAAATTATTTTAGATAGATTGTGAAGAGGAAGAAGAAAATGAACAAGAAGAGGATATACACCAGGAACCAGCCCCAGAAGAGGAAGAAATGAATCCAACCATATCGTGTAATGCACTGGCAGGAATTACCACTCCTCAAACTCTCAAGATAAAAGGACAAATCAAGAAAAGAAAGGTAATAGTGTTGATTGATTCAGGTAGCACCCATAATTTTATTCATTGTAAGGTAGCCAAGGAATTAAATTGTTTCCTATACCCAGCACCAGAATGTCAAGTGATGGTTGCAAATGGAGGAACTATAAATTGCTATGGAAAATGCCATAATATCAAGCTAAACATGGGGGAATATGTATTGACTACTCCAATTCTTTCCATTCCTATGGGAGGTGCTGATGTTGTACTAGGAGTACAATGGTTACAATCTTTGGGGACGGTAGCTTTTAATTTTCAAGAACTTTTCTTGAAATTTTTTTCAGAAGGAAAGGAAGTCGAATTACGGGGTATTGAAGGGAAGCCGGGAACGATAATAAGCTCTAATGTCATGACAAAGCTTCTAAAGAAAGAACAACGAGGCGTAATTGCACAATTATGCTCACTAGAAGTTCCGACATCAAAATCATCTATTTCTGCAGATCTCCAACAAGTCTTGGACAATCATTCCAAGGTGTTTGAAACTCCCAAGGACTCCCACCTATTCATGATCATGATCATGCTATTCATTTGATTCCAGGAAGTGTTCCTCCAAACATCAGGCCTTATAGATATCCTTACTTCCAAAAGAGCGAAATTGAACGTATGATTGCAGAAATGTTAGAGGCGGGTATAATTCAACCCAGTCAAAGTTCTTTCTCTCCTCCTGTAGTGTTGGTACACAAGAAGGATGGATCATGGCGAATGTGTCCGGATTATAGGGAGCTCAATAAGCTCACCATTAAAGACAAATTTCCCATTCCTGTGATTGATGAATTATTGGATGAATCACATGGAGCAATTTATTTTACCAAGTTGGATCTTCGTTCAGGATATCATCAAATTAGAATGAAGACTGAAGATATTCCAAAAACAACATTTCGAACTCATGAGGGTCATTATAAATTTTTGGTCATGCCTTTTGGCCTTACCAATGCACCTTCTACATTTCAAGGGTTGATGAATTCCATTTTAAAACCCTTCCTTAGAAAATTTGTGCTCGTCTTTTTTTATGATATACTAATCTATAGCAGGTCTTGGAAGGATCATGTTGAACATGTTGACAGGGTGCTCAAACTATTGCAGGAGAAACAATTATATGAAAAAACATCCAAATTTTTCTTTGGAGTACAAGAGGTGGAATATCTGGGTCATATTGTATCTCACGAGGGTGTTAAAGTAGACCCTAACAAAATTAAAGCCATTAAGGAATGGAAAGTCCCGACAACCATAAATTAGTTGTGAGGATTTCTTAGGTTAACAGGGTATTATCGCAAGTTTGTTAAGAATTATGGGAGAATAGCAGCACCTCTAACAACATTATTGAAGAAAGATGCATTTTCATGGACTCTTGAAGCAACTAAGGCCTTTGAACATCTTAAAGAGGCAATGTGCCTAGCACCGGTCTTAGCTACGCCAGACTTCACCAAAACCTTTATTGTGGAATGTGATGCCTCAGGAAATGGAATTGGTGCAGTTTTAATGCAGGAAGGAAGACCCATTGCTTTTGAAAGTCGTCCAATCAAAGGAAAGTATTTACAAAAACCTATTTATGAGAATGAAATGTTAGCAATATTGCATGCACTAAAGAAATGGCGAACTTACCTAATGGGAAGACACTTCAAGGTAAAAATTGATCATGATAGTCTTAAACACTTTTTGGAACAAAGACTGTCTTTAGAAGAGTAGCAAAAATGGGTCACAAAGATGTTGGGTTATGACTTTGAAATAATCTACAAAAAAGGAAAGCTTAATGTTGTTGCAGATGCACTCTCAAGAAAGAATGAAGAGGTGGAAGCATTGCTTTGTGCCATTTCTATTACCCAACCAGATTGGATAACCGAAGCAAGAGATGAATGGAAGAAGGAAAAAGATGTTTGGACACTCATTCAAAAGTTGCAGCAAGATCCTAGTACATCTGATACATTTTGTTGGAAAAATGATTCCTTGTGGTACAAAGATCACTTATATCTTTGTAAGAATTCCCAACTAAAACAAAAGATTCTTCTGGAATTGCACACTTCTCCTTTAGGAGGACACTCAAGATTTTTAAAAACTTACCACAGGGTGAAGAAAGAATTTTTTTGGGATGGCCTTAAATCTGATATTCAAAAGTTTGTGGCGGAATGTTTGGTTTGCCAGCAGAATAAAGTGGAGACAATTAAGACCCCGGGACTTCTACAACCTTTATCCATTCCAAGTCAACGTTGGGAGGAGATTTCAATGGATTTTATCACGAGTTTACCTAAGTCCGAAGGAAAGAATGTCATCATGGTGGTAGTTGATAGACTTACCAAGTATGCACACTTTTGTGCATTATCTCATCCATTTAAAGCAAGTACAGTTGCTACTACATTTATGGACAGAATTCAAAAGCTACATGGAAGCCCAAGGGTTATTGTGAGCGACAGAGATCCCATTTTTACTGGAAATTTTTGGACGGAGCTATTTTCTTGTTTGGGTACTCAGTTAGCTCATAGCTCATCTTATCATCCTCAATCTGATGGTCAAACTGAGATAGTAAATAAACGTTTGGAAGGATATCTTCGTTGCTTTGTATCTGATAAAAAAACACAATGGGTCAAGTGGTTACCTCTCGCTGAATGGTGGTATAACACTTCCTTCCATACTGCAACAAAAATGACCCCATTTATGGCACTTTATGGATATCATCCACCATCCATCACATCATCTTTAAGGGAAAATTAGAAGGTTCAAGCAGTGGAAGATCACATCGAGCATCAGCAAGAAGTTCTCCAACTCTTAAAGGATAACCTGAATTTGGCACAAAATCGAATGAAACAACAGGCAGATCAACATCGCAGCGAGAGAAGTTTTGATGTAGGAGATTGGGTATTTTTACGGATACAACCATACAAACAAATTTCCCTCAAGCAAGCTAAGAAGGATAATAAATTATCGCCAAAGTACTATGGTCCTTAGAAGGTGTTGCAAAAGATTGGTACTATGGCATACAAATTGGAGCTTCCTGCTTCTTTGCGAGTGCATCTAGTTTTCCATGTTTCATGCTTAAAGAAGGTTATAGGTGAAAATCTTCCAGTTCAAACAGTATTGCCAGAACTTGATGAGGAAGGAAAAATTATATTGGAACTTGAAGCGGTCACGGAAACAAGAACTCGACAGCTACGAAATCGATTAATTTCAGAGTATCTCGTCAAGTGGAAGAACTTACCCACTGAAGATTCTACATGGGAGGATGAGAAGTTTATACAGAATCACCCAAAGCTACTCAAACATTGAGGACAACACTTTTTTTAAGGAGAGGGGCATGTTAGGTCCCTATATTACTAGTATAGTCCCTTATTGTTATTAGTGTAACCCCCTTATTGTTATTATTGTACCCTTGTAACCCCCATTTTTTTATTATTGTGCCCCTAAATTATTATTGATAGGTCAGCTAGGATTACATTGTGGCCCACTAGGACTACATTATGGCCACATGGACTCCTATATATAGAAAGGAGGTTTTGTAAATTGTATCATCCAAGAATTGTTCATTTATGTAATGTATCGGAGGTTGTCCCCTCGAAGTGGCTTATTTCTAAGGCGTTGATATCTCTTTTCTTCTATTTTTGGAGCTGGTTACTCAATAAGGGGTGGAGACACTAGAGGGATCCAACACAACACAGAGGGTTTGGGGTAAACTCCAGGAGGAGAGATATACTCTCTCATTTTCAGTATCACCCATCTTCATCAGCTTTACTGTGCTGATAGAGTTTGCTGCGTGGTTGGAAGATAGCATATTCATGGTGGAGGATGGCTGCTCCAAGGATTTGGATGAAAAAAGTATTCTTCCTTTAAGGAAGGACCCTTTCATGCATTGGATTAGATGGAGGCCACTCATGCTTACATTAGCCAGGATTGGGAGATTCTTTGGAGGTGATAGTCTCTCATGGGAGGCTCATTTTCAGAGGTCCTTATTTCTATTTCAGCATGAGCAGTTGCATGATGGCATGGAAGAAACTTGGAGGATGAATTTGGCATGAGGGGATGTCAAGGTAGCAGGCAGAAGTGTGATGGAGCACCATATTGCAGAATACCAGTGCTATCTATGTGGAGGACTGATCCAAGATGGAGGGCTCAACTTGGGTTGAGTATTCCCCAGGATCCTGATGCATGCATGATTCTTGATGACCAAGAGGGAGATGAATGATACAGAGTTTATGATACGGTCATCTAACACTATGGAAGATTATTCTTGGCTAGAGCTTCTAGTCTCAAGAAGAAATTATTCAATGCAGCATATAAGGACTTCCTAGCTATGCACTTGGATGCATACTTTGCCTTGCTAGAGGAGTTCACTTGGGAGGGCATTCATCATGGCATCTATCAGCATAGGGAGAGATGAATAGCCCATTTGATTATGGTGGAGAGGACCTCATAGCCACTTCTCTACTCATTGGAGGTAGAGGGAAATTCTCAGTTGGGCCATTTCAGCTCAAGAGCCCAAGTACAAATTGGAGAAGGTATAATCTCACATTTTCTATTGTACTTTCTTTCCTTGTTTGAGTAGCATGATGAGTCAAGAAGAGTTTTTCCTTATTGCATAATGTACAAGGATGTATTTGTAGACTTTTGTAGCAGAATAATGGACCATTCTTATGGTGGTTTGTGGAGGGAGCCACATGCTCCTTGGTGTGCACCATTGGCACCAATTTATATTTTCATGTTCCTATCTTTTGAGATGTGTGTGGCAGCAAACAAGTGGCTGGGAAAGCACTTGTTATGTATATTTTTTGGTGAAGGCAAGAGGTTCACTGTGCTGGTCCCGTGAGAGGAGCAGTGACCCACTCTCTAGTTGTCTTATGACAGCTTGTTTTCATTGTATTATGCTACCTTGTATTGCTGATGCTTATTTATTCACAGGGAGCACTATTTGGAGAGTGACTTATATGTTGGGACAGCCCATTGGGAGCACTATTCTCCCCATTACACATGTTCTATATTGCAGGAGATACCATGGGCAAACCATGATTTCCATATTATTACTTTTCTCTTCTTGTGGGGCAAACCACTTGGAGATTTTGAAGAGGCATTTCATGGCTGAATATTTTGATGGGGTAGCTTGGGCCACTCTTGGAGGCCATACCATTTCAGCTCAAGGATAGAGGCAGCCCCATATGTACTACAGTGGGAGAGAAGAGCTTATTGGGATGAAGCAAAAAAACTCTCCGTTCAGCCCCATTACATTTCACAGAACGGGGGGCAAGATTTCCATTTGGATGATAGCATGGGTGAGGGGATCATCATTGGGATTATATTTTCCCATGAATATCATCACTCTTACCTTGAAGAGGCCATAGTCAGCAGGAATATTTCCACCTACACCTTTTATCTTTCCGTAAGGTGCACCACTCCGGTTTGCATCCTTGGGAGGAGGCATTGGAGGACAGTTTTATGGCAGCATATCTTGAGCAGCGGTGGAGATTGTTAATGAGGAGGCCACAAGAGAAGAAGGGGGAGAAATTTTTGTTCTCTCTATGCAGTTTCTTGGGGACAAGCAACATGTGGGAGGGGAGGACTGTAATGTTCCCAATTTTAGCCTCAAGCTAAAATGGAACATTATAGTGGCATATTTTATTTTTGCTTAATAAAATGGGTAAGGAGACCCCTTAACTCCTTGGTGATAGAGAAATAACACTCCTTATGAGGAAGGAGGATAAATAAGAGGCTGAAATAAACACCTAATGGTGTGAACATGATGAGGATCACCTTGAGTTGGTCATCTTTGACCAAGTCAACATCGCTGCCTTAGAGGGGTGGCTTGCTTTAGAAGACAACACAATTTTTGGAGGGAAAGAATTCAAAAGTGAATGGAAACCCTAATTGTGGGACCTATGGTGAGAGAGAGTTCATTTTATTTATAAGAGAGAAGATAGTAGCTAATTTGATTCATGTTTTGATTCAGAAATTTCGTAGTGAGGCCAAGGAATTGCACATCCGGGCTGTTTAGCAGGATTGCAGTGCTCTTGAGCACTGGGGGTGTTCTCGGGAGGGGATCCCCCACCTCTTCCTCATGGGAGGAGAGGATTTGAGCTGAATTTCCTCATTCCAGCATTTGTCCAAGCTTACTCCTTTAGTTGCAGCATTATTTCTATAACAGGATGGTGCTATGTTGCTGGGGTAGCAACATAGGAACTCATAGAGTCTTTCCTTACTTGCTTTTTCAGTGGAGGAGTGATATCTTCTTTGGAGGAGCTATAGAGAGGGCTCTTGGACCATATTTCAGATCTGTGGCATCAGGCCACTCATTCACCATCTCCCACTATGCAGTCATTTGGAGAAACTACATTATTCCATGAGGGCAGTGTTGAGGGAGATTCTTGTGCTCATCAGGAGGAGTGCTTTTGAGAAAAAGGGGATCAGCCCCTTTTCCCTTGAGGGAATTATCAGAGGAGGGCATCATCATTCCAGATCAGCCATAGCCTCATATTCATTTGGTTTCAGTTGCAGTGACAATTTGTTTGTCACTATTGTATTTTATCCTGCATTTCTAGCAATCTCCCTGAGATTGGCTAGAAATCCCATATTGAGCCCATTTTCCTCTCTTGGGCCATTTTCTTGTATCTTTCAGCTAAATTATCATTTTTTGTGTATTCAATAGCTTCATCTCTCATAGATACTGTGCAGTCACTTCTCTCCGGCATTTTATGCAGCAGCAACATCTCATGTATTACATTGCTTATTCATTGGAGGTTGGTTCTAAGAGCTTGAGGGCCTTGATCCTCATGATATTTATGTAAAATATTGCTGATATGTTAATATAATGTTGGCTGTAGTATTTAACCTCTCATGATACATTCAGATTTGCATAGTTTCAGATTGATGTTTTGCATATTGTTGTAGCTCACTCTTTGAGCTGATTTGTGATGTACCTAGGGTGGGGAGATCTGTTTAACCCACCTAGATCTATTTTTTTAAGCTCTCTTTCTGCATTTAGACTCCATATTATATGTATAAGAGGATCCCAACACTATACAAAGTTTTATTTGCAATTATTTCCTTATACAACGTTCCCATGGGAGGCATTGGAGGAATTCCTTGAAGGGAATTATTAGCTTTTGACAAGTTCTATTGGCAGAGTCTGCTAGTGGGCTAGGTAGCCTCTGGATCTCATCCTTCCTTGTGAAGGTGACATATCCAATAAATTACCCTAACATTCAATCTCTGAAAGAGTTCAGTGTTCATTGTTAATACTCTTGGAGTTGGAATATCGGAATATCTTAAGATATTCCCTATGGAGCAGAAAGTTCCAGATTTGGAACATTACAGTTTAAGGTAGCTAGAATGATTTGTTTAAGCTCTAATTCTTTATGGGGATTTTATTTGGGCCAAAATAAGGGATCCAACTCCCAGTCCCCATTGTTATTGTGTTATTTTCTAGAAACATCGTTTCTCATGCAGTAGCTGCTCATTGTCCTGATTTGGGAATATTATAAGATATTCTAAGGGCTGCCATTTTTACCTCATTTGGGATATTACATAGGATTATATTGTGGCCCCATGGAATCCTATGTATAGGATGAGGTTTTGGTCATTTGTGTCATCCAAGAAATGTTCATTCATGTAATGTATTGGAGGTTTCCCCCTCGAAGTGGCTTATTTATAAGGCGTTGATATCTCTTTTCTTCTATTTTTGGAGCTGGTTTCACAACAAACAACACCCTCATCATCATCATTATTTGAAATATTTGTCACTGCATTCATTTCATTCCTCATTGCTTCTAGTAGCCTACTAGCTCCAACGAGATGACGCATAAGATAAATCTAATGAGCACCATCACTAGGTATATTCTAAGGGGTTAATTGTCACCATTTCAGCTTAATTATTCTCTCTCTCACACATTTAATTTCATTTTGTCATATTTTGCTTAGTGATAATGGTGTATTAAGGTTTGTCATGATTTGAGGCCTAATGTGGTATGAATGCAGGAAAATCAAGGTAATAATGCTATTTTTGAGAAATATTTCATAATCAGGCCTTGGAGTAGATAGAAAGGAATTATTGTAGGATGGTTTACCACCTTCTTAACTCCTAAAGGCTACCAATATCTCCTTAATATTCTCCTCCAACATCTTGAAATCAGAGGCAACCAAGCAAGTGAATGATCAAAGGGAGCCAAGCTCCACTTCTCTTGAGTTCCAAGGGAAAAAATATCTACTTTTTAGGGAGATTTTGGAAACTACCCTCTAGCATAAATAGGAAAGAGCAAGGGCTCACTAGGATTGGATTTTTGGATGTAGCTAGAACACTATTGGATTTTGTATTATACATTTATAACTTTCATGTTTCATGTAAAAGACTAGTTATGAAATAAGATGAGCATTTGGTTTCTTCTGCACTGAGTTGGTTTTAGGAAGATGAGCTTGCGGGTTAAGGCCCAATCCATTGGCCTCTGAATCCATTTTGTACTTTTGTTTTCTTTTATGTTTCAGTAGATGATTTCTTCCATTTCATGTTTGGTAGCATATACAACATCAAAAATGTGTGCTAAACCTCCCTCTTTCACCTCTTCCATTGGATCTTGAGGAGGAAGGTCTTCCACCACTGACCAAATATATTTTTCAATTTATGATTTCTTGGAAAATTTAGATAGCTTTACTTTGCTTATCATGAACATGTTGTAGGTGTAGAGGTAGATTTATGTTTCAATTGCACAAGTAGGATTATTTAAATTCAACTCATCTTTTCCACCATTTTTATGATAAGTTTGTCAATAATGAGTGTATGAAGGGGTGTCTTTATTGAAAGTTTGAATAGAGTAGCAGAGGAGGACCCCTTCAACACCATCATCTTCAGTCTTCACCCTTCATTAACCACCTTCCATCCATGTCACCTACGACCTTGTTTTTGAGGTCACCACCACATCACCGAGAGAAACCTTGAGGGTGCAAGACATGATTTGTGAAGATTTTTGAGCTTTTCCAAGGGGTTGGATACCATTCATCTACCAAGATCGACCTTTACCCCACCTTGCATAACATTTTCTCACCATTTCTAGCCTCAAACTCCACTCGGCCTGTTTCATGTAGCTTTTCAGGACATCCTGTAGCACTACATGAAATCCTGTAGAAGCTTCCTATAACAGTGCCAAACACTCTCTCCTTCAGCCCAAAATCATTCTTCCAGCTCATATAAGCCCAACCAAGCCACCAGTATACCTTCAGCTCTAAACCTTTGGTACAAGGACTTTTAGACCACCTAGGCGCCTCCTTCTTTTGCTGCAAAACATAGTTATTTTGAAGTGTGATTAATTCATTACAAGATGTACCATTAAAAACAATAGTTAGGCATAAATTACATAGGAATTAGTTATTAATTTATTCAGTATGTGTGCTCTATATTAGTTTCCTTTTCTGCAATTCAATTCATCAATCTAGACTATGAATGCCACTTAGTGTAATTTCCATTCTTGCATTAGCATAGGTGTGAATATTTTTTTCTTGCAAATAGTTAGATGAATTAGTGTGATCTAGAGTAGTTTATTCCTTGTTGATAGAGTAATGATTATGATCTATTTCTAGTATTATATTACATTTAGAAGTGTGATAAACTTCTTTTCCTAGAATTAACCCTAGCATCAATATCTCATTATAGAACTAAGATGAGGATGGCATAACTATAGCTCATATGTTGTGTGTATAGCATTGTCACCTCCAATTTTGTACAAACCCCAGGTTGATAAAGTAAATTTGAGTATCCTATGGGAGTTGCAACACTCTTGGTACAATACCAGGGCTCACCACTTTTTGGTGCCGTTGTCAAGGAGATGTATAAGTATATGTTTTTTTTTTCTTTAGCATTATTTTCTTCTTTATGTTTTATATTCAGTTCCACAATATTGAAAAATACAAAAACAGTTTAAATTTTATGCCTTGTAGGAGTAGGGATAACCAAGGAAAACTCTTACCAAAAACCCCCACATCCCCACAGAGTCACCCTTTACTCTTATTCGGTGACTATGAGGTAGAACACCCTATAGGTGAACCACTTGAAAACTTTGAAGAACCTATTGGGGAAGAAAAGGAACTTGCTTCACCTGAGGAACCTGCTTCACCAATTCAATACATGGTTGAAACTAGGGCCAAAGGAGTCTTTCCCATTTGAGAAAGTGACGGAGAAACTAGAATGAAGAACATCAGTCCCCCATCCCTTCCACATTTCCATGGCCTTACTTATGAGGATCCTAACACCTTCATGTTCGAGTTTTTTGTTGTTTGCAAGACTTATGACTATGCCTCAGATGACCAAAAGCTAAAATTGTTCCCATCCACCCTCAAGGATGCATCCTTGCACTAGTTTATGGTTTTACTTAGGAAAAATATCACTACCTGGGCATAGATGCAAGATTCCTTCAACAAACAATATAGAGACTATTACAAGTACAAAGAGACCAAAGAGGATACATTTAGGATGAATCTGGGACCTGATGAATCCCTAGAGGATTATGAAGAAAGATTCCAGATGAACTATAAAACAACCAACTGCATCCTTGATCCTGGATCACTCAAATTGGTACTTCTATGAGGGATCAGGTAAGAGGTGATAGAAACCTTTGATATCTTGTATGGAGGAGATATCTACCAACTATCTTATGAGGACATTAAAAATTTCTTTAGAAACCACTCTAGGGAATCTAGGAAGAAAGCTAAATCTAACCAAAGCATGAAAAACACCCCTTCCTCTTCCACCTCCATCAAGCATGAGATTGGAAATATTTCGGAGGAATTAAAAAGTAATATGTTGCACACGTTTTCTTTGAAAATGGAGACAATGCAGATCAAAAGGAAACATGATGAAGCAGAGAGGGCCTTAGCTATGTTTTTCGTTAGGTGTACCAGAAAACATCCTCTAAATGAATGTCCACCAAATGTCATAGAGGTTTTCTTAGTCTGTGAAGAGAATCATGCCACAGATAAGTGTCTCTCCTTACCTAGTCTCAAATATGTATATCAAGGTGGGGAAGGAGGACCAGTGCAACTCTGTTTCATAAATCAGAGCAGGCCTCAATGACCTCGGTCATATCAGCAGGGCATGCAAGGTGCACCTTACTCCTAATACCATACAAACTAGAATTCACATATGTAGTCTTGGTACACATCCACTCCTCCATCATGGCCTACACCTCCTACTTGGACTTATACCCCTCCATATCACCCTGAGCTGGTAAACCAACCTTTCTAGTAGTATGTTACTCAAAAATCTCAGTGGAGCAACCCATCATAAGAGTGGAGGCCCCAACATAACCAAACACCTGCTTTATTGCCTTCAACCCAACCTCAACCTCATCTCACCCATTCTACTCCACCTAAGTTTCCTCATATTCCTACTTAGCCCAATCTGAACCCGAACAAGAAGCATACACAACAGGTTTATAGTGGGGAAACATCCTATCCAGCTTATGTTGTGGAGATACATGAAATTAGCCTCAGGTCTGGAAGAGTACTCTGAGACAATCATCCTCCATATCCACCTATAGAGGTTGAGGAGGAAAAGGATGAGAGAAACCCTCAGACCAATCAACCTCCTTTTCTCGAGTGCCCGATCCACCCTAGTCAACACACCCTAGAAGATATTTAACTCTTGGGAGAACTGAAAAATATGTGTGTGAAAACACCCCTTCTCAAGGACATTAAGGATGTCCATATTTACAATAAGCTCATCAAATAAAAAATATTTAAAAATCTTGGGAGAAAGAAGAGAGACACCCCCACCATCAATGTTGTAGCACAATTTTCCGACTTAATGTTGGGAAGGGTGATCTTCCCGAAGTACCTGGACCCTGGAATTTTGGTAGTAGATGTACACATTGATGGTGTCACAATCCCCCACACTATGATTGATATTGGGGCTGCCATCAATGTGATGAACAGGGAAACCATGCTTAAACTCAACCTCCAAGGAGCCTTGAGAAAGACTGCCACTATTCTGAAACTTGCAGACAGATCCACAGTAGGTCCTAAAGGAATTTTTGAGGATGTTATGGTCTCAATTGACTCCTAGGAGTACCCCACCAATTTCCTGTTCCTTCAACCAAAACCCAAGTTGAATGGATATCCTCTCATTTTAGGAACACCTTGGTTGGCGATTGCCAATGCTTATATCAGTTGTAGGGCTAGAAACATGACTATCAAGAATGGGCCCTTGTCCAAGTATCTAGTATTATATCCTCTTGCCCTACCTTCCATTGACCATGACCTACCCTTGTGGTTGGAGGATGAAGAAGAAGAAGATGAAGTGTACAATACCACGTCCTACCCCATTTGTACCATAGATATTGTTCTTATATGGGGGAAACACGATGAGGATGATCTCATTGACCACATCATTCAAATCCAACCCCCCATTGTCATTCCACTCGATGAAATAGTGAGAGAATCTAAAAGCCACCCTTGGATTGAGCTGCAAGAAATTGAATAAACCTCTGAAGCCACCAAGGATGTGGAATTTGGCCCATAAAAATCCCTAAAAATTAACTCATCCCTCTCAGCCAAAGAAGAAGAGAAACTGTGCCTGCTCCTGAAGGAAAAATTAGATGCTTTTGCTTGGGACTACAAGGACATGAAAGGGGTGCATCCCTCAATGTCCACACATCATATTTATATTAAAGAGGGTTGCAAGACTGTGCACTAGCCCCAAAGGAAGATGAACCCATCCTTAAAATACATAGTGAAGGATGGACTGCAGAAGTTGCTGGATGTAGGTTTCATCTACCCCATATCAAACAGTGAGTGGGTGTCTCCTCTTGTTCTAGTCCCAAAGAAAAATGGGAAGTGGCGAATCTGTGTTGACTACTGAGAACTAAAAAAGGACACTAAGAAGGACCATTTCCATTTTCCCTTAATTGATCAAGTCCTGGATGGTATTGGAGGAAATAATTTTTTCTCTTTCATGGATGGATTCAGTGGGTATAACAAGATTCAGATCAGCCCTGAAGACCAGGACAAGACTACTTCACATTTCCTTGGGGCACTTTCACGTACAAATTCCTTCCATTTGGCTTGTGTAATGTCCTTGCTACTTTCTAGAGAGTAGTCCTAATCATTTTCCTAAACTAGTCCATGATTCTGTAGAGATCTACATGGAAGATTTCACACCTTATGGGTATGATTTCTAGAAGGATCTCTCTAATCTAGGAAATTTTTTGAGGAAGTGCATTGAAATACATCTCTCCCTAAGTCCTAAAAAGGGTGAATTTTTTAAAATGGTAGGGATAGTCCTAGGCCACTCCATATCACAAGAAGGAATACAGGTAGACCCAAAAAAAATCACCATCATAAAAGAAGGTGCCTATTCCTCAAAAGTAGAGAGATGTCAGAAGTTTCCTAGGTTTGGCTGGTTATTATAGGAGGTTCATTAAGGAATTCAACAAGGTGGCTTCACCATTATTTGGATTGTTGGCCAAGGATTCTGATTTTTTCTGGTCTATTCTTTGTCAGGAGGCTTTTGATCTTATCAAAGAAAAAATAACCATTGCTCATATTATTCGAGGTCCTAATTGGGCTCTTCCCTTCCACATTCATACATATTCATCAGATAAATATGTGGGGGTAGCCTTGGCGAAATTGGAAGATAAATTACCCTATCTATTTCATTTACAAGAACCTGTCCAAAGCTTAACTTAACTATACTATCACTGAAAAGGAGCTCTTAGATACTTTCCATTCCCTAAATAAATTTAGGCACTATATTACTGGTTATCAGAATTTTGTACATATTGACCATGCAACAATC
Organism: Pinus albicaulis; assembly: GCA_034641835.2. Lineage (NCBI taxonomy): Eukaryota > Viridiplantae > Streptophyta > Pinopsida > Pinales > Pinaceae > Pinus > Pinus albicaulis. Next base: position 807,872,989 of record CM076577.1, read on the forward strand.
AAGTACTTAATGAAAAAACCTGAAGTCAATGCTAGAATCATTAGATGGTTTTTCTTGTTGCAGTAGTTTTATTTGACAATTGTTGATAAACTAGGGAAGGAAAATATTGTTGCAGATTTCTTATCTATACTAACTTTATTTTTAGATGAGGAAGGAATGGTGGATGATCAGCTTCTAGATGAGCATCTATTTTCTATCTCAAAACTTTATCTATTTTTTCACATAGCCAACTACCTAGTTGCTAAGAGGTTTCCTCCAAACCTTTCATCAAAAGAAAAGAGAATAATTGTAAGAAAAAACATCCCTTTCACTTGGATTGGTGGATATCTATTCAAATTGGGTCTAGATCAAATACTAAGAGGACAACCTTCAAAGCCTTGCAAGCTAGTTATTATTTGCCTACCCTCCACCAGGATGTGAAGAGATACACTAGTAGATGTGATGGGTGTCAGAGGATGTGAATACCTACACTGAGTGATGAAATTAATTTGCAACCTTAGGTGGATTTAGAGGTATTTTAAAATGGGGCATGGAATTCATTGGACCCATTAATCCACCATCTAAGCAGAAGAGATAGATCATATTTTGCACCGATTACTTGACCAAGTGGGCTAAAACAAGGGTTGTAAAGGAAACAACATAAGAGAAGGTGTCTGATTTTTTAGAGAGAATGTGTTCTATAGTTTTGGATACCCCAGAGAGGTAGTCACCAACCAAGGGGATAAATTTAAATCTCGTCTGATTGAGAATCTCCCGAGGAAGAAAAAAAAAAGCACAACACTTCCACTGCCTATCATCCTTAAGAAAATGGCCAGGTGGAAGTGAAAAACAGAGCCTTGGAAAAAATCCTCACCAAAGTTGTGAGAAGTATATGGAAATATTGGAGAGACATAATTGTGGAGGCCACTTGGGCTTACAATACCACATGGAAGACAACTATAGGGTTTACTTGATATCATCTAGTTGATGGGAAGAAAGCATTGTTTTCCATTGAGTTTGAGTATAAAACCCTTATAATGGCAGCTCAGTTGGACTTGGACATCACAAAGGCACAAAAAGAAAGGTTTCTTTAGTTGAATGGTTTGGATGAATTTAGGATGCAGACCCTCCTTCACAGAAGCAATCCAGCTGTAAATAAAAGTTTGGAATGACAAGCACATCAAAGAGAAGACATTTCAGGAAGGAGATTAGGATCTACTCTATGAATCCAGATTGGGATGGATATTACCTTATCATGTGGATAAATTCCATGACAATGGGGTTGTTCAGATCATAGCCATAGATGAGGAGGGGATCCTTCTACTTGCCAATGGTTACAGGCTAAAGATGTACAAGAAGCCCATGTATAAGGCTGAATTTATCCATAAAATAAAGAGGCAGGTGAATGTAATTGGAAGCTCCATAGTTTCTGACCCCTCACCTTCCTAGAAAAAGACAAAAGAGAAAAATAAAGAGTCCTGGGTGAAAACATTTCTAAGGCATTCAAGGCCAACTCCTGGGTTGAAAACCTCCATGAGGAAATCTTGGAGCAAAAACAAAATAGAAATAAAATATCCTTGGGTGAAAACCTCTTTGAGGAACTCGAGGAAATATCATGGGGTTAAAATCTCTACTGAGGTAGCCTGTCTGTCTTCCAAAAAAACAAAAACAAAACAAAAAACAAAAAAGAAGGGAAAAATCCAAAAAGAATAACACATCACCTATGCACTAACCTGCTTCTATTTTACAGGTTGCTCATCATGGAAAATTTGGACAAAAGGAGAAACATTTCTTCTCTCTCTCTCTCTCTCTCCTCTACGTATCAACTCCATGTCCAACCCCAACATGGATTCCTTCATCCATTTCTACCACCAGGAGAGCAAAAATTCCAATTTTCTCTTGTTCTCTGTAGTGCTACAGGATGTCCTAGGCTGCTACTAGATTTCTTGTAGTGCTATAGGAAACCTTGTAATGAGACAAGAAATTTGCCCGACGCTGAATCATCTCACCCAAGCCTACCTAACCCTAAAAATTACATGAAAACATGTTTTCCCAAATATTGCTACCATCCCTAACCATCACTCCATCCTATGCATGAAGACTAACTCATAAAACCATCTATTTTTCCACTGCGAGACAATTTGGTTAAATCCACACACATGACCTCTTCTCTGATGTTCTCCTCCACTACACCATTCCAACCACATCCTAACACCACCCCTAGCATCCCTACACTCTTTTTCTTCCTTCCTCAAGACAGTTGAGCTGCAAAACTGTAACAAGAAAACTTCTGCAGGAAGATGATCACTTCTTGTAGCACATTTGTGCATGCATCCAGCACATAAAAAAGGCATGAAATTAATGATGAAGATTCACCCTGAAGATCACCAAAGCACTCCAAAATAGAAGCTACAACAACAATAAAATCCTAGGGTCTCCATGAGGTACCTAAAAAATAATCAACAAGCAAAGGCAATAAGCACCTCACTCAAAAAAAATAAAAAAACACAACAAATAAGAAAAATCGCTTGTGACCATCACAATGATATAGCTCCCTATACCGAAGGATCCTGCCACTCATCAAAAATTAGGTAGGCTCATGTATGTATCCCTCACCCTCTCACTATACATCATTTGAGTAAAAGAGTAACTGTCGAGAAACAAGAGTTTAGTAGGCAAAAAGGTGGCTCGTTAACTTGGCCACCCTCGAATAGTAAAGTGAAAAGTTGGTGGATTTTGCATGCCACATGGAGCTATCACATCAGTAAGGGGAATGATAACAAGAAGTGGGAGATAATTACGAGGAAAAAGGGAATGATATGCTCGAGTGTGACCAACGGTCCAAATATGGAAACCTCGTGTCAAATCCACATCACCAATACGCTCCAAGCCTGTTCGATTTGGAATAAAAATTGTACTTTGGCCTATTTCCCCTCATTTTATTATGCATTTCAAGATCAGTTAGAGAAGTAAAATGGTAGGAGACGCTGAGGAGATTTGATCCATGGTCGAGGCTTGCATGCAGGCTGTGCTACAGGAAACTCTTCTACTGCTACAAGAAGTTTCCAGGGAGGTCATAGAGTGTTAGAAAGTGGAATGCAAGCCACGATAATAGTGTATTCGCACTCCAACACCATCACTCAAGTTAGAGAAATCAGAATTTCATAGGTAAGTGGCCATCACCCCCATCAAGTTACAATAATTGTCATGTTAATTTGCACAAATTCAAGCCATAATTTAGTAAATTAAAGGGTTTTTTAAAGGAATAGGGGGTAAGAAAATCACATTTTGTGTAAATTTAAAATATTTTAGGCCCCATATCATAGTTATTTTGGAAACAAACCACAGAAAACCACCTCCTTGACACAGTCAAAAGAGGGGGGGAGGTTTCAATAAAAGGGAGCCCATAGACATAAAGAGAATTAGACTACACCCTCGTGTGTTTGACATCTTCAAAAATCACCAGTGGTTAGGGTTATTTGAGCTCCTCAAGGGGTATGATGATGAAGTGGCTCGAGAATTTGCAGTAGCCTTTCACTCTTAAGTAGATGATAGGGCCGCCACAATGGTAAGAGGGCTAGCAATTACCATAACCCCTGATCTCATTAGAAGAGTCACCACCTTACCTCTAGGAATTAAATGGAACAAAGAGGACAACATCTCTAGTACTTCCTCTAAGAAGGATTTCTTCTTACCTAATGAATAATACATTGAAGATAAGAATGGGGTAATAAGGGAAAGTGTACCTCACTGATGGGATGATGTAGCTTACCATATCATGAAGTATATCTCTTGTGAGGGCATAATAAGTGTGGTTTATGGATACCATTTTAGATTATTGCATGAACTTAGGTTCAAAGGGGATATGACCTTAGATCAGAGACTGAATATCCCATATTTCCTCCTCCATTCAATTAGAGATATGGACCAGAGGGAAAGGGAGAGAAAATATCAACACCTAGCTCATCATGGTATCATTAAACGTATAGTGGGAGATGCTCTAAATAGACTCAAAATCATTGTACCTTGGTCCAAATTCATTGACATAGACATAGAAGCATTCATTGGAACATAAACCATCACTCCTAGAGAGAAAACTTCCTCTAGCCTTGGAGAAAGGGGCATTAAAGAATAAGAAGAAGGGACTGAAAGGATAGAGGAAGAAGACGAAGAAGAGGAAATGGAAAAAGAGGCAGAACCCACAGAAGATGTAGGAGAAGAAAAGGAAAGTGAAGAGGAGGAAGAGAAAGATGAAAATGAAGAAGAAGAGAAATAATAGGAGGAAGAGGAAGATGAAGAGGAAGAAGGAAATATAGAAGAGGAGGAGATCCTAGCCCCCAAGCTGACCACTGACATCTCGCTTCAGTGAACAATCCTTTCACCAGGGACCACTGAAAAGGAATTAGCTACCACTTTAGCCACTCTAAGAACCCTTGTGAAAGAAAAAAGAAAGAGGTAGACCCCCATGTACTTCAAGACTAGGAAGAGCGCCAGGGTGAGACAAGGGAGGCCTAAAACTCCAACCAAGAGCCCCACCACAATTGAGGAATAACCTTATAAGAAAGGAGAACTAGGACCAGAGGAGGGAAATATTCAAGATGTCACAACACCCAAAAAGAAACCTATGAACTACAAAAGAAGGCACTCCTCAAGGCTATCATCCCTAAAACAAGCACACTTACCCACAAACATCCAAGAGGAAGAAAATAAGGTGCAACATGAAAAATAGGGAATGTTATAGGAAACACATAGTTTGCTATAGGAAACTTAGACAGTGCTACAGGAAACTCATAATTTTCTACAGGAAGATAAAAAATTCAAGGGAGAAGAGGACAAGGCACCATTAGAAGGGAAGGATGCCCAAGGTGTTGAAAAAGAGGTAGAGGTTGAGGGGAAATATGCCAAAGTTGAGAAATAAGAGACAAAAGAGGAGGAACCAAAGGATGAACCAACCTCTCTTAAAACTGTCCCAAAATACATTACAACAATTCAACATCCTAGCCCACAACCAAACTTAAGATCATATTACACATTCATCGAAGGAGGTAGCTTGATATCTCAAAATATCTTCATTCCCCTATTCTATGATCTAGAAAAAGAGAGAACATGCACCCACCACTAGATGAAAATTTCCAAAGCTAAGAATGTAGAAGATGTGAGGATAATGGAAGAGAAACTCACTAAGATGGGGAGAGATTTGGTTTATGTCAGACTTAGGGAGGTAGTGTTGAAATAGCATATATAAGAGGCAAAAGCAGAGAATGAAATATTGAATGGCCAATTGCATAAAAAATACAAACAGATTGCCACCAAGGTAGACCTGTAAATGGATGAAATACAACATAGGAATCCCTCAAATTCTTATGTCATTAACCTTAAAGAGAAATGGCTACAGTTCCATATCAAAAATTTAGCATCACATGGGTCGTTGCCTCTCCAAAATTACAGGTCTTACACCATTTTTTCGTCATCTAACCTATTATCATTAGATGGACCCAAGTACACTGTGTAATACCAATTTTACCCTAAGTAAAATTGCTTTCACTATGAAAATAACTTAGTAAACCACCTTTATTAAGTTGTTTAAATAGGAAACCCTATGAGGAAATATTAAATAAATATACATTTGTTTGATTTTCCTCAAGGAATAATTAGTTAAACAATAGTTTAATTAATATTCCTGGTTATATTTAACCCAAAACAAGGAAATTAATTAGATAAATCATTATTTATCTTATTATTTTCTAAAAATATTTATTTAAACCTTATTTAAATAATATTTTTTGTTAAATATGACTAAATCACCCTTAAATAATTAAATAAATTATTATTTATTTGATTATTACTCAACCACATCCTTAAAATGATAAATAAATCATTTATTTATTTATTATTTACAAATAAAGGGATTTGACCCATGTCAAATTCCTTTTCCCTCCAACAAATATAATAAAATATTCCATAAAATTTGGATCTTGATTTGGTTAATAATATTTTAATTATACACCAATATCTAGACTAACTCAATATTTTGTTATAAATAGAAGGGTTTTCCCATTCATTTATCACCTTTTGTTGCCTAAATATCACTCTGTATCTATACTTTTGGTCTGACTATTGATCCACCATCATAGTCATATTTTGCTACCATTTTGTCTGAATTTTCTACACCATCAAGAGAGAGGAATTTTAGATCTAAAGAGTTGAGGACTTACAAGAACCCATCCCATTGAGGAGAACTGGGAACACCCTCCTGTGTTTTCCTCCCAGGTGCCATTAATACAAAATTCATTCAACATATTCTTGTCTTGTCTATTGGATGCATGGAGTAAATCTTGTTTTTTCTACTGCTTAATGTCTTCTAATGCATAGATCTAGATTTTTGTGGCATTTATCTTGATCACCTAACTACAAATATGAGGATATTGGTAGCCATATTTACTGTTAGGGCTGTTTTTTATGCACAGCTAAAGTAGTCTTTCTTCGTACGCTTGGAATTAAGATTCATACTAACAACTGGCGACTCCACTGGGATTTACGATTACGAGCACTGTCGTTTTCCTGATCCTTGCATATCCAGCGGCTTCAAACCCTAGGATTTCTCTTCAGCCCCTTGTTTTTGCTTTTCTTGATGTTGTTTTTAACCTATAAAACCCTAAAACGATAAAAATTCTAACTTTTGTGTGTTTTCAAACCTATTACGCAGGTAATAGACATCAGCCACAGCTGAGATGACAAGTTCTTCTAAAATATATCACCGAGAGTGATAGAAGTGCAGGTCACACTTTTTGGCCCAAAGCCTACAACCTAGAGCTTCAGGAAGCAGAAATCAGCCCAAAAACTGTGACCTCTACTGAAAACAGGTTAGAAACTGCGACTTGGATTTTCTGCAGGGATTTTTCTAAAAGTTTTCTAGGTTTGTCTGAGCCTCTGTTCAGGGTTTTCTGACCTTTGTCTTCGCCTGTTTTGGACCTATACTTATTTTTTCTTGCTCAAATAAGTGGGAAACTAGCCCCCTAGGGCTTCAGTACCCTTCACTTTTTGTGGAAGAGTTTTTGCTGTTGCAGGTTGTCTGAAATTTTAGAGTCTTCAGCCATTTTTCCGATCTGATACCTCACCTTTAGATCAGCTTCAGATTGGCTTGTTACCCATAAAAAACACCTCATTTAGCTTTGTTTTGGTTTTCCTCTAGGGTTCACTTCGTTTCCCTCCTGGAGATAGCCTTTCACCACCTCTTTTTACAACAAATTTTCCTCTGATTTGTTGCTATTTTCTCCACCACTTTCCAGCAGATTTGTCCTTTAGATCCCTGTTCCTCCTGACCTTAGATTTATTGGCTATTTTAAGTGTGTTTTGATTATTTTTTTTACTCACCTATAGACTAATTGTTGAGAGGTCCACCTCCTTGGGTTTAGATTATTGCATCATTAGTTGTTTATTTTCTATTTTTGCAGGCTTATATACTGTCATTTGCAGATTTAGTTACAGCTATACAACACACTTTTTCTTTTTTTTTTTTACAAATGTCTGGGTTTAAAAATCAAAATTTACACACTTTACACACACACCCTAAGAGAAAAAGGGCTTGGTTAACACCACCAAGAAAAGACTCTAAATCATTGAAATCAATTGATCCTGCACCTCTCTGCCCTTGTTTCGACATTGTAATCATTTGATCCTGCACCTCCCTGCCCTTGTCGCTCTCTTTTTCCTTTGTGCCGTGTTTGTGTTGTCATAATTGCACCACCAAGGCATTTATCCCGGAGACTTCTTGGCTTTCATCCTCAGTTTCTAGTAGGAAGACTTACTCCTCCACGTAAGATTCGAGTTAGTCCTCCACCGAGTCCACACTCCGACTCTTCTTCTGGTCCTTTGGGTTCTCCTTTTCGTTCCATTGTCGGTTCTCCCCCTGTCACCTTCACCATGTCTGGTGTAGGACCTAATGTTGGTGGTAACCTTGGCCCTCATGCTGGGAATACCACTAGTGGGACCGCAATGGACACTACCCCAGCTACGCCCTTACTCCCCTTCATGGCAGGCCTCAGCCTCCCCGATTTTGACTAGTTGATAAATCAACCTATACACCATGACGCTAGTTGGCCTGCTATCCCGACGAAGCTCCCTTCTGACATCCCAAAGTTTGAAGGCCTTACTGGAGAAGATCCTTCCAATCATGTTTGATCTTTCCACATGTGATGTTCGTCTAACTCCATTACCGATGACTCTGTCCGTCTTCGGTTTTTCCAATGAACGCGGACAGGTGAAGCTTCTAAGTGGTATCTTGATCAGACCCCTAGTTTCCTCTCATACCACCTTTGCGACTCTTGCTTGGGTTTTTTTGTCTTAATTTCGGCTTCCCCTTCGTTATGACATTGGTATCGAACTTTTGACTTCTTTTCGTCAATCATATGCAACCTGCCTATCCGATCATGTCCAGGAATGACAGAGAAGAAAGAGCCTATGTCAATCCCCTACCTTCGAAGACCGTGTCTACATGGAATGGTTCTTTAGATCTCTCTTGCCTCCTATAAGGAAATATGTCGCATCACATTTTCCTTAAACCAAAGAAGGCGCTCTCCAAATGGCGTTAAAATATGACCTGAAATACGCTCAATCGGGTTATTTTTATATTGTTCTACCTGATCTTCCTAGACTCGGTGGTGCCAACACATCGGGGGCACCTCATGCCGTTGACGGTATCGTTGGAGCTCTCTCTAATCCATACGCTCAACCTCCCATGGGCTATTTTTTTCTTGGGGGTGGGGGGGCAACACCTCCTGCACTTTTCCCCCTCCCGATAGCACGTATCCAGGATACAGCATGCCTCCTCTTTTTTCCCAGCCTCCTGTTTACCACACTATTACCCAACCTCCTTATTATCTGTATCCACAGCCTGGTGCTCCAGCTCCTCCAGCATTAGCACCTCCACCTCCCTTGCTTGCTCAACCCTAGCAACAACAGCCACCGCGCCCTCAGGAGTAGGTGTATGCATAGAAGGGCACGACTAATCCTCCTCCCTCCAAATTGATGAGGAAAGACACTCAAAATAAATATGCTCCCAGTAATCCTAGACCTAATCCTCAAAATAATGCACCTAACACTACTAACCAGCAACAGGGCACTCAGCCCAAGCAGGACAGGGTTGTTCCCATGAACCAACTTTGTTCTTGTTGTGGTTTTTATGGTCATTACATGCACGATTTTCCTCTTTTACAACAAATGAAGCAGATGTGGGAGTCTCAAGCAACATTGTGAGGACAACAAGCCTCCCTTTTCGTCCCTCCCAATGCTGCACCTAGTCAGATGGCTGTGCTTACTAATCCATTCCATCAGCAAGGATTTGTGGCTACCCAACCACCTGAAGGACAGGTGGCCACTCAACCTCTTCCATCTGGTACCTTTGATTACTAGATTCTAATGATGAAATCTGCTCAACCTCTAACCGTATACATTAATCTTCAGACTCGGTCCCGTCAGTACAACAAGCCTCCCACTACGTCTCTCCCTGAGCCACCTTCTTCGGTCTCTAAAAAGCCTCTTTCGACACCTAATGGTCCCTTGTAGATCCTTCAGCCTAAGGTGGAGGTTCATACCAAGATCCCTAAGGGACCACTATGTCGAAATGCTGCTTCTGGAAAAGATGCCCATTTGTATAGCATAATAAATGATCTGGCACAATCTCCTGTTACCATTTCAACGCTGGAACTCCTCCAGTCATGCCCTTTGTTGAGTCTCAAAAATGTTCTCCATATTCATACATATTTCCATTATGTCATAACCATTTAGCTCTTATTTCATAGTCATTTGACCTAAAACCCTACATCAAGTAACCATTTTCATAAATATATGGGTTAGGATCCTTGTTTTCCAAAATTATTTATTTTATGTATTTTAAGTGAATTTATGATTAGAAACTAGAAAATTAACATAGTTTCATATATCTATATATGTGTTATGAGTTTTGTGATATGTGTAGGTCAAAATGAGACTTCTAGAAGACCCTTTATGTGGCACTCTAAAGCCAAATTCGAATTTGGTTGGAGAAGATTATGGGATCAAGAGGATATGTGTCTCACTTCCTTGTTGTATTGAAACTCTAAGAGGATATGTGTCTCATTCCTCAAGTCGTGTTGAAACTCTAGAAAGACATGTGTCTTATCATTTCCTATTTTGATTGTAACTCTAGAGATGGAGGGAGAGATTCATGGACTCCCATTAATGAGATGTCTCCTCATATTTTGTATAAATAGGAGAAGCTTTCTCCTATCATAGGTAATGAGGAAGTAATGAAAAAGTAGTAGATAATTCTTTTGTAACAAAGTTCAAGATGGAATGGGATGTAGATTTGTGAAGTTGTTCAATAAAGAAGTTCCTTGATGGTGTTTTGATTACAATTTTAAGGAGCTGAAGAAGGATTACACCAAATTGGTAGCAGAGGGCCCCTGCTATCCAAGGAGGCTTTTACATGTTTTCTAGATAAGTTGCTTTCAATTCTGTTTTGTCATATTTCCTTACTTAGATTGCTTTTTGAAATCATAGCTTTTAACATAATTTTTCATGGCAGCCCGGGCATTTGCATATCTTTTGACTAATGACATGGAATCAATATTGTTCTGCTGCTAATTTATTTTTCTTAGTTTTTGTTTAATTCCAATACTGCTTTGTTTATTTCAGTCTTGCACATTTGTTTCAGTAGTTAGATTTAGATATATTAAATTGCTCATGTCATTTTCAGTTACCTCCGAAAGCCACAGCTGGACTGATGGTGAGGGATTGAAGTATGAGTGTGTAGTTTGATATTAGTTTGCTTTCTGCAAGTTAGATATATTAAATTGCTCATGTCATTTTCAGTTACCTCCGAAAGCCACAGCTGGACTGATGGTGAGGGATTGAAGTATGAGTGTGTAGGTTGATATTAGTTTACTTTCTGCAAGTTAGATATATTAAATTGCTCATGTCATTTTCAGTTACCTCCGAAAGCCACAGCTGGACTGATGGTGAGGGATTGAAGTATGAGTGTGTAGTTTGATATTAGTTTAATTTCTGCAAGTTAGATATATTAAATTGCTCATGTCATTTTCAGTTACCTCCGAAAGCCACAGCTGGACTGATGGTGAGGGATTGAAGTATGAGTGTGTAGTTTGATATTAATTTCTTTTTCTGCAAATTAGATATCAGATTGCTCAAGTTGTTTATGGTTACCTCCGAAAGCCATAGCTGGACTAATGGCGAGGGATCAGAATATAAGTTGATGTAATTTGATTTAGATTTACTTTGTTGCAATTTTTGGATTTCTTTAAGCATAGTTTCTTTTGTGTTTAGACAGCAGCAAGGATAATTTGGTTTTCATGCTCAATAGTTCACTGTTTGATTTATTATGCTAGCAACACATTTTCATTTCCTTTCAAGTTTTGTCATTGTATGTTTCAAATTCCTTTTGAAGTTTGAAGTTTGGTAAATCATTATAAATGACATCATTGCCTTGAATATTCATAACCATACTTGTCTTTTAGAATTTCCATCTCACATTAGGAAACCAACCAAGATCAATAAAAATCCAAAAACGACAAAAGTAAGAGATAGGTTATCTTGCACATATAGTGCGCCACACTTCGTCAGCTTACGAATCCTTGGTTGATAATTTATGTTAGCAATTTAGGACACACTAAATTGACCAAACATTTTGGCGCCGTTGCCGGGGAAGTGTAACTAGGTAGCCTTATTTCTTACATCTAAAAAAAATTAATAATTCTTGAGTATGCTCTTCTCTTGCACTTTGTGTGATCTGGAGGATCAGAAAATGGATTGTTATGTAAAAAAAAAAAAATTAATAATTCTTGAGTATGCTCTCCTCTTGCACTTTATGTGATCTGGAGGACCAGAAAAAGAATTGTTATGTGAAAAAGAAAAAAAAAAAGGAGACAATAAAACTTCATCATTTCAATTGATTCAACAATTAAAATTTTTTTTTTGTTTTCATGAAAAACTTTGATTTCAATAAAATTGTTTTGTTTAATGAATATATATGTGTATTTTAAATTTTTGAAAATATAACATACATAATTTTATTAAACAAATCAATTAAAAATAAAAATAAAAAAATAAAATAAAAATTAAATTGTTTTGTTACTAAGATATATATGTATATTTTTATTTTTGAAAATATATATATAATTTTAATAACAAATCATTTAAAAAAATAAAAAAATTCAATAAATTGTCTTGTTTAGTAAATTACATATGTATATTTTTAATTTTTCAAAATATAACATGTGTAATTTTATTAACCAAACAAATAAATTAAAAAAAAATTTCATTTTGCTTAGTAAAATATATATGTGTATTTTTAATTTTTAAAAATATAACATATTAGTTTTATTAACAAAAAACAAATAAAAAAAAAAAAAATTTGAAAAACAAAAACAAAACAAATCAATAAACAAAGCCATAGCCCCCCATCACCAAACGCTCCTTGAGATTCATAAGACGACTACATGTAAGAGAAAAAGGCAATGATGTATACAAGGAAATGATTGAGAGTGGTGTTATCAAGCTTGGCGAAAAACAGGGTGAAAGCAAGTGTGCTCTTGTATATGGTCAAATGAATGAACCACCTGGTGCTCGTGCTCGTGTTGGGCTTACAGGATTGACTGTTGCAGAGCATTTTCGAGATGCCGAAGGCCAGAATGTGTTGCTCTTCATTGACAACATTTTTCGTTTTACACAAGCAAACTCTGAAGTGTCTGCTTTGCTGGGACTTATTCCTTCAGCTGTCGGATACCAGCCCACTTTGGCTACTGATTTTGGCGGTTTGCAAGAATGTATTACAACAACCAAGAAGGGTTCCATTACTTCCGTGCAAGCTATATATGTGCCAGCAGATGATTTGACAGATCCAGCACCTGCAACAACATTTGCCCATCTTGATGCCACCACTGTGTTATCTAGGCAGATCTCAGCTCTTGGAATCTGAATCCAGTCTACTTAATTGCCAGGAGATAATGGCAAACCTATCAGTCCTGACAATGGTCAATATGAAACGCAACTTTTAACCACGTTCTGAGAAAAATGATTTTTGTTACAGCGCATCCAGAAACGCAACTGTTATTGACACGTCATTTTCAAACACGTTTTCTGAACGATTTAGGATGAATTTTGAAAAACCGAGACATGGGTTTTTTCGCCAACGTGGTCAATTAGATAACTCAGAAATCGTTTTACAAAATTCGTGGCGGTCTGAGAGCATTTCTCGGTTCTTTGAAGCCCATTTTTGCTTTCCACGTGAGGAAAAACGATTTTTTCTGAGTGAAGAATTTGAAAACGGCACTCTGCAGTGATAATTCGGTTTCCTGATCTCTAGGAAGAAGAATCCAAGTTGAAATCAAATTCTATTAAAGCCAATCAACCAACCTAACGCCACCTTTCATGCTTGTCTACTGAATCACGGAATCATATAGGTAAGCTCAATTGAGATTGAACGTGTCTGTAATGGCGTGGATGGAAGAGTATTGGAAACTGCTGCAATTGGAATTCCAATTGAGGGGGGTGGTCCTGAACGGTTACTGATTGTGATAGTCCTCAAGGATCAAACAGATACAAAAATAAATTTTGAAGAGATGAAAGATTTTATTTTGAAATAGCGATCATGCCCTTTTATGTTCTTCAATGCTTACCAGTATATTATTTTTCATCTTATGTGATCTTCACTTACCATTTTATGGTCATTGCAAGGTCACGATTGGTCAATGTATCTGGGTTTGCTTTATTTAGCATCATTTGTTGAAACTTAAAAAAAATTGCATTTTTCTTTTGTTGTTTAAAAAAAAAAAAAAAAATCAATAATTTTGAATCAATGAAATGAATAAGTTATTTCCTCACTTTTTCTGAAGGTATTAATTAATTTTGGACTGATGATGAAGGATGAATGACTAACTTTTTATTCAAGATTTTTAGCTACAGAAACCGTCGACATTCTGTAGCTAAAGTCCAATTCCGCAGCTGTTCTCCAATTCCGCAGCTAAAGTCCAATTCCGCAGCTGTTCTCCAATTTCGCAGCGGAAAAACCTCATTGTTCAAATCAGCCTAACTTTCTCATACAAAATCAGATTTTGATGATTTAAGTATCGTTGGAAAGGTCTCAACAAGATCTACACAATGAGAAATCCATCATTAGAGTTTGAAATGGTAAATAATGAAATAAATTGCTGAAAAGAAGCTACATTTAACTTGAGGCACTAATTCCAAAACAGGTATAAATTCTTTTGATTTTTCCTTTGAGAACTTGTTTCATTAATACAAATTCTTAGTTTTGTGTGTAAATATCATAACTAGAGAGATTGATCACCTCTCTCCCTTTGATAATCTTACATTCCATTGCAGAAGAAGTATTAGTTTTTTTTGCAGGTTCCAGGAAGAAGGACAAATGACTACAAGAGAATGGTGTCTCTCTAAGAGACCAATTTGTTTCATAAGAGGATGATCAGCAACAAAAAGGAGGAAATATGCTGATGCAAAATCAGATCCAAACACTTGAAAAATTTTCAGATACTATTGTCTCCATCACATCCATACCTCATAATAAACCATTCACCTCATTTCACTTCATATTTTCCATTTATATTCACATCCACTTTCCATTTCTTTTTGTCCATTCATAACCACAAATAAAAGCAAGACGCTAATTCACATGCTTATTGCCATTTTCCATTTCTACTCTCCATTGCTATCTTCCATTTTCATTTTCCATTTATTGTCATTTTCATTCCGCAAATAAGCCTTGCTTCAATGCAAATTATTGAGTCCATAGTCTTTTGAGTCTAAGTTCTTTGTAAAAACACCTTGAGGCTTGCATGCCTTAATGGCAAGTTCTCATGCTGACAAACAATGGGAATACATTAATGTCTCTTGTTCGTCAGATCTTCTAGGTGACTCGACATCAGCAAAATCATTCGTACCTAGCAAGATGTGTTTGGGCATCTTGATTCTCATTGTCATCAATGGTGAGAGTTCTCGTGTTGACTAGTGGCATCTATTAATGGCCACTAAGTCAACAATTTCCTACTATGTTCGACATCAGAACATCTTTTCACATAGTAGGAATTATACCAATGAGTTGTGAAGACATGAAGACTATTATTTTTAGCATTTTGGAGCAGATTCAGCAAGTTTTAGTAGAAGCAATAAAAAGTCATCTAATCTCTTTATCCATGACTCCTCTTGTTCAGCCACTTGAAGAAGAATATGATCAGAATTTTGCAGCCACCACACATACACAACTCATCCACATTTAAGGTAAGTGAAGGTATGTTGTTTTCTATTTTTTAGTCATGTAATTCATTAGAATGCTAAAATTGTAACTCTGGAAAAATTCCTCACTCCCTTTTTCACATTGTCATATCTTTAGTTGGGGGGGGAAGGGACATCATTTCATATCCACATGTCATATACTATCACACATTTTCATTTCATTTCCACCTACATATACTTCCCAACCAACTATTTTTGCAACATGATCCAAAAGATTATATGCCTTGCAAATGATCAATTCATTGATGAAGTAATTGATTCTAAATGTTTTCATGAACTTTGATGCAACAAAGAAAATAAAACATTGTTACACAAGAACTAATGCTAAAAAAAAAAAAAAGTTGTCACACAAGAACCAACTATTGAAAAACAAATAAAAAATGTTGCAATCAAATGTATTATACTTTGCCAAAAAGAAAATATCAAGAAGCAAAGTTTGGAATGAATCTATATGAGTCAAAACTCATAAAAGATCAACTCATGGACAAATGAATCATTGCAATAGTTGCATGAGGATATGCAACAACTTCAGTTGGGGGGTATGTTGAGTCTCAAAAATGTTCTCCATATTCATACATATTTCCATTATGTCATAACCATTTAGCTCTTATTTCATAGTCATTTGACCTAAAACCCTACATCAAGTAACCATTTTCATAAATATATGAGTTAGGATCCTTGTTTTCCAAAATTATTTATTTTATGTATTTTAAGTGAATTTATGATTAGAAACTAGAAAATTAACATAGTTTCATATATCTATATATGTGTTATGAGTTTTGTGACATGTGTAGGTCAAAATGAGACTTTTAGAAGACCCTTATGTGGCACTCTAAAGCCAAATTCGAATTTGGTTGGAGAAGATTATGGAATCAAGAGGATGTGTCTCACTTCCTTGTTGTATTGAAACTCTAAGAGGATATGTGTCTCATTCTTCAAGTTGTGTTGAAACTCTAGAAAGACATGTGTCTTATCATTTCCTATTTTGATTGTAACTCTAGAGATGGAGGGAGAGATTCATGGACTCCCATTAATGAGATGACTCCTCATATTTTGTATAAATAGGAGAAGCTTTCTCCTATAATAGGTAATGAGGAAGTAATGAGAAAGTAATGAGGAAGTAGATTTGTAACAAAGCTTAAGATGGAATGAGATGTAGATTTGTGAAGTTTTTCAATAAAGAAGTTCCTTGATGGTGTTTTGATTACAATTTTAAGGAGCTGAAGAAGGATTACACCAAATTGGTAGCAGAGGGCCCCTGCTATTCAAAGAGGTTTTGCATGTTTTCTAGATAAGTTGCTTTCAATTTTGTTTTGTCATATTTCCTTACTTAGATTGCTTTCTGAAATCATAGCTTTTAGCATAATTTTTCATGGCAGCCCGAGCATTTGCATATCTTTTGACTAATGACATGGAATCAATATTGTTCTGCTGCTAATTTATTTTTCTTAGTTTTTGTTTAATTCCAGTACTGCTTTGTTTATTTCAGTCTTGCACATTTGTTTCAGTAGTAAGATTTAGATATATTAAATTGCTCATGTCATTTTCAGTTACCTCCGAAAGCCACAGCTGGACTGATGGTGAGGGATTGAAGTATAAGTGTGTAGTTTGATATTAGTTTACTTTCTGCAAGTTAGATATATTAAATTGCTCATGTTATTTTCAGTTACCTCCGAAAGCCACAGTTGGACTGATGGTGAGGGATTGCAGTATGAGTGTGTAGTTTGATATTAGTTTACTTTCTGCAAGTTAGATATATTAAATTGCTCATGTCATTTTCAGTTACCTCCGAAAGCCACAGCTGGACTGATGGTGAGGGATTGAAATATGAGTGTGTAGTTTGATATTAGTTTCTTTTTCTGCAAATTAGATATCAGATTGCTCAAGTTGTTTATGGTTACCTCCGAAAGCCATAGCTGGACTAATGGTGAGGGATCAAGATATAAGTTGATGTAATTTGATTTAGATTTACTTTGTTGCAATTCTTGGATTTCTTTAAGCATAGTTTCTTTTGTGTTTAGACAGTAGCAAGGATAATTTGGTTTTCATGCTCAATAGTTCACTATTTGATTTATTAGGCTAGCAGCACATTTGCATTTCCTTTCAAGTTTTGTCATTGTATGTTTCAAATTCCTTTTGAAGTTTGAAGTTTGGTAAATCATTATAAAGGACATCATTGCCTTGAATATTCATAACCATACTTGTCTTTTAGAATTTCCATCTCACATTAGGAAACCAACCAAGATCAATAAAAATCCAAAAACGACAAAAAGTAATAGATAGGTTATCTTGCACATATAATGCGCCACACTTCGTCAGCTTACGAATCCCTGGTTGATAATTTATGTTAGCAATTTAGGACACACTAAATTGACCAAACATTTTGGCGCCGTTGCCGGGGAAGTGTAACTAGGTAGCCTTATTTCTTACATCTAAAAAAAATTAATAATTCTTGAGTATGCTCTCCTCTTGCACTTTGTGTGATCTGGAGGATCAGAAAAAGGATTGTTATGTAAAAAAAAATTAATAATTCTTGAGTATGCTCTCCTCTTGCACTTTGTGTGATCTGGAGGATCAGAAAAAGAATTGTTATGTGAAAAAGAAAAAAAAAGAGGAGACAAAATAAAACTTCATCATTTCAATTGATTCAACAATTTAAAAAAAAAAAATTGTTTTCATGAAAAACTTTGATTTCAATAAATTGTTTTGTTTAATGAATATATATGTGTATTTTTAAATTTTTTGAAAATATAACATACATAATTTTATTAAACAAATCAATTAAAAAAAAAATTAAAAAAAAAAAAATTTAAATTGTTTTGTTACTAAGGTATATATGTATATTTTTAAATTTTTGAAAATATATATATATAATTTTAATAACAAATCATTTTAAAAAAAAAATTTTGAATAAATTGTTTTGTTTAGTAAATTACATATGTATATTTTTAATTTTTCAAAATACAACATGTGTTATTTTATTAACAAAACAAATAAAAATAAATAAATAAATCATTTTGCTTAGTAAAATATATATGTGTATTTTTATTTTTTTTAAATATAATATATTAGTTTTATTAACAAAAACAAATTAATTTTTTTTTTTTGAAAAACAAAAACAAAACAAATCAATAAACAAAGCCATAGCCCCCCATCACCAAACACTCCTTGAGATTCATAAGACGGCTACATGTAAGAGAACAAGGCAATGATGTATACAGGGAAATGATTGAGAGTGGTGTTATCAAGCTTGGCGAAAAACAGGGTGAAAGCAAGTGTGCTCTTGTATATGGTCAAATGAATGAACCACCTGGTGCTCGTGCTCGTGTTGGGCTTACAGGATTGACTGTTGCAGAGCATTTTCGAGATGCCGAAGGCCAGGATGTGTTGCTCTTCATTGACAACATTTTTCGTTTTACACAAGCAAACTCTGAAGTGTCTACTTCGCTGGGACGTATTCCTTCAGCTATCGGATACCAGCCCACTTTGGCTACTGATCTTGGTGGTTTGCAAGAACGTATTACAACAACCAAGAAGGGTTCCATTACTTCCGTGCAATCTATATATGTGCCAGCAGATGATTTGACAGATCCAGCACCTACAACAACATTTGCCCATCTTGATGCCACCACTGTGTTATCTAGGCAGATCTCAGCTCTTGGAATCTGAATCCAGTCTACTTAATTGCCAGGAGATAATGGAAAAACTATCAGTCCTGAGAATGGTCAATACGAAACGCAACTTTTAACCACGTTATGAGAAAAACGATTTTTGTTACAGCGCATCCAGAAACGCAACTGTTATTGACACGTCATTTTCAAACACGTTTTCTGAACGATTTGGGATGAATTTTGAAAAACCGAGACATGGGTTTTTTCGCCAACGTGGTCAATTAGATAACCCAGAAATCGTTTTACAAAATTCGTGGCGGTCTGAGAGCATTTCTCGGTTATTTGAAGCCCATTTTTGCCTGCCGCGTGAGGAAAAACGATTTTTTCTGAGTGAAGAATTTGAAAACGGCACTCTGCAGTGATAATTCGGTTTCCTGATCTCTAGGAAGAAGAATCCAAGTTGAAATCAAATTCTATTAAAGCCAATCAACCAACCTAACGCCACCTTTCATGCTTGTCTGCTGAATCACGGAATCATACAGGTAAGCTCAATTGAGATTGAACGTGTCTGTAATGGCGTGGATGGAAGAGTATTGGAAACTGCTGCAATTGGAATTCCAACTGAGGGGGCTGGTCCTGAACGGTTACTGATTGTGATAGTCCTCAAGGATCAAACAGATACAAAAATAAATTTTGAAGAGATGAAAGATTTTATTTTGAAATAGCGATCATGCCCTTTTATGTTCTTCAATGCTTACCAGTATATTATTTTTCATCTTATGTGATCTTCACTTACCATTCTATGGTCATTGCAAGGTCACGATTGGTCAATGTATCTGAGTTTGCTTTATTTAGCATCATTTGTTGAAACTTAAAAAAAATTGCATTTCTTTTTTGTTGTTTTAAAAAAAAAAAAAAATCAATAATTTTGAATCAATGAAATGAATAAGTTATTTCCTCACTTTTTCTGAAGGTATTAATTAATTTTGGACTGATGATGAAGGATGAATGGCTAAATTTTTATTCAATATTTTTAGCTACAGAAACCGTCGACATTCTGTAGCTAAAGTCCAATTCCGCAGCTAAAGTCCAATTCCGCCGCTGTTCTCCAATTTCGCAGCTGAAAAACATCATTGTTCAAATCAGCCTAACTTTCTCATACAAAATCAGATTTTGATGATTTAATTATCGTTGAAAAAGTCTCAACAAGATCTACACAATGAGAAATCCATCATTAGAGTTTGAAATGGTAAATAATGAAATAAATTGCTGAAAAGAAGCTACATTCAACTTGAGACACTAATTCCAAAACAGGTATAAATTCTTTTGATTTTTCCTTTGAGAACTTGTTTCATTAATACAAATTCTTAGTTTTGTGTGTAAATATCATAACTAGAGAGATTTCTCACCTCTCTCCCTTTGATAATCTTACATTCCATTACAGAAGAAGTATTAGTTTTTTTTGCAGGTTCCAGGAAGAAGAACAAATGATTACAAGAGAATGGTGTCTCTCTAAGAGACCAATTTGTTTCATAAGAGGATGATCAGCAACAAAAAGGAGGAAATATGCTGATGTAAAATCAGATCCAAACACTTGAAAAATTTTCAGATACTATTGTCTCCATCACATCCATACCTCATAATAAACCATTCACCTCATTTCACTTCATATTTTCCATTTACATTCACATCCACTTTCCATTTCTTTTTGTCCATTCATAACCACAAATAAAAGCAAGACGCTCATTCACATGCTTATTGCCCATTTTCCATTTCTACTTTCCATTGCCATCTTCCATTTTCATTTTCCATTTCTTGTCATTTTCATTCCGCAAATAAGCCCTGCTTCAATGCAAATTATTGAGTCCATAGTCCTTTGAGTCTAAGTTCTTTGTAAAAACACCTTGAGGCTTGCATGCCTTAATGGCAAGTTCTCATGCTGACAAACAATGGGAATACATTAATGTCTCTTGTTCGTCAGATCTTCTAGGTGACTCGACATCAGCAAAATCATTCATACCTAGCAAGATGTGTTTGGGCATATTGATTCTCATTGTCATCAATGGTGAAAGTTCTCGTGTTGACTAGTGGCATCCATTAATGGCCACTAAGTCAACAATTTCCTACTATGTTCGACATCAGAACATTTTTTCACATAGTAGGAATTATACCAATGAGTTGTGAAGACATGAAGACTATTATTTTCAGCATTTTGGAGCAGATTCAACAAGTTTTAGTAGAAGCAATAAAAAGTCATCTAATCTCTTTATCCATGACTCCTCTTGTTCAGCCACTTGAAGAAGAATATGATCAGAATTTTGCGGCCACCACACATACAAAACTCATCCACATTTAAGGTAAGTGAAAGTATGTTGTTTTCTAATTTTTAGTCATGTAATTCATTAGAATGCTAAAATTGTAACTTTGGAAAAATTCCTCACTCCCTTTTTCACATTGTCATATCTTTAGTTGGGGGGGGAAAGGACATCATTTCATATCCACATGTCATATACTATCACACATTTTCATTTCATTTCCACCTACATATACTTCCCAACCAACTATTGTTACAACATGATCCAAAAGATTATATGCCTTGCAAATGATCAATTCATTGATGAAGTAATTGATTCTAAATGTTTTCATGAACTTTGATGCAACAAAGAAAATAAAGCATTGTTACATAAGAACCAATGCTAAAAAAAGAAAAAGAAAAAGTTGTCACACAAGAACTAACCATTGAAAAAAATAAAAAATGTTGCAATCAAATGTATTATACTTTGCCAAAAAGAAAATATTAAGAAGCAAAGTTTGGAATGAATCTATATGAGTCAAAACTCATAAAAGATCAACTCATGGACAAATGAATCATTGCAATAGTTGCATGAGGACATGCAACAACTTCAGTTGGGGGGTATGTTGAGTCTCAAAAGTGTTCTCCATATTCATATATATTTCCATTATGTCATAACCATTTAGCTCTTATTTCATAGCCATTTGACCTAAAACCTTACATCAAGTAACCATTTTCATAAATATATGGGTTAGGATCCTTGTTTTCCAAAGTTATTTATTTTATGTATTTTAAGTGAATTTATGATTAGAAACTAGAAAATTAACATAGTTTCATATATCTATATATGTGTTATGAGTTTTGTAACATGTGTAGGTCAAAATGAGACTTCTAGAAGACCCTTATGTGGCACTCTAAAGCCAAATTCGAATTTGGTTGGAGAAGATTATGGGATCAA
Source organism: Pinus albicaulis (assembly GCA_034641835.2). Classification (NCBI taxonomy): domain Eukaryota; kingdom Viridiplantae; phylum Streptophyta; class Pinopsida; order Pinales; family Pinaceae; genus Pinus; species Pinus albicaulis. The sequence continues at coordinate 807,895,136 of CM076577.1, forward strand.
GAGGATATGTGTCTCACTTCCTTGCTGTATTGAAACTCTAAGAGGATATGTGTCTCATTCCTCAAGTTGTGTTGAAACTCTAAAAAGACATGTGTCTTATCATTTCCTATTTTGATTGTAAATCTAGAGATGGAGGGAGAGATTCATGGACTCCCATTAATGAGATGACTCCTCATATTTTGTATAAATAGGAGAAGCTTTCTACTATAATAGGTAATGAGGAAGTAATGAGAAAGTAATGAGGAAGTAGATTTGTAACAAAGCTTAAGATGGAATGGGATGTAGATTTGTGAAGTTTTTCAATAAAGAAGTTCCTTGATAGTGTTTTGATTACAATTTTAAGGAGCTGAAGAAGGATTACACCAAATTGGTAGCAGAGGGCCATTGCTATCTAAGGAGGCTTTTACATGTTTTCTAGATAAGTTGCTTTCAATTCTGTTTTCTCATATTTCCTTACTTAGATTGCTTTATGAAATCATAGCGTTTAGCATAATTTTTCATGGCAGCCCGGGCATTTGCATATATTTTGACTAATGACATGGAATCAATATTGTTCTGCTGCTAATTTATTTTTCTTAGTTTTTGTTTAATTCCAGTACTGATTTGTTATTTCAGTCTTGCACATTTGTTTCAGTAGTAAGATTTAGATATATTAAATTGCTCATGTCATTTTCAGTTACCTCCGAAAGCCATAGCTGGACTGATGGTGAGGGATTGAAGTATGAGTGTGTAGTTTGATATTAGTTTACTTCTGCAAGTTAGATATATTAAATTGCTCATGTCATTTTCGATTACCTCCGAAAGCCATAATTTGGGTGATGGTGAGGAGTGAAGTATAGTGTGTAGTTTCTAGTTAGTTTACTTTTGCAAGTTAGATATGTTAAGTTCTCGTCATTTTCGATTACCTCCTTAAGCCACGAGTGGTTGATGGCCCTAGATTAGTATGAGTGTGTAGTTTGATATTAGTTTACTTTCTGCAAGTTAGATATATTAAATTGCTCATGTCATTTTTCAGTTACCTCGAAATACAATTTGGTGATAATTGAGGGATTGAAGTATGAGTGTGTAGTTTGATATTAGTTTATTTTTCTACAAATTAGATATCAGATTGCTCAAGTTGTTTATGGTTACCTCCGAAAGCCATAGTTGAACTAATGGTGAGGGATCAGGATATCAGTTGATGTAATTTGATTTAGATTTACTTTGTTGCAATTCTTGGATTTCTTTAAGCATAGTTTCTTTTGTGTTTAGATAGCAGCAAGGATAATTTGGTTTTCATACTCAATAGTTCACTGTTTGATTTATTAGGCTAGCAACACATTTTCATTTCCTTTCAAGTTTTGTCGTTGTATGTTTCAAATTCCTTTTGAAGTTTGAAGTTTGGTAAATCATTATAAAGGGCATCATTGCCTTGAATATTCATAATACCTGTACTTGGATTTCATCTCATGAAAATATTAGAATCAACCATCCAAAACATTAGCAGAGATAGAGTCCTCTACCGCACATATAGTGTATCCACTGTCATTACGAATCTGATTGACAATTGTATTATGTAATTTAGGTACACTAAATTGATGTAACATTTTAGCCGTTCTGTTGGGGAAGTGTAGTAAAATCGCCTTATTTCTTACATCTAAAAAAAATTAATAATTCTTGAGTATGCTCTCCTCCTGCACTTTGTGTGATCTGGAGGATCAGAAAATGGATTGTTATGTAAAAAAAAAAATTAATAATTCTTGAGTATGCTCTCCTCCTGCACTTTATGTGATCTGGAGGATCAGAAAAAGAATTGTTATGTGAAAAAGAAAAAAAAAAGAGACAAAATAACACTTCATCATTTCAATTGATTCAACAATTTAAAAAAAAAATTGTTTTCATGAAAAACTTTGATTTCAATAAAATTGTTTTTTTTAATGAATATATATGTGTATTTTTAAATTTTTGAAAATATAACTGTCCCCTATCCCTCATGATATTGTGTTAGTCATTTCCAGGTCATCCATGCCCTTTATGCTCTAACAAGGGAAGTCATCTGTTCGCTATTCAATACCCACCATTCCATCATCATCATTGGTGTCAGTCTGTCAGTCGCTTTACTCTTTTATCTCGTACCTTAGTTAAGGATCCCTCACCTATCGCAGACCTCCTTCTATCAACATCAGATCATTCATTTCAGAAGATAGGTCTAGAGGGCGGTGTACCTTGGTTCCAACTTCCACTCTTGTTTGGTGCCTCGAATCAGGAAAATGGACTCCTTATTTCCTTTTGACTTGATTTTTTCTCAGCTCTAGCTCCTTTCAGCATGATCGAGATCTGTATACTTGATGGTTCAGTGATGCAACAGTTGATATCAGTGATTCCTGGGTGTGTGTGAGATGTCTTAGTCTTCATGAGCGGGTGGACCTACAGTTAGCCCCCCACATACACAGATGACCTCTTCATCATAGCCTTTGATGCAGCTCCATACATTTGATGATGTCGGCCTTAGCCGCTTGTAATGCTTTTTTGTTTGCATATATCAGTCAGATTTTCAGAGCCCTTTCTTGTTTTCAGGGGCATCTAGGTGGAATTTATATCTCATGTAATAAGGTATTATTGTACAAGTCCTAGCTGTTATCTCAGGCACAATATGTATGTGGGTTCATTATCGTGTTGTTTATCTGGCTCATGTTTATGCCAGCATGTACTATATTGGCCAGTTCCATGGTTTACCAGACGCCTTATTGTTTGTACTTTGCCTCAGCGAGCATAGGTATGCCTCCCTCGCCGCCTATAGCACAGGTACTTACACATCAAAGAGACTTGTCGCACCTGTAAGTCTCGCCTCCTCAGGGTCTAGTTCTTTCAGCACTTTGGTCTACCTTATACTTCTATCTCTTTGACTTCCCCTTCGATGTCTAGTGATTGAGTTCTTACAATGTACTTCGGTCATACGATTAGCTCCTAACACTCGCACGCTGGGGGCCAATCTGTTACACCATTTTTTGGTTATCTAACCTATTATCATTAGATGGACCCAAGTACACCATGTAAGACCAATTTTACCCTAAGTATAATTGCTTTCACTATGAAAATAACTTAGTAAACCACCTTTATTAAGTTGTTTATGGTCTAAACAGGAAACCCCACGAGGAAATATTAAATAAATATACATTTTTTTGATTTTCCTCAGGGAATAATTAGTTAAAAAATAGTTTAATTAATATTTCTGGTTATATTTAACCCAAAACAAGGAAATTAATTAGATAAATCATTATTTTTCTTATTATTTTCTAAGAATATTTATTTAAATCTTATTTAAATAATATTCTTTGTTAAATATGACTAAATCACCCTTAAATAATGAGAGCTGCCCTAGAAAGAACACCCTTGAACAAAAGGGCCATGCAAACAATGAATATCAAGTGGCTTGGATTAAAACTCAATCCACGTTTGCTACTGGGACTGAGTGAAGGAAAATATCAAAGTAAGAAGGACAGGGAATGGGAGGAAGCAAAAAATAATGCAGGGTTTTACCCACCTGAGGAGACTCCTTTCATGATACCTTGGGATGTCAGAGAGGCCACAAGGATTCTAAAAGAAATCAAGAAAGAGGATTGAGTTGCTGAGATGATGAGCAGCCATTTGGTAGGGGGTGATGATGAGCACCATTATTAGGTACATTCTAAGGGGTTAACTGTCACTGTTATAGCTTAAATATTCTCTCTCTCACACATTTAATTACATTTTGTCATGTTTTTATTAGTGAGAATGGTGTATTAATGGTTGTCATGATTCAAGGCCTAATGTGATAGAAATGCAGGAAAATAAAGGGAATAATTCCATTTTTGAGAAATATTTCATAATCATGGCTCGGAGGAGACAAAAAGGAGTGATTATAGGAGGGTTGTGTTTGTGCTCAACCTGGTCTCCTAAATTGAGTTCATTTAATTGTCAACCAAGGTTGGTAAACTGCTGAAGTGAGGTGCACTGTATGTGCCTAGGTGTTTGTTTCTTACTGCGTGGTGTCTAGTGTTTTATGATGTTTTTAGTCTTTTTATGGTTTTATGTTCACAAGAGAAAGAACTGAATGCTGGTGGAAAGAAGCTATTGGTTAAAAACAGAGTGAAGCCTAAATTATGGATGACAAATGACAAATGCAAATATTGAAACAGAACCAAACCTAAACTATGACTTAGCAAAATACAAAGCTTGATAATGACTTCAAGAAAATAAATCACAACATGAACTTAACTTGTTCAATTATTTCATTAAAGATATTTTGGAAGAGCTTGAGAAATGGGCAGCTAAGTGTAAAAATTCTCCTAACTAAACAATTAAACAATCAACTCATAATGATACAACATCTCATCCATGATTAAAGGTTTGCTGAAACATATTTGGAAAAGAACATTTGTAACATCATAAGATTTCTACTCTAAAACTAGCTCCTAATTCTATTCTGCAACTTAGTTTAACACCACTAAACCTCACTCAAAAGTTATAGATTTCATTTTAGAATAGTCTTTGAGGAAAGACTTGTTTGTGAAATGGTAAAAAGGTTGTAAAAGTGCTCCAGGCCTTATACTGATACTATCTTCTGTCCAAATGATTATGAGTTAATATAGGTTTAGAACAAAACAATTTTTGTAAATAATGAAGACCGTGGTATTTAAGTTTAACAACTAATGCAATTTAAAATGCAATGGATGGCAACTAATCTTGAAATGTAAATACAGTGAGCTAAGCTGGAACTGAACTAGGGTGCTACTAGTCTACAGTGATCAGTGCTAGATTAAAAAGCCATTATCAAACTTGAAACGAAATAATAGAGCATGAATTAAATGCAATTTGCCTCCGGAGTGCCCTAACTGAATTATCATTTAATTAATCTATGGGATTCTACAACCTATTTTGTCCATCATGAATGGTATTTTGGAAAATCTTGTTAGAACAATCCTGGCTGTACAATTCAATGCATTTGAATGCAAACATGAAAACTGAAAGCAAATACAATTAAAAACTAAGACATCACAGCTATTTCCTACTCGTTGTTATGATGTTTTGGAAGAGCTTTTTAAGAGTAAGATCAGCTATGATACTTAGTGAAAACAAGAAACTAAATCCTACACTATCACAGTTATGCCTTAGTCATCATAATGATATCTTGGAAGAGTTTACTAGAGTAAGTTTTAACTGTGATAATGAACTAAAGGAATTGCAAATAAAATCTAACACTACAACCATTTATTATTCATTATAATGATCTTTTGGAAGAGTTTCTTAGAACAAGTATAGCTATAATGATAAATGAAATTAACTATGAATGTAAACTTCAAAAACTTGAAAACGAACTAAGATACTTATCTAAATTGCAAAAGTAAAGCCGCTTAGGAGGCAGGGGCCCTCTACCGCCAGAGTAGCACGAAATCTAACTCAAAATCAACTCAACACGTTCAAAGAAATGCTGTATTCTTCATTAAAAGAAAATAACTTAAAACAGAGTATTCTCGGTCTTCAGAAATATAGCAGTCAATCCACGAAATCTAATCAAAATCTAGAACTAGTCTCTCGGTTTCCCAAGTACATTTATAACAAATATTCATAATAGAACTTGAGATAATACGGGAATCATTGTCTTTTCATATCAAAATCGTACTAGAACTCTAAATATGGTAGCATAAAGTGACAAGGGACATCTGGACTTTCCTTGTCCTATTAGGAGTCTGCCTCCTTGTGTGAGTTTCCACGTACAAAACCATGTACAGAATTCCATTCATTCTTCATGGTGAGCAACAAACGCTGAGGACATGATGTGGAATATACCCATGTGTGGCTTTTCCTGAGAGGACACCTAGAATATGCTTGAACGTGAAGACAGCTGTAGAATTGGCAACTAGCTACAGAATGTCTGCATTCTGTAGCTAGTTTCAGTTCAAAATGAATTACAATGACAAAATCACAAAACTTAGCAAGTTAGCCATGATATTCATTCTTAAAGTAATTTTAACTAATTTCATTGATCATTTGAGCCTGGGATAACAATGGAAAAAAGAAAATGGAGTGAAGTATGATGGAAGAAAGAACAATCTTGGGGCTCAACATACCCCCACTGCTGACTTCTTGCATGTCCTCATGCAACTTATTCCATAAACTCAGAGACTTCTGCAAGAACATCCAACGCTCTTCTTCGTCTTTGCCTGGAAGTTAAAGGCCTTCTAGGCTTTCTGATGACTAACTTGAACCTTAAATTGGTAAGTGCCCTGATTAACTTCTTATTCCTCTTTTTCAACTTTTCATTAGCCTTTTCCACTTTGTCCATTTGTAGAGACAGGGTTGAGTTCATACTGGTTTTTAGTTTAGCTTGTTCCTTCAAAATATCATTCTCAGTCCTGATATGTCTATTAAGTACTTCCAGCTCATACCTATCTCTTCTTAACACATCTATTTCAGACAGTGGAGGACTAGGGGTTCTATCTCTACTCTCTGAAGCTTTCCTTTCCAATGTTTCAACATAGTTATAAATTTCTTGCTGTGCAGGGTCAATTTCAGGGACTTCTTCATCAAAATCTTCTTCAACATCTTCTTCAATAGATGTTTCCTCATATTCTATGTTTATCACCCCGGTTTGTTTGATCTTTGTTTTCCTTAGTTTCCCCCTGAGTCTATGGCTCCTTCTCGACTGGGATGGTCCCTCTCCTTTTTCTGTGGCAAATTTTCTGATTACCCTCTCTTCCTTAAGTTGTCTCTTAATCTGAGTCAACTTCTCAGAGATTATTTCTTCACTGCTATATTGAATTGCTTTATCAGTTTCAATTTTAGAGGCTCTCCATTTTCTTCTTCTCTTTGTAGGTTGATGTTCAGGTGAAGGCTCTTTTGGTTCCTCAAAGTGATTTCTCACCAAGAAATTATCCCAAGTATCTTTTGTTTTGGCTAAATGGTGTTCAATTAAAATCTTAACCAAGCCATGATGGTATAGAGTTGTTTCTAGGAATTGGACTCTCCTTTAAACACTTGAAGCCATATTTTTTAAACTTTGAAGCAAGAAATAGGGAAAATTAAGCTCTTCTTCTAAGAAATGCATTATCAACCTAATATGGTAAACATAGAAAGTACCATATCTACCTTCACAAGTGATAAATTTTTGTAGAATAAGAAATATGTTTCTCCATTTATTCTTTAATGTAGAGCTTGGAATTCCCCTTTTAAACACAGTGACATCCATACCTGATGATTTGAGGATCTGCTTCCATGATTCATTATGAAATTCTCTGTTCTTAAACCATCTTTCTCCATGTCTAAGCAATCCTGTTGCTTCTGCAATAAAAACCTCTGTGACAGTGAATTTAATATCTCCAACTTCAACCTCGGCTCCTTTGAATGACCTTGCAAACGTTTTAGTAACTTCTTTATGGAAGCCATTAAATTTCTCAAGGAATTGCAGCCATCCTGCTTGTTGCAGCATTTCTCTGCTTTGAGGGTATCCTTCCAGGTATTTTGTGCCCACTGGTTCAGTTCTTACGATGAGGCCCATAATTTCTTCTTCAATCTTCAGATTAGTATTCTTTCTTCTCACGGAGACAATGACTTCAACCTTCAAATTAATATTCCCTTGCTTCACGGTAACAGTGCTTCAATCTTCAAACTGATATACCTCTGCTTCACGGTGACAATGGCTTCAAATTTCAAACTGATATACCTCTGCTTCTTGGTGACAGTGGCTTCAACTTTCAAACTAATATACCTCTGCTCACGGTGATAGAGATACCTCTGTTTTACAGAATGAAATGATGAAGGGTTGGCTACGGGATGGAGTAATAGGGAGTGGTTACGGAATGAGTTAATGAAGTGAGGTGAAGAAAACAAATCAATGAGTGAAAAGACCGTGGAGATATTTTACAACGGATTCAAAAATCATCATTAAATGATTTGGCTGGGTGACGTGAGAAAATCAATCACTTCAGCATTTTAACCGCTTAGATGATGATCGGGTATAGAATTTGAAATGAAGGATTTTTATCCAAAGTTTTGTGGAGGGTATATTTGGCATGATCAATAAAAATAATAAAAACAACTTTTCGAATGATTCATAACTAAAACTATACTAATTTTTTTTTATGATATGCCATTATAATCAGAACTTTTTACCTTTGCTTTTCATCTGCTTTTTGTAGTCTTTGTATGCTTTGTTCTCCTCTGGAAATCATTACTTTGTGAGTCTTCATAATCCTTCTTGATTTTTCTTGTTCATGGATATACCGGATCATCTTGTTGCAATTCAAATGTCTGCTGATCAGTGCCTTCAGGATCTGTAGCTGCGGAATGGCTGTCTGGCTGCGGAAAGTCTGATTAGCTGCAGAATGTCTGTTTAGCTGCAGAATGTACCTGTAGAGAATTTTAATCATGGAATGGAGTGGTTTGGAATATAAGTGGAATATTACATGGAATGAGTGAAGATAAATGATGAAATATGGTATAATGGGATATGTATGAAGTGAATGATGGAGTGGGATGGATTATAATTTATGAAATGTAGTGGAATAATATAGGAAATGTCCTGCAATCCATGACATGTGTTATTCATTTGCAGAAAAACATCAAACTTTTAAATTTTGATATGGAAATGAGGTGGATGAAGTATGGAATTGGATGAATGAAATATGGAATGGAGTGAAGTATAAATGAATTAAATGGAGTATGGATGGATAAGTAAATGGAATGAAATGAAATGAGATGGATCATAAGTGCAATGGATCTGAACTTATGATTTTGTAATAGCTGCTTGCAGAAACAAAATGGAAAAGTTAGAGTGCCAGAAAGACTCTGATTTTCACCCTATCTTTTCTATATAAACATGCCAATCAGTGATTGGTTTTCATGTTTATACTTTTTTTATTTATTTTTTCAAAGAAATGCTTCATAAAATTCAATCAAGTTGATGAAGAAGAAATATTCTTCTTCATTAACTTCACATCACTGTTTTCCTAGAACTTCTTGACAAATTCTTCTCTTGAGAGTGGTTTGTGATACAGCTTCAATCTATGACCATTCACAAGAAAAGTGACCTCTTCTTCATCTATTGTCTTGATTTTTACTGCTCCATTGTCAAAAATTTTAACAATTTCATATGGCCCAAGCCAATGTGTTTGAAATTTACCTTGAAAATCCTTGAATTTTGAATCAAACAAGAGAGCCCAGTCACCTTCTTTGAACTTCTTCTCTTTGATGTACTTGTCATGCCATCTAGTCCTTTGCTGTTGGACTAGACTTTTTTTCTGAACTGCATCTTGTATGATCTCATCAAATTCATTAATCTGCTTCAATCTATGCTTTTGTGCCTCCGTTAAATCAAGTCCTAGCTGAACTGCCATTTTGAAAGTTTGAATCTGGAACTCTATGGGAAACAAAACTTGCTTTCCATAAACAAGTTCATAAGGAGTATTCCCTGTTGTGTTTCTCCATGTAATTCTATAGGCCCACAAGGCTTCAGGAAGCCTATCTACCCAATCTTTTCTATGTAAATGAACAGTCTTTGTTAGGATTCCTTTAATGACCTTATTAGTAGATTCCACTTGACCATTTTCTTATGGATGATAAGGAGTATATTTTCTATGCCTGATTTTGTACCTCTCCATCATTTGTGCCACTAGCCTTGATGTAAATTGAGCTCCTTGATCTGTAACAATTTCTCTTGGGACACCAAAACGAGTAAAAATATCCTAAAAAAGAAAATTAACTACAAATGCTTCAGTAGCAAAAAGTAATGGCTTGGCATCTACCCATTTGGTAACATAATCAGTGCAAACTAATATATATCTCTTTTGTCTTGATGGAGGACTAATAGGTCCTACAAAATCCAAATCCCATTTTTCAAAAGGTTCAATATGTACCTGAGGTTGTAATGGCATCTCACCTGAAGGAGAATGTTTCCCTACCCTTTGGCAACTGTCACACCTTTTGACATACTCTTTAGCATCTTTAAACAAGGATGGCCAATAATATCCTAAATGAAGGATCTTATAGGCTGTCCTCTTATCAGCAAAGTGTCCACCACAAGGTTCATCATGACATGCTTTAAGAATTTCAGGCATCTCATCTTCCCGAACACATCTCCTAATGATCAAATCTGGACTTGTCTTGTACAACTCATTAGCAACCCATGAATATTTTTCACTGTCATAAATGATTTTTCTTTTATCTCTTTCATTCATTATTGAAGGAAATTTTCCTGAAACTAAATAATTAGCAATGTCAGCAAACCAAGGAGTTTGAGTAGAAATTGCAAAAATATATTCATCAGGAAATTGATCTTCAACTGGAGTGTCATCTTTGATGTTTTGGAGTCTAGATAGGAAATCAACTACTGTGTTTTGTTTTCCAAGCCTATCTAGAATGGTAATGTTGAATTCTTGTAAAAGCAATAACCATCTTATGAATCTGCCATTAGTAATTGATTTTTTCATTAAGTATCTAATTGCAGAATGATCAATGTGAACAAAAGTTTCATAGCCTGTTATATAGTGTCTGAATTTGTTTATGGCATGAACAACAGCTAAAAACTCTTTTTTAGTTACAGTATAGTTTAACTCTGCAGGAGTCAAATTTTTACTGGTATAGTAGATGGCATAAGGAATCAAGTCTTTTTGTCCCAATACTGCTCCTAGAGCTGTATCAGAAGCATCTGTTGAGATATGAAAAGGTAACTTCCAGTTAGGTCCCCTTAAAATAGGTGCTTCATAAATTTTTGTTTTCAGGGTTTCAAAGGCTAACTGGCAATCAGAATTCCATTTGAATTCATAATCTTTGGTAAGTAATTTGAAGAGTGGAGATGCTATCTTGGTGAAGTTTTCTATAAACCTCCGATAATATCCTGTAAATCCTAGAAAACTCCTAACATATTTTTGACAACTTGGAATAGATAGGTTAGAGATGACTTCAACTTTTGACTCATCAACTCTAATCCCATCCCCTGAAATGTGATGCCCAAAAACAATACCTTCAGTAAACATCATGAAACATTTCTCATGACTAAGTGAAAGATTTGCTTCTTGACATCTCTTTAAAACTTTTTCCAAGTTTGCTAAGGCTTCTTCAAATGTGTTTCCATAAACTGTGAAATCATCCATATATACCTCTACACAATCATGTATTAGATCTGAAAAAATTCCTAATACTGCCCTTTGGAATATTGCAGGTGCATTGCATAATCCAAATGGCAAAACTCGGTAAGCATAGGTACTCCAAGGACAGGTAAATGTGGTTTTGTCTTGGTCTTCAAGTGCTACTTGGATTTGGTTGTAACCACTAAACCCATCTAGGAATGAGAAGTAATTTTTTCCAGCTAATGTATCTAACACTTGATCTATGAAAGGTAAGGGAAAATGGTCTTTAAGAGTAGCTTTGTTTAATTCTCGGTAGTCAACACATACCTCCATTTACCATTTTTCTTTGGCACAATTACCAAAGGAGAAACCCACTGACTATCTGAAATGGGATAGATGAAGTTGACATTTATCAATTTTTGCAATTCTTCTTTAACAATCTCCCTAAGATTTGGATTCATCCGTCTTTGAGGTTGTCTGATTGGTTTACAATTTTCCTCTATATAGATGTGATGAGTGCAAGTCTTGGGGCTTATCCCTTTCATGTCAATGTACTCCCATGCATATGCAGAAGAATGTCTCTGTAATATCTTGACTAACTCTTCTTGTTGAGATTTTTCTAGGTTCTTGTTTATGTTCAAAGTTTTACCTGGAAATATCTCACTTGTAGAGCTGCCAAATTTATCCATAGAATGAAGAGACATTTGTCTTGATGACAAAAACTCAATGTTGGATCCCTCTTGAAATGGTTCATGTTTGTATTCTGAAGAGGATTCAAAGTTTTCTAGAGTATTCAGAATTTGATTATTTTCACTAATTTCTGAAATTGTGAAGAGAGGTTGTAAGTCTTCTTCATCCTCTATCCATTGAGTATCATCTAAATCTGTAATTGTCCTAGCTGGAGGATACAAAGTGAATTTCTTAGTTGAACTACCATCAGAGATGTACATATCACCGGATCTACAACTGATAAAAGCATCAGCTGTAGCTAACCAAGGTCTTCCTAATATAACAGGATGCCCTTCTAGATTATTCTTAGGAGTTAGGATCATGAAATCCACAGGGTACTCCCAAGAGTCTAGGGACACTGGAATGTCTTCTATTACCCCATCAGGTTTAATCACAGATCTGTCTACTATTGTAATAATGTGGGTGTAAAGAGAATATTTGGAAGTTTCAGTTTATCCATGATTTGTCTACTCATGATATTGATTGCTACTCCTAAATCAATGAGTGTGTTTTGGATTTCAATTCCATTGATGTGAATTTTAACAACTGGATTTCCTGGGTCTAGATACTTTGGAATAGCAATCTTACCCATCATAATGTCTGCTATTTTTCCTGTCAGTTGTATTTTCTTTGTCTCTCTTATTATTTTTCTTGTTTTCTTCATGCTCATCTCCTTTATTGTTTTGGCTAAAATTGGAATTTCCTTGATGGCTTGTAATAATGGAATCTTAATGCAAACATTTCTTAGCTCATCTAGGAAATCATAATTAGGCACCATAATTTATTTTTCTACACCTCTATCAATTTGTAATCTTTCTGGAAAGGGAGGTGTAGAAGTAGATGTTGATGGCTGCTCTAATACAGGAGTTGAAATTATTGGTTCTTTTTGCTTTAATTTTTCAGTGTTTGGGTCTTGATAAGATGTGTCTTCCTCAAGACTTTTATTCACCCGTAGAGAATCTTCCTCAGAGTTATCTTGTTCTTGTATGATCACAGAAGGTTTCCTCTTTTCAAGTATTCTTCCAGACCTAAGTTGAACATTACTAAGGTCTAAAGGAGTAATTAAATAAGTTGGAAACTATTGGCTTTCTATCATGTATGTGTTCTTAGGATTTTTATTGTTGGGGTTTGGCATGGGTTGAGCAGGCAACTGATTTGATTTTTGAGGAAATGGTAATGGGAGTGGTTGATTTTGATGTGGTAGGTTCTGATGATGTTGTTGAGGATTTTGAGGAGAAAAATGTGGGTATGGTGGATAGGATGGTGGATACTGATAGTACTGAGAGTATCTTCCATAGGGATTTTGTGCTCCTTGTGCCCAAGCTTGAGATTGATTTTGAAATTGAGGCCAAGGTTGCTGCCAAGAATTCCAAGGTGGAGGTTGGTTATACATTTGATCATGTAATCCTTGTGTTTGAGGTCCTTGCCAAGGCCTTCTAGAGACAAAATTGAGAGATTCTGTGGAATTTGTAGGAGTTTCCTCTTGAAAGACAGCTTTGAGACCAGGAAGGGAAGGACAATTCTTGGTCTCATGTTTTTGAGAACAAATGACACAGGTCTCTACAAATTTTACATCCAAAGGGCACTCTCTCAAGGCATGTTTCTTTCTACATTTGGGACAAAATATTGCTAAGGCATCAGATTCAACTTTTTGCTTGTTTTGTAACTTAAGGGTGTCTATTTGTTCACTAAGACTCCCTAAGATGTCAGATTTGAAATCATCAAGCATATGTCCTATTTCTGCCCTACTTACTGTCCCAGAAGCAGACTTACTTGCCCTTGCAAGAGCAGGATCTCTTGGACCTTTTACAGTTTTAGATTTCCCTCTTGAAAGGTTGATACATAACTCAGATATTTCAGGTAATGTGAGCTGTGATATATCCCCTTTTCCCATCATGTTAAGGATATCCAACCAGTCATCCCTAATTGTTTTCAACAAAAGAGATTTTAAGGTGTCTTGATCTAAGTTTTCCATTTTTTCTCTTTTGATGTTGTAATGAAATCTCTCCAACAAATATTCCAAGTTTTCATCTTCTTTTTGTAACATCTTAAACACTTCTTCCTTATGATTGACTGGCATACAATAATCCAATTACCTCTCTATAAATGTTTGTTTCATGTCTTCCCATGTCCTAATAGAACTGTTAATCAAACTCATAAACCACTTCAATGCTACTCCTTTCAATGTTGAAGGAAATAGTTTAAGTTTTTGAGCATCTTGTAAGTAGTCATAAGTTCTACACAGGATTTCAAATTCAAATAGGAAGGTTTCAGGATCTTTAGTTTTAAGTCCATAGAAGTTTGGAAGGACAGAGGGTGAAATGTTTTTCATGGTTGTATTGGTTTCTTCATCTATTATGGGGAACCCAAAAGAGCTTCCCATTTCTCTTCTGCCTCTTCCTCTACCTCATTCTCCTTCTGCACCTCTACCTCCTTCTCCTCTACCTCTACCTCTACCCCCTCCAAATAATGTGTGTTCTCCATTAAAGACTCCTCCTCCTCCTTCTTCTGCCCTGGTTGATTCTTCTGTGGAAGTGGAAAAGTTTGTGTCCCTAACAGGAGTCCTTGGATCTTCTTCTAAGACAGGTTTAGTGGATGAAGTGGAAGGTCTCTCTAATGGAATATCTGATCTTAGATCTTCTAGAAGTCTAGGATCAGTAAGGGATGGAATGTGGGTTTGAGTTGAATGTGTACTAGCTCTTGGTCTAGGTGAAACAAGTGGTGTTCTAGGAATCAAACTTCTGCTTCTGCTTCTTATGAACCTACCCCTTGAGTCTCTCTCTCTACGCATATCATTGTTTTTGGGAGTTAAGAAACAAAGGTTACCTAGTTTTCACTTCCCCGGCAACGGCGCCAAAATGTTTGTGCTCAACCTAGTCTCCTAAATTGAGTTCATTTAATTGTCAGCCAGGGTTGGTAAACTGCTGAAGTGAGGTGCACTGTATGAGCCTAGGTGTTTGTTTCTTACTGCGTTGTGTCTAGTGTTTTATGATGTTTTTGGTCTTTTTATGGTTTTATGTTCACAAGAGAAAGAACTGAATGCTGGTGGAAAGAAGCTATTGGTTAAAAACAGAGTGAAGCCTAAATTATGGATGACAAATGACAAATGAAAATACTAAAATAGGACCAAACCTAAACTATGACTTAGCAAAATACAAAGCTTGATAATGACTTCAAGAAAATAAATCACAACATAAACTTAACTTGTCCAATTCTTTCATTAAAGATATTTTGGAAGAGCTTGAGAAATGGGCAGCTAAGTGTAAAAATTCTCCTAACTAAACAATTAAACAATCAACTCATAATGATACAACATCTCATCCATGATTAAAGGTTTGTTGAAACATATTTGGAAAAGAAAATTTGTAACATCATAAGATTTCTACTCTAAAACTAGTTCCTAATTCTATTATGCAACTTAGTTTAACACCACTAAACCTCACTCAAAAGTTATAGATTTCATTTTAGAATAGTCTCTGAGGAAAGGCTTGTTTGTGAAATGGTAAAAATGTTGCAAAAGTGCTCCAGGCCTTATACTGATACTATCTTCTGTCCAAATGATTATGAGTTAATATAGGTTTAGAACAAAAGAAGTTTTGTAAATAATGAAGACCGTGGTATTTAAGTTTAACAACTAATGCAATGGATGGCAACTAATCTTGAAATGTAAATACAGTGAGCTAAGCTGGAACTGAACTAGGGTGCTACTAGTCTACAATGTTCAGTGCTAGATTAAAAATCCCTTATCAAAATTGAAACGAAATAACAGAGCATGAATTAAATGCAATTTGCCTCCGAAGTGCCCTAACTGAATTATCATGCAATTAATCTATGGGATTCTACAACCTATTTTGTCCATCATGAATGGTATTTTGGAAAAGCTTGTTAGAACAATCCTGGCTGTACAATTCAATGCATTTGAATGCAAACATGAAAACTGAAAGAAAATACAATTAAAAACCAAGACATCACAGCTATTTCCTACTCGTTGTTATGATGTTTTGGAAGAGCTTTTTAAGAGTAAGATCAGCTATGATACTTAGTGAAAACAAGCAACTAAATCCTACAGTATCACAGTTATGCCTTAGTCATCATAATGATATCTTGTAAGAGTTTACTAGAGTAAGTTTTAACTGTGATAATGAACTAAAGGAATTGCAAATAAAATCTATAACACTACAGCCATTTCTTATTCATTATAATGATCTTTTGGAAGAGTTTCTTAGAAAAAGTATAGCTATAATGATAAATGAAATTAACTATGAATTTAAACTTCAAAAACTTGAAAACGAACTAAGATACTTATCTAAATTGCAAAAGTAAAGCTGCTCAGGAGGCAGGGGCCCTCTACCGCCAGAGTAGCACGAAATCTAACTCAAAATCAACTCAACGCGTTCAAAGAAATGCTGTCTTCTTCATTAAAGGAAAATAACTTAAAACAGAGTATTCTCAGTCTTCAAAAATATAATAGTCAATCCACGAAATCTAATCAAAATCTAGAACTAGTCTCTCGGTTTCCCGAGTACATTTATAACAAATATTCATAACAGAACTTGAGATAATACGGGAATCATTTTCTTTTCATATCAAAATCGTACTAGAACTCTAAATATGGCAGCGTAAAGTGACAAGTGACATCTGGACTGTCCTTGTCCTATTAGGAGTCTGCCTCCTTGTGTGAGTTCCCACGTACAAAACCACGTCCAGAATTCCATTCATTCTTCATGGTGAGCAACAAACGCTGAGGACATGATGTGGAATATACCCATGTGTGTCTTTTCCTGAGAGGACACCTGGAACATGCTTGAACGTGAAGACAGCTGCAGAATTGGAAACTAGCTACGGAATGTCTGCATTCTGTAGCTAGTTTCAGTTCAAAATGCATTACGATGACAAAGTCACAAAACTTAGCAAGTTAGCCATGATATTCATTCTTAAAGTAATTTTAACTAATTTCATTGATCATTTGAGCCTGGGATAACAATGGACAAAAGAAAATGGAGTGAAGTATGATGGAAGAAAGAACAATCTTGGGGCTCAACAGGTTGACCACCTTCTTAAATCCTAAAGGCAACCAATATCTCCTCAAGATTCTCTTCCAACAACTCGAAATCAGAGGTAGCCAAGCAAGTGAATGATCAAAAGGAGCCAAGCTCCACTTCTCTCTAGTTCCAAGGGAACCAAGACCTACTTTTTAGGGAGATTTTAGTAGCTACTCTCTAACAACTAGAGCAAGATCTCGCTAGGATTGGATTTTTGGATGTAGCTAGAGCACTTTTGAATTTTGTATTAGACATTGATAAATTTCATATTTCATGTAAAATACTAGTTATGAAATAATATGAGCATTTGTTTTCTTCTCCACTGAGTTAATTTTAGGGAAATGATCTTGTGGGTTAGGGCCCAATCCATTGGCTTCAGTCTCTCTTATGTAATTTTGTTGTATTTTATGATGCAGTAGTTGATTTATTCCATTTCATGTTTGGTAGCATATAAAACAACAAAAATGTGTGCTAAGCCTCCCTCTCTCACCCCTTTCATTGGAGCTTAAGGAGGAAGGTCTTCCACCACAAACCAAATTTATTTTCAGTTTGTGATTTAATAGAAAATTTAAATGGATTTACTTTGATTATCATGAACATGTTGTAGGTGTAGAGGTATATTTTTGTTTCAACTGCGTAGGTATGATTATTAAAATTCAACTCATCGTTTCCACCATTTTTATGATAAGTTTGTCAATAATGAATGCATGAACAAGTATCTTGATTGCAGGTTTGAATAGAGAAGCAGAGGAGGATTCCTTCAACACCATTATCTTCAGTCTTCACCCTTGATCAACCACCTTCTATCCAAGTCACCTACAACCATTTTTTTGAAGTCACCACCACATCACCGAGAGCAACCTTGAGGGTGCAAGACAAACTTTGTGAAGAGTTATGAGCTTGGACAAGGGGTTGGATACCATTCATATACCAATATCCACCTTTACCCCACCTCTCCTAACCTTTTCCCCACCATTTCTAGCCTCAAATTCCACTCAGCCTGTTTCCTATAGCTTTTCGGGACATCCTGTAGCACTATAGGAAATCTCATAGCAACTTCCTGTAGCAGTGCCAAACACCCTCTCCTTCAAACCAAAATAATTCTTCCACCTCATCTAAGCCCATCCAAGCCACCAATATACCTTCAACTTTGAACCTTTGGTCCAGGGATCCTTTTATACCACCTAGGTACCTCCTTCTTTTGTTGCAAAACAAAAGAATTTTGAAGTGTTATTAGTTCATTACAAGATGCATCATTAAACACAATAGTTAGGCATAAGTTAGATAAGAATTAGTTAGTCATTGATCCAGTATGTGTGCTCTACATTAGTTTCCTTTTCTTCAATTCAATTCAACAATCTCGACTATGAATTCCACTTAGTGTAATTTCCTTTCTTGCATTAGCATAAGTGTGAATCTTTATTTCTTGCAAATAGTTATATGAATCAGTGTGATCTAGAGTATTTTATTTCCTTGTTGATAGAGTAATGGTTATGATATATTTACAGTATTAGATTACATTTATAAGTATGGCATAATTTATTTCCTAGAAGTAACCCTAGCATTAACACCTCATTGTAGAACTAAGATGAGTATGTCATGAATAGAGTTCATTTGTTGTGCATACATCACTGTCACCTCCAAGTTTGTACGAACCAGGGGTTGATAGAGTAAATTTGAGTAGCCTCTGGGAGTTGCAACAATCTTGGTGCAATACCATGGCTCACCAACATTATCTCGTGTGTACAATCCCTGTAGATATCCATGAACCTATGATATGTGTTGATTTCTCAAGCCCTCGCAGGGCGGAATCCCTCCTCAACCAAAACTATGGACAATTTGTTGCAATAGTCCATTTGAAATATCATACCAACCCTATGGGACACGACGTCCATGCCCCCCTAAGGATGTACCTCACCCTCTTTGGCCTCTTGCATCTCCTCATCTACTCCATTCAGTGGGGGAGGAGTCATGTCCCCATGGAATATGTCGATGTCTACAAAGTATATAGTACACAACAATCATTGAACAATTTAATAAAAAAAGTTAAATAATGTGTTAGAATAAATTTTATTCTAATTAATTAAAACAATAAAATGAAACTATATTAATTTAAAGCAAACATTAATATTACCTCTATCATCTCGAGGCTTAGCTGATGCGAAGAGGATTTTGTGACACTGTCTCCAATCAATCCTCACATATGGAAACGAAAAAAAGATAAACACATGGTCAAACTCACTAGCTAGTAGTGCCAGTACCTAGGCATAAATCCTAGTCATATACTCCAGTAGGCCCCTTTTTAGAATCATATGGCCCTACGTGTGTGTCCGAACCTTAGTCATTGACCTAGGAGGGCGAAAGTGAAATGCAGGCCTCGTATTAGGAAACCTATAAAAAAAAATACACATAAAAGATATAAATTGAAAGGGAAGCTCGCCCTCACATGTATCATTACACAACATCTATCTAAATCCATACAAAACTTCCTAAAAAATATGGCAGACCATATGGTACTATGTGGCACCTAAATCAAAGAATTGACATAAGATAAAATAGGTAAACTAATGCACTTCCCATTACTACTAAAGTGTGAAATGGTGTTGACTAATAACAAGAGGAACTGAACCTCCTATGCAAAAAAAAGAATAAATTCATAGCTCTCCACCATGCACCCGAAAGTTTGTTGGACAGACTGCATGAGGCCCAACATATATATGAGAGTAGGCAAGTTGAATCTCCATTGAAATCCCATGGGGGACATCAGGGAACTGGGGAAAATCCTCCCCTCTCCTGGATAGGCCAGTGATAAAGTATATGTCCTCCTTAGAGGGCCTATACCATTGCTTAGGATCAAAATGGAAGCCCTGCTCCTGGATACTCCACTAACAGATCAAATGTGCCAACAAGATAAAGTGTTCTTTCAGGGATGTAGCCTCCTCATAGTACTTGAGGAGGCCTACATTTTTTAAGAGCGCTTAGGTCATTGCACTAATAGGGCATGGGTATAAATCCCTCTCCCTCTCTCTGGCCTCTGATGGTCAGACTATATTGTATTAGTCTTCCATTTGATCCTTATGCTATTATTGCTCCCTCTGCAGATGTATCTGCTACATGATTGACATGTAAAATACATCAACATCATTCATAAAATACAATTATTTTTATTAAATGAAAAATGTAATTATAAATATAGAAACATAAATGTCAATTAAAAAAAGAAAAAAAATCCTTGGTGCACCCAAAAAATAGTAATGCACCAGCTCTTGTGCATTATCAAACACAACCACACTAGAATCATTGTGCACATACGTATGACACCATTATTGGTTCGAATATTTAAATTTTCATCATGATTCATCTCACTTATGAACTAGTGCACATGTGTAAAATTTTTGCACTGGTACAGAATTTTTAGGTTATTAAAAGCACCGATCTATATTTTTTAATATTATTTTTTTGGTAAATATAAATGCACCAGGCGTAACCTAAAAATGTATGCACCAATGTAAAATTTATAGCTATTGGCTCGAGGGGTTCTGACCCATGTTCGAAGGTTAAAGTTTTCCAACAAACCCCTATACTACTGGCCCTTTCAGCAGTGACCTGCTTGCGCAGGCCAAAGACTCACTCGAAGCAGTATTGGAGGGTGCTAGAACCAGGTTTCTACACCTTGGGAGAGGGCAGGTAAGTCAGGCAGAGTTGAGTTCAACTTCGAAAATATCAGATCGCATATTACAGAACCCATATCTATCAGTCCCTTTGCATCCACGTGCACAATACCACATATAATCACAATAATTAATAGATACAAGAAAATAAAGAAACTATCACAGCTATTCTTGCATAAAGTATAACAAGAAGATTCAGATCAATTGTCAATGCAAAAAATTACTTAACACAGTTACTTGTGGAGCTCAACATAGAATCATGCATAACATAACAGATATCATAGAGTTCAACAACCTTCCACTTTCATTAATCCTTCATATCCTTTTACAATACCCAAAACCCAACCTGCGCACACAGCAGTAGGGTCTGCACACAGCAGGACTGAGGATCTCCGCACACACAGCCAGCAGGAGTCCTTTCCCAAAAAACCCAAAACAGATCTACTAATTCGTAATTCACACCAATCTTAGTTTATTATCTACCTTACAACTCAAAAAAGGTTCAATTACTTATAATACTTTAGCCTACGCATCCAATGGTCCGCAAACTGTGGTTTGCGGCCTCTTGGTCTACCCTTGACCCACTTACAATGCATTAGGGGCTTTGAACCACCCAAAACCCCTTCGTTATTCTAAATATAATAAAAAATATACAAAATGGACCAGATTCGCAGCTTTTGTAGGAGACCCTATTCCAACAGTCCCCCAACACAATCTTGTGACCCGTCTTGAGTCACTGTGGTGGTGGGGTCTCCACCTGCGCGCGCAGTGCATTGACGGTTGCGACCAATGGGGGCAACACTTCTTGACTCTGAGTAGCAGCACTCTGTGAAATATCTACAAGCTTCTGCTATGTCGGTCCCTCTGTTGCAGCTGTGACACTCTCCAGTGTCTAGTTTAGTCGCTTCACAGCACCATCAACATCTTGTGATTGCTGGAGGGCTGCAGCAGCCCAAGGCTTCAAGCGTTATCTGATAACATGCTTCTTATGGCGGAGTCCCTTGATCTCATCTTTGAGGGCGTTGTTGGTCCGAAATTGCGCCAAACGCTATGCAGGGACCAAGGTAGGTAATGTAGCCTCGATCTGTTCAAAAGCTTCCTCTTTCTGTCGCAAGTCCTGATTGCTTTTATAGAGTACTGGATCACGCTGGACCTTGGTCTAGAGCTGCATGTCATACTTGAGTAACTGGGCGCCCTGAGCAATCTGTCCTGTAATGGTGTTTGTAGCTGCGGTCACTAGTGCAACGCGTTGGGCTCGTACCTCCGAGGTTGTTTCGGGTTGCAGTTTGCCCTGTAAGTCAGATATTTGCTGCTCCAATTGTGTCTTAATGACCTTCATTTCCATCTTGGAAGCCTTCAATGCTACGACCAATCCTTCCACTTTAGCCCTGGGGGTGGCTGAGGTCAAGATTTCTTCTGTAACCTTTGTGCAAAGCTAGTGGATCAAAGTTTCGATCTCTTCTTGTTGTGCGACAACAAAGAGTACTTCTGCATTTTGCTGTGCGATGGTCTGTTAGGCCATACCAAGTTGTTGGTGTACTTGTTGGTACTGATGGTGAATCTCCTGAAACACCACAGTGTGGAGACCCTGTAATGTTGCATGGGGTAGCTTGGCAAGATTCAACTGCACCCCTGCAACGACTTGAAGCTAGATCTCCTGGTCCGGCGAACTGATCACAAGGGTGGCGCTAGGTAAGGGACAAAGAGAAATTTCTTTCGTGGCTAGCGTTGTACTGCTAGATGCCAAGGGAATTCATCCTTGAACCATGCTGGTTTGTATCATGTATGTATTTAGCTGCAAGGTTCAAAGCTCTTCTTGGATGGAGTTGATCGCAGCTTTCTGGTGTTCCTCTAAAGCTACCCATTTTTCTTCTATGGCCAGTGTGACGGCATCTGCGATTTGTTCGAGATCTCTGTCCATCAATGTAACCATCTCATCCTGTTCCTTCCGCTGGGCGTGCTACTTCTTTCAGGGTCCCTTGACAGGCTCGCCTGTTCTCTTCATACCTCCAATGTTTACTTCCTCCATGCCCAGCTGCGAATCGACCTAGGTTTTAGCCTTGGTGTTCTTTGTGGTGGTTTCCTTTGGTTGCATGTCCTTTTTTGGGGCTACGCCTAAGTATTTCCCTGTGCTTCTAGTCTCCTTGGTGATAATAGGTGGAAGTACCTATGTCGTGCTAGTACCAGCGGTGCCCCTTGCAGTAGTTTTGAAGCCTATCTTCCAGGCGGGAGGCCATAGCGCAATCACATTGTCAATTTCCTTGTCTGCTACCATATAAGGGAGTGATGTCAAGGTTTTATCCTTGTGGTTGTGGATTTGAATGTTGTTCATGGTAACCTAGAATGCTACGATACTCTTGTATTTTTCAGGGGGACAACCGAGGTTAAGAATTGATCGCTGCGGCCACGCTACTCTGGAAGAGGACCCAGAAGACTTGGTTATCGTCTATGTGCTGCGTGTCCTTGGAATCCCACAAATTGGCATATCGAGCCCCTTCGCACATATTTAGAGGGAGCTTGGAGAGGACCGAGCCCGCAAGGGTTTCCCAGGCAATGAGGGCTATAAGAAATAGTAGCCAGGCATAGCAAAAGGATTTTCCCTACTCTTGCAATTCGCAGACATTGGCTAAGAACTCGTCGGATAAGTATTGGGCCCAATTGAGGTAGACCCCCTTCGCACACTAATCAGCTAGCCGAATGACGTAGGCAGGGACGGTTATGACCTGGCACTTTCGCATTAGCTTGCAAGATAGTAATATGGTACCCATATACGTAGCGGGGTTGTTGATGGATTTTATGATGAAGCCCCTTGTATTCCTTTCCCCATGGTAGGTCTTACACACATACTCAGCAGTGTCCCCTTCATATTTCTTACCCACACGCTCTAGAGGGTGTGGCCCGTTCATGGGAAGGCTCGTGATTCTGTGAACCATTGCAGCATCTATGGGGACCCTATCTCGAATCCATAGGCAGCCATTGTGAATTAGGGTGAGAAGATGTTGGGCTAGCCAACCTGTGACATTGTAATGGCCAAAGTGGGGCATACGCAGCAGGTTCAAGGGCCCGGATCTGGCCAATCTGCTTACCCAGCGCTGAGGAACGACTGTGACTGTAATGTTCCAAATTTTTCTTCAATAAATTGGAACATTAATTTTTGTCTAAATTCATTTAGGAGGTGAATAATTGGGCAAGGAGGCCCAATGAAAATAAAAACATAAATAAAATCCCTCTAGTATGAAAAGGGATCAACCTTGGAACCAGATTTCACACCCTCATGTGTGAAAGGAGATATTTGCAAAGAGGTTTGACCAAGTCAACCAGCGCAGGGTATGAGGTGGAAAGCACTACATGACAACGTAGGAGGGAAGCTTCTAGAGGAAGGGAAACCCTAATTTGAAGTAGGGCCCATGGAGAGCCTTCATTTTCTATATATGGAGAGGAGGAGAGTCATTGCTATTCATGCATATGTTTATGATTTCATGTCTATTCAGACATTGTGCATTCTCTGCTTTTTAGCAAGAATTGCCGAGAAACTCCTGTTTAGGATTTCCTCACCTTCTTGAGAGGCCTCTTGAAGGTTGGTTCTTCATTCTCCACATATCTTGGCTGAAGGCCAAAGCATCCTCCTCCAGGACAACATTATTGCTGCAGCAACATAATACTGTGTTGTAGGGTGTTGCAGTGGAGACTCCACAACACCTCTTCCATTGATTTTTTTTTAGAGGGAGAGTATTTCTTGCCTTTGGAGGATCATTTTGGAAGCCTTGGAGCTTATTTTCAGATCTTGGCATCAGGCCAACTCATATTCTTGCCCCTACTGCGCAGTTTTCTCCAATAAATGCGTTATTTTCATAGTGCATTTGCTGCGGGGTTTTGCAGATTTATTGGAGGGTGAGATCTAAAGTGTAAGGATCAGCCTTCCACTTTGGAGATCCATTGGAGAGGGTTTACTTCAAGTTTTTCATCATCTTCAGCCTTCTCTATTGATTTCTAGATTTGAGTTGCAGCAGCTGCCCAACAACTCCGACATTTTTTCTATTTGGTGTATTTCAGCCAATCCCTTGGAGGATTGATGTATTTTTTATTCTAAGGGTTAGAGATTTGCTCCCCTATTTTATTTGAGCCATATATTGTCATATTCATGTATTGAAATCATTTTTTAGAAGTATTCTATCATAGACTGTGTCCTCATAGCCTGGTTTTATGCAGAAATAGCAGTGTTCTTTCATATTCATGTACATGTATAGTTGAGGCTTGCATTGCCTTTCTTGAGAGGTTGTTTCCTCAAGAATTTGTACTCTTTTACTGCTATAACATTATTCTTGGCTATATGTTCATCTTCTTGTCTCACAGCTCATAAAATAATGTTGTAGATCTATTGTATGTTCATACATTTTTTGCAGCCCCATTCTTTGGGCAATTCCTGAGGAAGGAATTTCACATATCTATAGACAGAGTTTGTGAAGGGCCAGGTAGCCTCTGTAGAAATTTGATGAATAAATCACTTATTCAATGGATATTAACCTGATCACACATCAATTTCGAATTTCATGCATAACACATAATCTCTTCTACAATTAATTGTCACATGCGGAAAGAATAGAAGCAATAGCACATCAAATCATCACACACATTAACACAGTATGTATGGGGAAAGCTTATAGCTGAAAACCCCTAAGCTATTTTGTATATTAGATGGAGAGAACATGCAGCAAATACATAGTACAAACTCCTCACAAGTACTCAGTACTATCTCCCAAAGCTACACAAAAACTAGCTTGGTTTTGAACAAGTCACAGGGTCAAAACACACCCACTAATTTCCCTGCCTCTATTGCGCAGTCAAGGATGGTCTAAACAGAGATCCAAGTTCGAATCTCACTGGCTCCAACTGCGCAATTGTCATTGGTAATTTCCTCCAAGTGTAGTGCAAATCTCATGCACAACTAATGTCGCAACTGATAGCTAACTCAACCCTTTCATCTACCTCTTTCACTTGTCGCCACTGAACTGTCCATGCGCTGAGTTAAACTGATGTGTTCTTTAGTTGAATAATGAGTTAATAATTAGTGAATTAAATAATATTTAATTCACATAACTCATCTCTAGTGTATTAGCCAGTTAAACTAAATACAACTAGTTCAACTAGTTAACCAGAACACAAGCTCCATTAACTGTCGCATCAACTCCACCGAACTCCGCCACTTGAGCTCTAACTGAAGTCAACCATGCATTAGCTCACCTAACCCATAGGAAAAGTGTAAATCCTTCTGGCAGCTGCATGCCCCACATCCGGGGGTCAAACTGAAGTGCTCCAAGAGAGTAAACTGAAGTTTAGAGTCCAAATATTATTAAGGGTAAATAATATTTGACTGTTCTATTTTTAGCCCGTCAGTATAAAAATAGACTTCGATCTAAATGCTAAAAATAGAGGTCCATCTATTTTTACCAACTCGACCAATCATCCAAGAATATCATACTGCAGCTCCCGGTCCATGATCCATATGTCTAAAAATAGACATAGTCTAAAAATAGACTTTTCGACAAAAATCACATGTGTGGTCCCCACCTAGTTTAGGTGATCACTTTCCAACTAGGATCAGGAAAGATGTTTCAGGAGGCCTCCTTCACTATTTATTGTTGCCATTTTCAACACTCCCTCTCAACAAGAAAGGACTGTCATTGCATGCGACATGCAACTCCATGCATTCGCCCTGCAACCTCCACAAGCGCCATGCAACTCCATGCATCTGCTCTGCAACTCCTCTGAAACTGAATAGGCTCCAAACAACTCAATCAGTCTTGATGCATCTAGAATCTATCATCAAAGTCTTCGACTTCTGCTGGTACCAACTGCACATGTCATCAGGAACTACTGCACTGTTGAACTCTTGCACCCATGCACTCTTGCACTTGCTGTCAACTCTGATCCGCGCTCCAGTATCCGACACTGTCACTTTGATCTGCCTGCATCACTCCAAATGATCTTGCTACTGCCATGCTGTGGGCACCTCGTAGCCAGGTTCAATCCATGAGATCCACACCATCTCATGAATCTGCCCAGAAATCTCCTCATGGGATTAATCATGCATGTCGCCCCACCTCATACCTGGTGGTATAGCTACATGCACTCCCTCTGCCCGTCTGGCACGAAATTTCTCTGCATGAGTGGTCTCTTCCACTCCATGATCCTCTTGTGGCTGCTCCACATCCCGAGGCTCACTATCGCCTGCATGCAAAACTTGCTCCCTCTCAAGCTTCAATTGCATGTCTTTCTCGCCTGCATGCAACACTTGCTCCCTCTCAAGCTTCAGTTGCATGTCTTCCTTCCGCTTCCCAACAGTAGGAAGCTCCATAGACATCCCATCTACTTCAAGTCTGTAGAGATTCTTTGCCCAAATCCCAACCTTCTTGACTTGTCCCATTGCCTTGTGCCGAAGGAAAACTTTTCCTTCTCTGAAGACAACTTCATACCCTTTATCCTCTAACATTGCGACTAAGATAAAATTCTTTGTTAGACCTGGTACATGCAATACATCTTGTAAAAGAATGAGTTTACCTGACTCCCTTTGAAAGGTTATGGTACCAATGCCGGTAGCATTGTATCGTCCACCGTCGCCCAACTCAACATGCATCTGGAGACCTTTCTACACCAAGTCACTGAAAAGATTTGCATCTCCCGTCATGTGAAAGGAAGCGCCACTATCAATATACCACCCCGATCCCAATGCACTAGAAAACATGCATGCGATCAATGAGAAGTCCAGCTCAAACTGCGAGGCAAGAGCCTCACCAGCTGCAGCTCTAGCAGCCTGCTTGTTCTTCTTCTTTTGTGGGCAATTCGTGGCGTAATGTCCATGATCGTGACAGTGAAAACACTTCACTTTGGACATGTCATGCTCTTTACCATCCGCACCGGATTGAGAAGCCTTCTCCTTGCCCTTCCCCTTCCTTGCTTTGGCAGCCAAAGCACAGTCTTCTTCATTAGTTACCTTTGATGAAGATCCGTCCCTGGTAGTCCTCCTGATCTCCTCTTGCATGAGATCCAACCACAGTCGCTCCCATCTCGGAAACTTCTCCCAACCATTGACACTGTCCTGATAGGAGTGCCAACTGTTCGGAAGACCAAGGAGAGCCAGGTCAACCAAGTCCTCATCATCGACAGTCACCCCCACACTTCCCAGCTCATCTCTGCATTGAGTGAACTTTGTGAGGTATTCGGCGATACTGTCGCCTTTCTCCATCTTGATGTTCCTGAGTCTATCTTTGAGTGCCAGCTTCCTTTGGTCGCTCTTGATTTGGTATAGATCTGTCAAATCTTTCCACATTAAATATGGAGAAGCCTTTCCATGCAGGCTGGATACAATGTGATCCTTTATGCCCTCCAACAGGATCCTTCGACATTTTGCTTGTTTCTTTCGCCAGGCTTCCACAACAGCAACATCATTAGAAGTAGGCTTTGGAATCTCTTTCTCCATGAATTCCAACAGCCCATTATCATCTAATACAGCCTCCATGCAGTCCTTCCATGCAACATAATTCAAAATTCCTTCCAAGGCATATTCTAGTCGCAAACCGTTGAAAGACATTTTCGCCGCCGCACCAAGAACACAAATCTGCAAATTCGAATTTCACCACCAGTTGATAACTCAATCGCTTCCGATCTACACTTGAGAACAAATTATTTCCAAATCAGAGATTGACTGCATGGGCTTTTACCAGACCTTTCAATTTCCGAAGAAAGATGAATCCGGAGGCTATCTGGCCCGTATGCAGGCTCTGTCCGAGGAAATAAGTTTGCAATCACCATAATAGATCTCGAAAATTAATATCGCTCTGATACCATGTAGAAATTTGCTGAATAAATCACTTATTCAATGGAGATTAACCTGATCACACATCAATTTCGAATTGCATGCATAACACATAATCTCTTCTACAATTAATTGTCACATGCGGAAAGAATAGAAGCGATAGCACATCGAATCATCACACACATTAACACAGTATGTATGGGGAAAGCTTATAGCTGAAAACCCCTCAGCTATTCTGTATATTAGATGGAGAGAACATGCAGCAAATACATAGTACAAACTCCTCACAAGTACTCAGTACTATCTCCCAAAGCTACACAAAAACTAGCTTGGTTTTGAACAAGTCACAGGTTCAAAACACACCCACTAATTTCCCTGCCTCTATTGCGCAGTCAAGGCTGGTCTAAATAGAGATCCAAGTTTGAATCTCACTGGCTCCAATTGCGCAATTGTCATTGGTAATTTCCTCCAAGTGTAGTGCAAATCTCATGCACAACTAATGTCACAACTGATAGCTATCTCAACCCTTTCATCTACCTCTTTCACTTGTCGCCACTGAACTGTCCATGCACTGAGTTAAACTGATGTGTTTTTTAGTTGAATAATGAGTTAATAATTAGTGAATTAAATAATATTTAATTCACCCAACTCATCTCTAGTGTATTAGCCAGTTAAACTAAATACAACTAGTTCAACTAGTTAACCAGAACACCATCTCCATTAACTGTCGCATCAACTCCACCGAACTCCGCCACTTGAGCTCTAATTGAAGTCAACCATGCATTAGCTCAACTAACCCATAGGAAAAGCGTAAATCCTTCTGGCAGCTGCATGCCCCACCTCCGGGGGTCAAACTGAAGTGCTCCAAGAGAGTAAACTGAAGTTTAGAGTCCAAATATTATTAAGGGTAAATAATATTTGACTTCCCTATTTTTAGGATAGGCAATCTAAAAATAGACTTCGACCTAAATGTCTAAAAATAGAGATCCATCTATTTTTACCAACATGACCAATACTCCAAGAATAACATACTGCAACCCCTGGACCATGCTCCATATGTCTAAAAATAGACATAGTCTAAAAATAGACTTTTCAACAAAAATCACATGTGTGGTCCCCACCTAGTTTAGGTGATCACTTTCCAACTAGGATCAGGAAAGATGTTTCAGGAGGCCTCCTTCACTGTTTCTTGTTGCCATTTTCAACAGCCTCTGGATCTCTCCCTTCTTTGGAAGGAGACATATTTGGAAAATTCCCCCACAGTCTATATCTAGAATAGACTAGTGACATTTCAGAAAAAGGAATATTACAGTGAACCCATCGTCCGCGTAAATTGTGTCAAATTATAGCGCGGGGTTCAGCTCATGGAAGGCTTCGTAATTCGCCAAGTCGTGATCGTCGAATTTAACCTCATGGAGCTTCCCGTAGGGGTCACTCAGGATAAGGACTTCTTTGGGGGTTAGCAACATCTGCAGATAGGTAACCAGGTCATCAAGGTTCTTTGGTGTGCACGTTGAGGGCCTACACAGGCAGATGAAGGAAGGTAACCAGTTGATCGGATTGCTAGGAAGGGATTTCTCCTGCGCAGCCTGAGCCTGAGGCATTGCTTGTGGGGACTTGGCATGCCATGGGGAGGTCCTAGGCTTCCATGAAGCCCATTTCGCAGCTTTGGGGGGCTTCCCTAGGCCCTGTGCCTACTCTTTTCCCTTCCTTGTGACCGGTGTTGAGGGCACTTCTTCATCCTCAGACCCGATCTCCATTACTTCCTCAACTTTTGGGGCAGTAGGTGTTGAGAGATCAGCTGGGTTAGTGGTTGTCATCCTAGCATGAAAAGTGAATCTCGACTCTGGGTGGCTACTATCAGAAGGGGAAGGTTGATTCGACATGAAGGGGACAGTGCAGACCCGAAAAATCTTACAGCTCAAGCTCGCGCGAGATAAAGAGGATAAGTACAAGTTATGCAAGTGAGACAAACCCTTGTTTGAGCTATCAGACCCTTTTTATAGTGCCTGTGAGCATCCAACGGTAGGGTAAAATTGACATGGAGCTTACCATCAGGTAAACAATAAAAAAACCTCAAAATCTTCCCCATTAAATGCTAACGGCCCGCTCTTTTTAACAGTAACTTTTGCTTTTTACAAGATGTTATTGTGCCAACGGCTAGTTTTCGCATCTTCTATGCACTTGGTGTATCTGCTACATTTGGGTTAAGCACCTGCGCCTCCTGCGGATCTTCCCCCAACATGGGATTAATCCCTAAGTACTTCAAACCCAAATATATGTTTGCTCAGCATGTGTCATCCCAACAGAACTAGGCCGCCTTCGTAAGAAAATATTTCAGAGGTGCTATGATCACTACATACCTTCAAACAAAATTTATGTAATAACCCATGTGGCCGAGAAGTGAGTGCAACTGTCCCCTTGTTGCGGGAGCCGCCATATATAATATTTGCATCCCCAATTTTAGCCAACGTGGGGTGCGTCTCAATGCTATCTGTTTACAGCCCGAGTGATCTGGTAACTGTACGCACCCTATTCAATTATGAATTAGAAACCTCTCGTGGATCATTCTTACCTTCTTTTGGGGCTAGGCTGTAGTATTTGATCATGCTTGGTACCCGTGGTTCCCAATTGGGCAGTTCAGGTGCAACACATAGGTGTGATTCACCCCATGCGATAGTGTCAATGTCCTGTAGAGCTGCATCAAGCGCTTCTGTCTTGCCTATTAATCCAAATTTTCTCAGAAATTAATCCTTCAAAGTCTCACAGTGGCGGGTGCACTGATGGAGCTCCGCATCTAGGTACCATGCGGTGGGAGGTGGTCCCAGGGCATGAATAAGCAGATGAAACCACTCCTGGGCAATTTTGTCGCACCATTATTCTATCCAAGCGAACAAATATTTGCGTGGATCTTCGGATCCAAGGAACATTATGATTTACACATCGATTGGGGCCTCAAATCAAGGGATCATCATATTCTGACACTCCTCCCAATCTTGGAACGCCTCCTCATGCGTCACCCACCATTGCGTAGGTGATCCACGCATGGCTAGCTTACAGGCCCATGATCGTCGTTCTTGGGGAGCCTCGGCTTAAAATGCCCACAAAAAGTCCCTAACATTATCAGAACCATCGAAATAAGGTAGATCTCTTACCTCTAAGAAAATGCAGCGGAAGTTCTTCGTGATCCGAAGACACCGCAGCACAAAGACATCATGTAGTCAGTTTTGCCAATTCTCTATCTCCCCATCAGAGTCGGAGAAACATTCACTGTCATTTTCCCAGCAGAGTACCCCCTCTGCCATGGGGTTGATCTAATGTTCATCCCACGCAGTCAACTTATAAATGTGATCCACATCCTTTTTGTCACGCACTGGTTCTGTGTATCATTCACCTTCTGCAGGGTCTAATGGTACTATTACCCTTGTACCTTTATTCTTGAATACCATGATTCGCTTCTTTAGTTTAATAATTCCCCCCATATCAATGGCCCAATCCAAGCCTAGGAGCACAAGGTAGGGGTCTGTATCTTCGAAAATATGAATTACTCCAAAATCAGCCCGGACCTTAACCCTTGCGATATCCACCACAATCTTTGATAGTCTTCCCAAGGGTATGATCTTCTGTTGATTGGCCATATGCAACTAGATAGTGGCCCATTCCAACTTAGGTTCCCCCATTTGTTGCCAAGTCTGTTTAGGTAATACATTCGCATCTGACCCTAGGTCCAAAATAACCTGATCAATCTCGTAATCATTGATCTGCGTAGTCAACCGCATCTCCCTACCAGTGCGTTTCTTATGTCTATAGAGTTTGTGTATGTCCTTGAATTCTAGAGGGAGGATAGGTTGTGTTGCGCAACTATCTATCAATGCCCAAATATTTTCCACAAAATTTTGGTTGCGCAACAACTTCATACATGCCTATAAAAAGGGTTTGACCTCCTCTTCTGCCTTGAGGTCTTCAAGCGGCTGCGAAGTAGATGCCTCTGCCTCGGCAAAGTGTTTGCAAGCTATGAAAAATGTTTCTTTCTCCTTTTTCAGATCCAAACCTTCCTGTTTGATAACTTCTGGTCGGATCAAAGGAAAATTTGTCCCTCATCAATTACAGGCTTAAATGATCAATAGGACTGATTAGGATTACTTCAAGAATGTGTATAGTGACTAACTTGCTATGTTTTCATGATTTTGTTGTTGTAGTAATTTTTGACTGGACTCGGCTACAAAACGCAGGCATTCTGTAGCCAGTCATCTGTTCTGTAGCTATCTTCATGTTTACGTAGGTTCCAGGTGTCACCTCAAGAAAAAATGCATATGGTCGTATTCCACATCATTCCCCCATCATTTCTTTCTCTCCATGAAGTCTGAGCTTGAGTCTACAGGTGGTTATGCACGTGGGAAATCAAAACTAGGTGACAAACTTCTAATAGGACAAGGACTGTACAGATGTCCTTAATCATAGAACGAGGCCACCACTAGAGTCCTAGTTTGATTTTAGTTTGGAAAGACAATTAATACTATTTTATCTCAAATACAATTATGTAATTTTGTTATAAGTATGGCTCGGGAGACCGAGAAACAACTTAGCTAGATTTATGTTTTATTGCTAGATCTCAGAAGACCGTAAATACTCTGTTTTGAAGAATTTATCTTTTAATGAAAGAAGCATCACTTTATTGCAAGAGCTGAGTCAATCTTGAGTAGATTTGCATGTTAATCAGGTGGTAGAGGGCCCCTGCTACCTGAGAAGCTTTGTTGATATGGTTTAGATAAGTACATAAGTCTCGTTTCATTCTTAGTTTAATCAATTTTTTGAACTTTGCGTTTTATGTTCACTTGCATTGGATACTACAGTTTAGTCGTGTTTTCACAAATTATTCCAAAATATCACTAGTATTGGATGAGGTATAACTGTAGTATTTTAGGAGTTAGCTGCATTTTGTTTTTATGCTCAATTACATTAGTTGTTACAGCTAGTCATGATCTTATAAACTCTTCCAAAATATCACTAACTTCTGATGAGACATAGCTGTGGTGTTTTAGAGCTTTGTTGTGTTTTGTTGAATTTTATGCTTTCATGCTCATTTACATAACATGTTGCAGCCAGTCCTGTTCTACAAACTATTCCAAAATACCACTAATTCCGAATGAGACAACGCTGAAACATTTTAGTGATTAGTTGCATCTTTAGTCTAGTCATAGCACTCTGGAGGTAGATGTCATTCTAGTTTAATTCTGTCACTATATTTCAAGTTTGATAATGGCACTCTAGTTCAATTTTAATTCACTGCATTTCAAATTAGATTAGTGACATTCTAGTTCAGTTCCAGTTCACTGTATTTCAAGTTAGGTTAATGACATTTTAGTTTAGTTGTGGTCACTGTGTTTCAAGTTTGATCAATTGCATTCTAGTTCAGTGTCATTCATTGTTCTTTAAGTTGTGTTGACTGTCAAAATTAGACTTCATGGCCTTCATTGTTTACAAACTAATATTATTCTGACTTTCTATTAATGCATCATCATATGGACAGGAATGAATTAGTGATATCAGTTTAAGGCCTTGATTGATCTGCAATCTTTTGCAATTTCACAAATAAGCCTTTTTCCCAAAACTATTCTAGAAAATCTCTAACTTTCGAATGAGGTTTAGTAGTGACAAGCTGAGCTACAGAATGGATTAATCTTAGCATTACAAGTTAATTTAGAGTAGAAATCTTATTGTGCTACAAATAGTCTCTTTCAATTGTGTTCCAATAAACTTCTAGCCATGGATGAGATTCTTTGTAATATTGTAAGATGATTGTTTACTTAGGAGAACCTCATTTGCACTAAACTTGTCCTTTCCTCAAGCTATTCCAACATATTTCTAATGAATGAATTGGATGAGTTTATGTTGTGAGTTAGTGAGTTCATGTTGTGATTTATTTCTTTGCCATGAGTCATTATCAAGCTTTGCATTTTCTGCTCTTTAGTGCCTTACACAGTTTAGAATAGGTTTTGCTCTGTTTTAGTGTAACTATCCACTTCTCTTTACCAACATTTAGTTCTTTTCCTTTTTGACATAAAACCATAAAACCAAAAACATCAGAAAAACACTAAATACAACGTAGTGAGAAACAGATACCTAGGCACATATAGTGCACCTCACTTCAGCAGTTTACTAGCCTTGGTTGACAATTTATGACCTCAATTTAGGAACACTAAGTTGAGCACTACAGTTAGCACCACGATCAGTGATTGGCCGAGGTAGTCTGCAACATTATTGGTGTTTCCCTTATTTTACTTGATGTTAAAATGAAACTTTTGTTGGTATGTGGACCACTTCTAATGACGATCATTATGCAACTTTCCTTGTGTCTGTATGAACTGCAGGGGTCAGTGGTCTATGTGGATGACTATTTCCTTCCCCAAAATGTAATTCTTCCATTGTTAGAAAGCCTGCACAATGGAATACATCTCTTTTTCATAAGTGGTATACTTCCAAACTGTGTCGAAAAGTGTCTCACTAAGATATGCCACTGGATGCCCCTATTGAGTAAGAACTACCCCAATAGCATAGCCATAGGCATCTGTCTCGATCTCAAATGGTTGTTTCAATTCTATTAATGTGAGCATTGGTGCAGAGCAGAGAAAATGTTTCAAATCTATGAATGCCTTTTGTTGAGATTCAGACCAAGAGAATTTTTATTTCTCTCCTCCCTTGGTGACTTGACTCAAGGGCCAAATGATATGAGATAATGCCAACATGAATCTACTATAGAAATTATCAATACCTAGAAAGTTGCAGAGATTTTTTAGAGTGGTTGGGATTGGATAATCCCGAAAGAATTGTATCTTGGATGGATCGAGATGCACCCCTCGCTCATCATTAATGTATCCCAGATACTAAACCTAGGGCATGCCAAAATTTCACTTCTCCAAATTGACACACAACTTGTGTTTCTGCAGTGTTTGGAGGACCTGTCGGATGTGGTGGAGGTGCTCTTCCTAATTTTGGATGAAGATCAGGATGTCATCCAAGTACACCACCAAAAATGAGTTGGTGAATGACCATTAGATATCATCCATGGGCTACATGAAGGTTATGGGAGCATTCGTCAACCCGAAAGGCATGGCCAACCATTTAAAGAAGCCCTCCTTGGATTTTGAGGCCGTATTCCACACATTAGAGGGTTTGATTTGTACCTAGTGATACCCAGACTTCAAGTCAATATTGTTGAAATATTTGGTCTCGCTGAGCTGGTCCAGGAGGTCATCAATCCATGGGATTTGATACCTATTCTGGACTATGACCTTGTTCAACACCCAATAGTCAATACATAGTCTCCAGTGTCATCCTTCTTCTGTACCAACATGATTGAGCTCCCACAGGGAGAGGAGCTTGGCCTGATGTGCCCTTTCTCCAATAGGTCTTGGATGTGCCTCTTGATTTCATAATTCTCTAGAAAAGAACATCAATATATCAGCCCATTAGGTAGCGGTGCATGGGGTCAGATCAATAAAGTGATTGACCTGACAGTGTAGAGGAACCCCTGTGGAGGAGGATAAAATGTCTTGGTATTCCTACACGACTTTGTCCATTTTTTGCTACCATGCAGGGGCACCCTTTTTGGAGGTTGCGACCACAATATTCTTCTTTTCCTATGGGTGAATCGTAATGGAAACTTTTTTTCTAGTTTGGGAAATAATCTTACTGTATTTCTTGGTAGTAATCAAAGAGATGGCAGAAGGTGGTACTACCTCTGGTATCCTGTACAACCTATTTCCCAAAGTAATAATAACAGAACGAGGCCTATAATTATGCACAACATGTCTCTTCCACAAGTATGGTTGGCCCAATAATACATCAAAAAATTCAACATGAGCAATATCACAGAATACCTCGTCCATGAAGGGCCTGATGCTATAGGGAAAGCGACACTGCTGGATGACGCAGAGATATCTTACTTAGTGAAGCCACCTAATGGTATACGATTGAAATGTGTTGTGGGTGGTAGGCCAACCTCTGCTTAAATGAGGTTATTTTGGCTTCTGCTATTGACAATTAATTTCATTGGAGAACCCTTCCCTCACATCTGGGAATGGAATAGGCACTCCCCCTCCTTTGGATCTTAGGGTTCCTCCTTCTAGATCTTGGTGGTGAAAACGATGGAATTTGGTTCTGCATCAATGATTTTCTTCCCTTTGATTCCCCTTTTCTAGTTCTAACTTAGAATTGGAACATGCATCTAATTCAGATGCCTTCAGCTTAGCCATCAACAACTGTTTGGACCACTACTCACTTGTGTTGTGAGTGGAGATTTTATGAAATTCACACCACTTCCCTATGTCCTTCTTTGGCTTTGTGGTGTTTTTCTTCTCTTGCTGCTTCGACAAGTTTTCCTGAGTCACCCTTCTTTATCTTTTCCCCTTGTTCTGTGGTTTGGGGCACCTTTCCTTAGCTTTGGATTCACGGATCCAAAGTCTTGCTTCTTCTACTTAAATTTCTTCTTGATCTTGGCAGCATATCAATATGTTGTGCCAAGCAAGGTAATGTTAAGGAACTCCATTTACCCTTGAATGTATCTGTGAAAAAAACTACAATACTTGAGCACCAAGTGTTTCTCTGAATCTTTAATACCCAACTTTGTGTGCAGGGTATGGAACAAATTTGTCAGCTCATGCACATCTTGATTCCTTTGCTACCGCAGTGTGGCCCATTGGATTTACTTGTCCTCATATCTCCCCACGGGGTAATATTGTTCCTTGATTTCATCCTAGAATTAATTCGAAGTGGGTGCGGCTGAAAAAAAATGAAGTTTATTCCTCATCCCTCTGTTCACAGTAGGTTTCCCACCAATATTTGACATGGGGGGCTCCTTTGAGTAGCGCAAAGGTAGTATTTTCTTGATCGGAGAAATCATGGACTGAAAAATACCCTTCCAGCAAACTAAGCTATCTATCTATGTCGTCTGCATCTATTTGGCCCTAAAATATGGGAATTTCAAAGTTGACGTGTACCTTAAAAGGAGTGACGCCTCAAGAGTGGCTATTGGATGAAGATGCACCACCAGTGGGTAGTCATTGGAGGATCTAGGAAAATTTATCCATCATCGCATTCCTTTGTTTCTCAAGGGCCTCCTCAAGAAATATTTTTATAGGATCTCATGATCCCTCATCTTTATTTTCTTCGGCCATAGGAGGTCATCGAAGTTTACGGGGCTAAACTTGAAAAGTTTCAACCAGCTCGAGCCCTAACTCCTTATACCCCAACCTCGTTGGGGACATGAAAAGAAATATCGAGAAAGAGCAGACCACTCTAATTCCACTAATCTAGAATTATGTAGGAATGCAATAAAATATAGAAATAAACATAAGTGTAGATATGTAGCAGGAATAACACTTCACTTCATTAATATCAAATACTGAAAAATGGTTACAGACAAAATGGAAAAAAACTAGCTTGGGTGATGGTAGCTTATCCATAAGAAGAGATGTGGCAACTACATGCCTCTGAACTGTGTTACAAGGAGGCTCAATGGAATTTTTATTATTGTAAAATAAGAGAAAACCGTGAACAACCAAAGCCCTAACCCAATGAGATGTAACAATAAGAGTTTATGGGCCCCGTTGGTGTTAGTTGGGCAGCCAAATTCTCGGGGTTCTAACTTGGTCATATTATCTATGTTTGGCACGTATGATACCTCATTGGAAAGATATCTCCGAGGAATACAAGTACTGATGTGATTTTTTTCAAATCACCAGAGAAATCAGGCCCAAAAAATGCCGTTTAGGGCCTCAAAATGGATTCAAAAGTTCAAGACCTAAAAAACTGCTAAAAATAGTAAATAAGAAAACTGATGAAACTGACTAGGTGGAATAGGCGGGTGGCCGCCAATATACACCTAGATCAATTTATGAAGAAGGTATTCCCCTACTTGTAAATGGTTAAATGTTGAAGCTATATAGAAGACCATTGTCCAAGGAAGAATTCATCAGTTTAATTAGCATATAACTAAATGTGAATGGAAGTTTCATAGCTTCTAGTCCACAGTATTTCTAAAAAATTAAAAATAATAATAATAAGTCCTCGATGAAAACCTCTATGAGGCATCTCAGGCCAACTCGAGGATTGAAAACCTCTTTGAGGCAACCTAGGAGAAAAAAAAAGAAAAAAGAAAAAATAAATATCCCTAGGTGAAAACCTCCTTTAGGGCACCTAGGGAAGGCATGTAGGTTGAAAAACTCCATAGAGGAAACCTTCTTGTCTCAAAAAAAAGAGAAATGAGGAACACAAACTCACACCATTTATGCTAACTTTTTTTCTTCTTTTGCAGGATTTCATACAGTGGGCAGATTTAATGGCTACAAGACAAAACTTGATCCAAACTTAGACAGGAATGAAACAGAATACATATATAACTGTAAATATAGAGATGCAACAGAAATAAAACTTCATTTCATTAATATCACAAAACTAAAATATGCTTACAAATAGAATGGAAATAAACTAGCTCAGATGATGGTAGCTTATCTTTAAGAAGAGATGTGGTGGATAAATGCCTCTAAATTGTGTTACAATGAACCTCAAATGCCTAGTTATTATTGAGAAATAATGGAAAAACCTAAAAATCCAAAAAGATAACCCTAGGAGATGAAGCACCAAAACTATGGGCCCTGTTTGGGTAAATTAGTACATCAACTTCTTGGGGTCGTAACTTTGGAATATGATGCAGGGGCATTAGACACTAGCTAGCAATGTAGGAGGTTTTTTCCACATGTTGTGGCTAGGAGGGTTCAAAATCATTTGAGTTGTAACAACAAGGTGTCAATACCTTCGCTGTCTGTTGTATTTAGTTTAGTTAGAGTCTATAGAAGTCGAATAGTTTGGTTCAGCCCATCTGTCATGTTCAGTTATTCAAATAATGTAATTAGGTCTTGTTAGAAGATAAACGGTCCTCATTGAGGAACCAAAAAGACACATTGCAAAGTATATAAATTGTATCCCCCCCAGATGTGTAGGAGGAGGATATTTCGACAATAAAATCTGTGTGTTGAGAAATTTCTTTCTGTTGAATAAAATTTAGTGCTCGTTGATTCTCAATTTGGTTTGAATTGATCTTTTTGTGAGAATTTGTTTAGTTGCGAGGTGATTGAACCACCATCCTGTGAAGAATTTTGTTGAATAAGGTCGCTGCATAATCTCCGCCTTTCTCTGTCCATTTCTTTCTCTCGAATTGTCCGAATAATTGAAGAAATCCCACGCGCAGAAGAGGTTTGTGTAAAATCAGGGTTGTAGAACTCTGGCCCAAGGAAGTGAAGGCTCTGCTTATAAGAGAATTAGACCATATTGTTGTTAATTGAAATCCTGAACCGAGATTAGACCCTGAGTCTGTGAACTGAGCGAATAGAAGGATACCGTAACCCTGGTGTAACCTATGGTCACGTACTGTTCAAAAGTGGGAAGTGGTATTGATCACACCACTTTCGTGAGATAAGTGGTATTTTCCAATTGGGAGCGATTCCATAGAGTGGTTGACACGTAGCATAAGGTGGGACCCCAAAAACTGCCTTTTCGCGTGCCATCGCACATTAAAGTTCAACTGAGGAGGCAGTGTGATATCCGCGTATACCGTTTGATCTGGAGACTGACCATCGAACGAAGATCACCCTTAGAGATGCTCGAATGTTAACCTAAGGTATGGCATGCATAATTAATTAAAATCCACGTCGTGTAGGTGTGGGCCCAGGGACTAAAGTTGTTTATTTAAAAGTGTCAGGTTATTAATATGAGATATTGAAGGGTGACAACCTTAGTATAAGGTTCGACGAGAGAATTAAAGTTTGGGATAAATTTAATTTTCCAAAGCTTTTTGAATATATTTATTTTTCATATTATTCAAATTTGGCTAATAAAACTACAAGAAGTTGTGAAAGACCACGTGGAGATGAACTGAGTTAATTGAGGGAAAATGCTGATAGAGCTACACTAGTAGACCAGCTCTCCTTAAGGGGCCCGAATTCAATTTTGTTGCTGTCATTTGTGGCATTAGATTTGTTGTTTTTGAGTTTTTTTTGCAGAAGATTAACATGGAAATCCGAGTTGGCAGAGGTGCTGGCAGAAGGAGACCCGTTGCCAATGCTAAAGTGTTGGGAATTTTGCAGAGGTTCGAGGCCAGAATGGATGCCATGGAGCGAAGACAGTCCAGAGATATTGAATACATCAGTGAACCTGAATTAGAAGAAGCGGAAGAAAATGCTGAGATTCCTCTTGACTTGAGGCTCCTAAGAACTGTTCTGGGGTCTGTAGTTAAGCCCAAGATTGAAGTGTCAAGTTTTGCAGGAGGACTGAATCCAGAAGAGCTAGTGGACTAGATTAATTAAATGAACAAGTGCTTTGACTATGAATAAATGAGTGAAGATAAGAAGGTAAAGTTTGCAATAACAAAGCTGAAGGGACATGCTGCACTTTGGTGGGATGGAGTGCAAGAAAAAAGAAGGAGAGTTGGCAAGTAGCCTATCAAGAGCTGGACCAGAATGATGGTCAAGTTAAAAGGTAAATTCTTGCCTAGTGATTATCAGCTAACAATGTTTAGGCAAATGCAGAACCTGAGACAGAGGTTTCTGACAGTAAAGGAATACACAGAAGAATTCTATAGAGTAAGCATAAGAGCTGGGAAATTTCAAGACACACCAGAGAAGACTGCCAGATATGTGAATGGTCTCAAGCCTGAGATCCAAGATGAGATTGGTCTTCTGTCTCCTAAGACAATGGAAGAGGCCTACCAGATGGCCTTGAAAGTAGAGGAGAAACTCCTGAGAAAGCAGTCTGCCAAAGGGAGAGGTACTTTCCATGGAAAGGGAAGTCAGGGTGGTAGAGGAAAGCCTACCCCACCCAGGGATGGAGCTAACAGTAGCTCACTTCAAAATGCATCTATAGAGGGTGATGCAAGAGGCAGAAGGGGTTCTTATAGAGGAAGAGGAGGCAGAGGCAGAGGTAGAGAATTGAGGTGCTATAGATGTCAGCAAGTGGGACACAAGCACTATGACTGCCCAAAGAATGTTGGTGCTGGTCCAAGAAATGTTGTTGTTGCCCAGGCTGGAGAGGAGGTAGAAATTGAAGAAGAAATTCTACCAGAGAGGGGAGAGTCCTTGGTGGTTAATAAGGTCCTGTTGAAGCAAGCTAAAGAGGTCACTGAGCCTGCACAAAGGAAAACTTTTTTTAGGATCATATGCAAAGTCCAAGGGAAATGCTGCCAGCTAGTTATTGATAGTGGCAGCATAGACAATCTGGTTTCCACTGAGGTGATAGAGAAGTTGAGACTGGAGACAAGGGAGCATCCAACTCCCTATAGGGTGTCCTGGCTGCATAAAGGGCACCAGTTGATTGTAAAATAACAGTGTGAGATAGAGCTGCAAATGGGAAAATACAAAGATAAGGTCCTGTGTGATGTAATGCCCATGGATGTGTGTCACATACTGCTGGGTAGACCTTGGCAGTTTGACAGAGCAGCGGTGCATGATGGCAAGAAGAACACTTACAAGTTCTTCAAGGATGGGGTGCATCATACATTGATACCCATGGAAGAAGGAGAGCCATCAAGCAGAGTGGTTGACCCAAAGACCCTGTTGCTGAGCGGGAAGGAATATCTACAACAGATTGAAGAAGAAGAGGTAAGTTTTGCTATAGTTTGCAAGCCTAAGGTAGTTCTTACTTCTACGAATATTTTTGATTTTCCAATAGAAATCCAAGAGATGTTAGACAATTATTGTGACATTGTTGTGGATGATTTACCTGATGAGCTGCCACCTGTGAGGAAGATCAGCCATCAGATAAATTTTATCCCTGGTTCAAATTTTCCAAATAAGGCAGCCTACAGAATGACTCCCATAGAAAATGAGGAAATCAGAAGACAAGTACAGGAATTGGTGGACAAGGGACTGATCAGAGAAAGTTTGAGTCCATGTGCAGTACCAGAAGTATTGAGCCCAAATAAAGATGGAGGCTGGAGGGTGTGTACTGAATCTAGAGCAATCAACAAAATAACAATCAGGTATAGATTCCCTTTGCCTAGAGTTGAGGATTTAATGGATTGTTTGAGTGGTGCTAAATATTTTTCAAAGATAGATTTAAAAAGTGGATATCATCAGATTAGAATAAGAGAGGGTGATGAGTGGAAAACTTCCTTTAAAATGAATGAAGGACTGTATGAATGGATGGTAATGCCTTTTGGGTTGTCAAATGCACCTAGCACTTTCATGAGACTTATGAATGAAGTATTGAAAGAATTTGTTGGTAAATTTGTGATAGTGTATCTGGATGATATATTAGTTTTCAACAAAACTAAAGAAGAACATTTGAGGCATCTTAATTATGTCTTGAAGAAGCTGCACCAAGAGAAACTTCTGATAAACTTAAAGAAATGCTCGTTCATGAAAGAAGAGTTGGTGTATTTGGGTTTTTTTGTCTCTGCAGAAGGATTGAAGATGGACCCAGAAGAGGTTAAGGAAATTGTGGAGTGGCCTTCACCCAGAAATGTTTTTGAGGTAATAAGTTTCCATGGACTTGCCAGTTTTTACAGGAAGTTTATAAGGAATTTTAGTAAGATTAATGCACCCATCATTGAGACAATAAAAAAGAGCAAAAAACCATTTAAATGGACTACTGAAGCAGAAAGGAACTTTAAAATTTTGAAGCAAAAGATAACTAAAAAGCCTGTGTTGATTCTGCCTAATTTTACTAAACCATTTCAAGTGAAGTGTGACGCCAGTGGGGAAGCCATCGGAGCTTTGTTCAGTCAGGATGATAGGCCTGTAGCCTATTTCATCGAAAAACTAAATGACACCAGAAGGAAGTATTCCTCTTATGAGAAGGAATTCTATGAAGTTGTTCAAGCATTGGAAAAGTGGAGGCATTATTTGATGTCCAAAGAATTTGTATTATATTCTGATAATCATGCTTTGTAGTACATTGTACAACAGCCCAAGTTGAATCATAAGCATGCCAAATGGGTTGAGTATCTCCAAGGTTTTAACTTTGTTTTGAAACACATAAGTGGCCAAGCAAATAAAGTAGTTGATGCTTTGAGTAGGAGGCACATGCCTGTTCAAGAAACCAATTTTGAAGTTGCAGGATTTGATTTTCTCAAAGAATTGTATAAGACAGATTCAGATTTCAAGGAAGCATTTGAGGCATGTTGTAACCCTGTTCTAACAGATAGAAGCTAGTGGCTCGATTATTTCTTGCAGGAGGACTTACTATTCAGAAGAAACCAACTGTGTGTACCAAAATGTTCCATGAGAGAAAACTTGATCATGGAGAAGCATAGTGGTGGAATTGCTGGACACTTTGGTATTGATAAAACTTATGAGCAACTGAGTCACTTCTATTATTGGCCCAATATGAGAGCAGAAGTGGATAAGTTTGTGAAAAATTGCAAAATCTTTCAATATGCCAAAGGAAGGAGCCAGAATGCAGGATTGTACACTCCCTTGCCTATTCCAGACAGGCCTTGGGACATGGTGAGTATGGATTTTGTTCTAGGATTACCCAAGAATCAGAGAGGGAATGATGCAGTCTTTTTTGTAGTGGACGGATTCTCCAAAATGGCACATTTTATTCCATGTTATAAGACTAGTGATGCCACTCATGTTGCTAACTTGTTTTTCAAAGAAGTTGTTAGGTTGCATGGGTTGCCCAAGAGTATTGTTTCAGATAGAGACACCAGGTTTGTGGGAAATTTTTGGAGGACACTGTGGAAGAAACTTGGTACCAAACTAAGTTTCAGCTCAGCTTATCATCCTCAGACTGATGGACAAACTGAGGTAGTGAATAGGAGTCTGGGAAACTTGTTGAGAAGTCTTGCAGGAGAACATCCCAAGTAGTGGGACCATATTTTGCCTCAGGAAGAATATGCATATAATGACTCACCAAATAGAAGTACAGGGCAGAGTCCATTCCATATTGTTTATGGAATTCATCCCAGAGGGATATCAGAGTTAAGAAATCTGGGAAAGGCAAAGCTGAGAAGTGCTGATGGTGAGGAATTTGCTTCAGAGATCCAAGCCATACATGAACAAGTGAAACAACAGCTACAAGGCAACAACATCAAATACAAGGGCAGAGCAGACTTGAGCAGAAAATAAGTTCATTTTGAAGTAGGAGATCTGGTTTTGGCGCACTTGAGAAAGGAGAGATTCCCAAAGAAGCAGTATAACAAACTGAAGTTTAAAAAGATTGGGCCATGCAAGATACTTAGAATTTTTTTTGCTAATGCTTATGAGATTGAATTACCTCCTGATGTTGGAATATCTCCCATTTTTAATGTTGCAGATTTGCACAAGCATGAAGATGATGGTGCAGAAGAAAGATCAGCAGACAAGGAACATATTGAGTGGGAAAAGCAGCTACCTCCAGCACAACCATTACAACCAGAGAAGATATTGGACAAAAGAGTGTTCAAGAAGACTAGAGGACAAGAGTAATTCCAGTACTTAATCAAATGGAAGGACCAGCCAGAGGAAGATGCCACTTGGATGACTGAAGGAATGTTGCAGAAGATAGGTAGATCAATGGAAGAGCTCATGGAC
Organism: Pinus albicaulis; assembly: GCA_034641835.2. Classification (NCBI taxonomy): domain Eukaryota; kingdom Viridiplantae; phylum Streptophyta; class Pinopsida; order Pinales; family Pinaceae; genus Pinus; species Pinus albicaulis. The sequence continues at coordinate 807,940,043 of CM076577.1, forward strand.
AGGAGTCCATGAAGAGAATCGCCCTCGGGAGTCTGATGCAGGGGCATTAGACACTAGCCAGCAATGTAGAAGGTTTTGTCCACATGTTGTGGCTAGGAGGGTTCAAAATCATTTGAGTTGTAACAACAAGGTGTCAATACCTTAACTGTCTGTTGTATTTAGTTTAGTTAGAGTCTTTATAAGTCGAATAGTTTGGTTCAACCCATCTGTCATGTTTAGTTATTCAAATAATGTAATTAGGTCTTGTTAGAAGATAAACGGTCCTCACTGAGGAACCGAAAAGACACATTGCAAAGTATATAAATTGTATCACCCCCCGTATGTGTAGGAGGAGGATATTTCGGCAATAAAATCTGTGTGTTGAGAAATTGCTTTCTGTTGAATAAAATTCAGTGCTCTTTGATTCTCAGTTTGGTTTGAATTGATCTTTGAGTGAGAATTTGTTTAGCTGCGAGGTGATTGAACCACCATCATGTGTAGAATTTTGTTGAATAAGGTCGCTAAATAATCTCTTCCTTTCTCTGTCCATTGCTTTCTCTCGAATTGTCCGAATAATTGAAGAAATCCCACGTGCAGAAGAGGTTTGTGTAAAAACAGGGTTGTCGAATTATGGCCCAAGGAAGTGAAGGCTCTGCTTATAAGAGAATTAGAACGTCTTGTTGTTAATTGAAATCCTGAACCGAGATTAGACCCTGAGTGTGTGAACTAAGTGAATAGAAGGATACCGTAACCCCAGTGTAACCTATGGTCACGTACTGTTCAAAAGTGGGAAGTGGTATTGATCGCACCGTTTTCGTGAGATAAGTGGTATTTTCCAATTGGGAGCGATTCCATAGAGTGGTTGACATGTAGCATAAGGTTGGACCCCAAAAACCACCTTTGCGCGTGCCATCGCACATTAAAGTTTGACTGAGGAGACAGTGCGATATCCGCGTATACCGTTCGATCTGGAGACTGACCATCGAACGACGATCACCCTTAGAGATTCTCGAAGGTTAAACTAAGGTATGGCGTGCATAATTAATTAAAATCCATGTCGTGTAGGTGTGGGCCCATGGACTAAAGTTGTTTATTTAAAAGTGTCGGGTTATTAATATGAGATATTGAAGGGTGACAACCTTAGTATAAGGTTCGATGAGAGAATTAAAGTTCGGGATACATTTAATTTTCCAAAGCTTGTTGAATATATTTATTTGTCAAATTCTTCGAATTTGACTAATAAAACTACAAGAAGTTGTGAAAGACCACGTGGAGATGAACTTAGTTAATTGAGGGAAAATGCTGACAGAGCTACACTAGTAGACCAACTCTCCTTAAGGGGCCTGAATTCAATTTTGTTGCTGTCAGAATACAAACTCTGTTTGATGCGGAAAATACCTCGTTAGAAATTTATATCTGAGGAAAAAAACTTTCAAGTAGAAGACATCAATTGAGCACTCATTTTTTCCCCAATTTTACCAAAAAGCGTTGTTTAGGGCCTCAAAATGGCTGCGGAAGTTTAGGACCCAAAAAAATACTAGAAATAGTAAACTGTTCTACAATTAAGGGAACTAAAATATTGAAAGAGAAGTGGGGGTCCAAATGGAATAGGCAGGTGGCCACCAAAATCCACCTGGATCAGTCTTACCCCCTTAGGAAGCAATGGTCCATATTGCATCGAGTGCCTTCATGAGATGGGGAAACTTCTGTTGAACTTGGTCCCTAGTGAGTCACTTGCCTTGGTGTAGGGGTTGGCCAGCTTTGAAAACGTGATATAGTTGGATATTCTTCTGGCAAGTTTTATTCATCTTTATTTCCATAATCTGAACAATTGTGGCCTGCTCCATACAGTTTGGGTTTAACTCTGTTGGTGTGAGTTTTTCTGCAATGTCTGATGTGTCCAATAATGGTGAGAAGTATGGCCGAAGGTAGTACACATTGAACACTGGGTTCAGGCCAAGGAACGGTGGAATGTTGAGCTCAAAAACATTTTCCCCTACAACCTTGGTGATGGTGTATGGACCATATTAGAGCGGCCAAAGCTTCTAGTGGGGCCCAATGAGGCACTCCTTCTACAAATGTAGTCAAAATTTTGTCTCCCACCTGGAACTTGTGTGGCACCCAATGATGATCATGTCTCTACTTGTACTTAACATTATTTTTTTCCAATATGTCATGGACCTACTGGCGGATCTATTGGATTTTCTCAATGAAGTTCTTAGCCATGTTAGTTTCATACTAGACATGTTCCAAAGCTACCTGAGTAGCTACAAATGGTATGGTCACATCAATGGCACAGAGTGGTTAGAATCCCAATCCCATATGAAAGGGGTTATGACCAATTGAACTATGGAGAGCTATGTTGTAGTTGTGTTGGACATAGGGGAGGCTTTTGTCCCATGTGCAATCCCCTCTATGGATAGAGGTGATCCCATTAGCCCTAGAGTGGGTCTAGCCACAAACAAGACAAGCTATAATATTGATTCCTAGTTAACGAATGGACGAAGATTTGATAGACGACTTACCGGAGAAGCTATGTTGTTGTTGTCGAAAAGAGTGGCTCAATCCTCGCTCTTGGTTTGACAGATCACGGTTCATTCACTTTCACGCTCGGACACCTGCACACAAGAAAACAACGACAACATACAAAATACTAATTCACATTCGTAACTATCAGTCAGTCGAAGAGGACTAAATCAATTGCATTACATAAACAACATAAAACAACGATGGAACCAACACCATAGTCGATTATATTAATAAAAGGAAGGAATATTACAACCAATCTTTGACGATGCAATCTCCTCTAGCAGGGTTCAAGTGGAGCACGTCTCACAAAGGCTCGTCGGGAATTCAGACGGGACTCTCTCTATGGAATCTCCTTGGTTCTACCTTATCAAAAGGAATTACTCAGCTATAGTATTCTTGTCCAAGTTCAACTCCTTGGCTATCTGTTCAGCTAGATTTCATAAAGGGAGAAGCCTTGTTTATATAGAGGTAGAGGGAGAGGTTAGGATCCCTATAATCATGGAAGGGAGTCCTATCTTCAAGGAGTGTTCCATGGGAGGTAAAAACCATTACCTAAAGAGATAGATCTGTGGCTCATCAACTTAACCACTTTCAGTGACTCATCCTGAGGTAGTTAGAAGGAAACTTTTTCCTCTATTTGTTAAAAAAAATTCCTAAAATAGCTGGCGTGGGCACTACACTAAGACAGAGCGCTAGGTGGCACGGGCTCTATTGAAAATCTTCCATATCGACGTGAGGGATGAACTGGATATATGTGCCAAGGCCAAAACATAGGTTTTGTGTGCTTTTTTGAGGAAATTTCTTACAGGAGAAATGATGTCCTTATGCAGAAGGATGCAAAGAAGGTGTTTGTAGAGTATGACACTGTTCAAAAGTCATGGGAGTGATCCTCCAATATGCAAGACGAGGGATTGCAGGGACGGTGACAAAATGATGTGTAACAGATGCCCCATAAATAATGAGGTCTGAGAGAGAGGGAGGGGTGAAATGCTTTATGAGAACACGTTCGACCCAAACACTGCTGTCGGAAAACTTGCAAGTACAAATACAACTGATATCTCTGATACATGATATGTGGTATGGGCACAACCATTCATAATAGAGTACATAAAAATGAGATACGAGGTATGGATGCAACCATCCAACAATAAGGATCAACAAATAGACTTAGGTATGGTCACAACCATCCAATCAGAAGAGTCATGTAATAAGTCATAGTAATTCACAAAGAATATCGCAGCCTGGATTTCATCAGACAAAACCGAGGGTCTTGCGCCCCATCCCGTCCTGAACAAAGTACAAGTTCAAGCATGCGAATAGATGAGTTGAAGTCGAACATGCAGGAACATCGTCTGATTACTAGCCAATAATGAGAGCTGTTAACAGACGAGAGAGAAACCATCAGTAATAACAATAGTTCTCAAGGTACAAGAGGTAAAATCCACGGAATGTGAACAGTGATCTAGCATCGAACACCCACAAAATCATCTAATCGAAGGTCAATGATTTAAACCTTGTGATGGATGCAAAGAACCTGCCATTAAGGCATGAAGGCTCCAAGGTACCTAAAGGGAGTCTCTGGATCAGCTTCTTGGAAAAAGAGCTGAAGTCAATAGGAAGCGACTTGGTCGAAGGAGGGCCATGATGTTTCCCACATCATCGACATGATACAGAGGAATATGATGATTTTTGAATCAGGACCAACAAAGAATTAGAGGGAGGTTGAAAATTGCAGAGGCAAAACTTCTCTTGAACATATCGGCGGCACAACACCGGATTTGGCAGTATTTGACATCACGGGATCTGAGGTTATGGTGACGTGGCAAAGAGCAGATGAGTGGTCAAAAGAGATTACCCAAACCCATGGAGGCAAAAAAATGATGAATTGAGATGTCCCCAACCCGACACGAATGCAGACAAGTGCCATGTTCAAGAGTGACATACTGCCGATTAAAGTCTGGTTCCATTTCCCCCCACCATTCTGGAAAGTACCCCAATTATTTGTGTAAACAAGCTTGAAGGGGATAGCATATGATTTTGATGTAAGTTTTTCCTTCAGACAAATCCAACCTAGTACATTTTACGAGCCCTAGGAAGGAGGAACTCGAGTAACGTCATAATGACGGAGTCCGATGTCATCAGTTTTTAATGAGTCTAACAAAGGGAGAAATCGACATCTTTTCATGTTTAGAGAGTTTGAAAAGAAAGTGGAAAAGAAAACTCCAGCAAGGCCCTTTTCGTAAATAGTCTCTCAGATCCGAAGAGGTAGAAAAAAATATCCAAGGGAACCTCTTAGTCGCGATAGGCTAAGGTATTCCTTTTTCATAAATAATCTATCCCAGCTCGAAAAAGGGGTAAACATATACCGAGTAGATATCGTTTTGCAACCATTTAACGAGTTCAAAACAACAAGCGTCTCAATAATATTTTTCAGTTTTAGAGAGTAAAAAAAGAGCTGAAAGGTGACTCCAGTAGTGACTTTTTCGTGTTTTTACCAAGTCCGAAAAAGTATAAAATCCAACTCGTTTCTTCGTCATAACCATGTGAAAACCTGTCGCTGCACAAACAGACGCGTGTAAAACGTATTCCTCGACAAAAATATGATAAAATAATCGAAAATATGTTTTAAAACCTAATTTAAGATTTTGAAAAGTTATAAAATGCCATAAGTGGTAAAAAATTATTTACTTTTCACTTTTACCTCTTTGTGGAGCACCAGTGACCCATTTACCTTGCGATCTTGTGGCGACGATTGCGAGCGATCCATTGAACCAATATTGATTCCGTCAGTCTGAGGTAAGAGCTGACACCATTTTCCATATTTTAAGCTATATTTCATTACCTGTATTTGTCATTTTGAATCCTTTAGGGGAATATTTTTCAAAACTAGGGCATCGCGGTTGCCACGGGTTTCGGGCACGGACTTGCGCCAATCACTCCTTTTTTACACAGAGGGCGCGCCCATTAGCATGACTGTTAGAAAAACAGTCGTGCCAACCACGCAACCCAAAAATCCACATAAATTTGAGAAAAATGAAGTCAATTGCTTGCAAATTTTGATGCCTAAGTAGACTAACAATGCTCATATGAACAATGTGCAGGTACCAAGCAGAGAAAATGGTGATTGAGTGGAAAGAGAGAGAAAAAAGTGAGGAGGATGAACTTGCTATGGAGAATGAATGGTGCATGAACACCCTCAGAGATTGTGGGCTAAATAAATTCTTCCTCACACCATGTCTCCGGGCTCAGCTGGAATCGCTTCAATATCTGATAAGCATTTGGGACGACGATCAAGAAAAGTTTGTTCTTCGAGATCAGGAACTTGAACTTGAAGTTTCTAATGTCTATTTTATCACATGATTGTCGCAGAGGGGTGTATTCCCTATGCTGACTGGTACTCGTCCCTCTGGGGAGAGTATGGGGATGGTGATCGACGGAGTGTTCCGAGGGGCACGCAATGGAACAGGAAGTGGGAAGGTTGACATCCAAACCATCCCAGATCTGGCACTAAAAGTAGTGCTACACACTATCACAAGGATACAGGATCATAAGCACCACATGAGGCCACAAAGACACAACTACTTCTCACCATATACTACTTGACCCAGACTCTCTACAATTGGGCAGAGGCCATGACTATTAACGTCAAGCGGCAGCTAACCAAATACAAGAAGATCAAACTGAAGTAGTTTGGGTATGGATCCATTTTGGTATCATTCTTCTTAGAACGACTACCAATATTCCAGCGTCAGGAGGTAATTGTCCCGATGCCACCACCTAGAGAACCACGGATGGCCCAATGGGATGAGCTGATGCCTAGAGCAGGGGGTGGCCAACAGATGTCCTGGAGGCCAGATTTTTTTGATTGGCTCTGACAATAACTAATTTTCATGGAGGATTGGCCTTACTCTAGTACAGACTTCACTGGTGACCCAGACCTCTCGCTCCTGGAGGGAGAGCATTGGGACGAAGAGCTAGGTGAGAATCATTTTTTATTTTCATGAGTTTATGATTTCTTGGTATATATGCATGTTCTGACAATTAATCTTATATGTATGTAGATGTTGGCCCAGAGAGGCCTGCAGGCATGTCACCAATAGTGAGGCGAAATCCTCATGATTTTGATCCTCATGGTGAGGGAAATGAGGAGGAGACAGTACAAAATCTAGAGGGGATCGCCCATGGGATCCTGGACTATGCTCGTCTGGATGATGTTCCTCGGGCCTATCAGAGGCATACTATAGGGGTTCTGAGTCGTATCCACCGCTTGCTGAGGTGGTTGGTACGGGCGGTGACGTTATATCATGAGCACCAAGCTGATTAGGCACCTAAGCTTTTTATTTCTGCATATTTTTGAGAGAAATGTTGTCTCGAGATGTAACTGAAACATACATATATATTTTTTGGGTTTTTATGATGTACGCACTGCAAAAAATCGATATATATTATACATATATTTTATGCATGGGTCTATTTACATATGATGATGTTTTATAAATTGCGCAAATGTCTATCTAATATAATGTTAGCCACTGCATCAGTTAATGTATTCATTCGTCTTGGTATATGTTGATATGTGATGAAATCAAAATGTCTTTCAAGCAAACGAATACGTAAATAAAATCTCAAAATGCATGGGTTTTGAACCGAATAATGACCATTAAGTTGAAGAACAACAAGCTGCGAATCTAGATTTACAAGCAATGCGCATATGCCAAGGTTAACTGCCTCAATTAATAGCTCCACAATAACACTATATTCAGTGGCGTTGTTTGTTGTTTGTCCTAGACAAATACCTTGTAGGTTAATCAATTCAAAAGAAATATTATAAATTACCCAAGCTACCGAAGACAATCTCCTGGTACTGCGGGAAGCACCATCTGTGAAACCGACATAAGGGGTAATAGACATTTGTAGAACTAGCAAGACCCAATAAGAAGAAAAAGGCTCACAAATCACACCAAACCTAAATATGCACAAAAATGAAAAGAAATCACCTATGTACACATATCATGCATGAATTACCCAATTTAATATCCTGTGTGTGGGTAGGGCCCGCAGCCACGTGTCCGGGTCTATGTAATGAGGGTGGTTGTGCAAGGGCCCCCGCTCTCAGATGCTCTGGTGGGGTTAGGCCCACCCTTAACACCATGGGGTGCCGCCCTCACTAACAGTTCAAGATTTTGGTGTAGTGGTTGTATCTACGTGGTATCAAAGCCGAGGTCTCAAGGTCGAGACTCGCGAAGCATTGTGGGTTGTAATATCCCGTGTGCAGGTAGGTCCCGCAGCCATGTGTCCGAGTCTGTATAATGAGGGGTGCTGCACAAAGGCCCCCACCCTCAGATGCTCCGGTGGGGTTAGGCCCACCCTTAACACCCTGGGATGCCGCCCTTACTAACAGTTCGAGCTTTTGGTGTAGTGGTTGGATCTACGCTGTAATGTTCCAAATTTTTCCTTCAATAAATTGGAACATTAATTTTGTCTATTTTCACTTAGGAGATGAATAATTGGGTGAGAAGGCCCATTCATAATAAAAAACATGGTTAAAATCCCTCTAGTATGAAAGGGGATTAGCCTTGGAACTAGATTTCACACCCTCATGTGTGAAAGGAGACTTTTGTAGAGGAGCTTGGTTAAGTTTGACCAAATCAAACAGTGTTGTGTATGAGGTGGAAAGCACTACATGGGACAGCACAGAGATAGAGGAGGGAATATTAATTTATGGAGAAAACCCTAATGGATGGGGCCCATGGAGAGAGAGCCTTTACTTTCTATATATGGAGAGGAGGAGAGCCATTGTTATTCATGCTTGTATTATTCATTTCATGTCTATTCAGACATTATGCGTTCTTTGCTGCTTAGCAAGAATTGCTGGGGAATTCCTGTTTAGGATTTCCTCACCTTCTTGAGAGGCCTCTTGAAGGTTGGTTATTCATTTCCACATCTCTTGGCTCAAGGCAAAATCTTCCTCCTCCAGGACAACGTTATTGCTATAGCAGCATAACCCTATGTTGTAGGGTGTTGCAGTGGAGACTCCACAACACCTCTTCCATTGCTTGTTTTTAAGAGAAAAAGTCTTTCCTTTCTTTGGGAGATCAGTTTGGAAGCATTGGAGCTTATTTTTAGATCTTGGCACTTGGCCATAGTGTTTTATTCCACTCACTGCGCAATCCCTCTTAGTGACTGCATTATTTTCATGGAGTATCTGCAGTGAGGGTTTGCAGATTGATTGGAGGGTGAGATCTCAAGTGTAAGGATCAAACTTCCACTTTGGAGATCCATTGGAGAAGGTCTACTTCATATTTTTCATCATCTTTAGCCTTCTCTACTTAGTTCTAGATTTGAGTTGTAGCTGCTGCCCAACAACTCCAGCATTTTTTCCATTTTGTGTATTTTAGCCAATCCCTTGGAGGATTGATGTATTGTTGTTTCTAAGGATTAGATATTTTCTCCCCTAGTGTATTTGAGCCATATCTTGTCATATATTTCAGTTATCATGTAATATGGAGCAATTCTTTCTATAAACTACATCCTCATAGCCTGGGTTTATGCAGAAATAACATTGTTCTCTACTTTCATGTACTAGTCTTATTGAGGCTTGCATTGCCTCTCTTGAGTGGATGTTGCCTCAAGAACTTGTACTATTTTTTCTGCTATAAAATTATTTGATGGCTATTCAGATCTTCATATGCTCATGGTTGTAAAACAACGCTGTCTTTCCATTTCTTGTTCAAGATTGTTGCAGTCCCTCACTGGGCACTTTCTGAGGATATCTAGTAGTGGGAGATCTGTTTAACCACTCTAGAAGGATTTATTTGGCCCCAACTCTTGGATTTCAGTCTTAGATGTATTTATATAAGGGATCCAGGTCTTGGTATCAAATCCTGCTGCCTTCGTTTTTGAAAAATGAATTTTCCAGCCATGGATTTCTAGTTGTCCCGATTTGGGAATATTATAGTGGTATCAGAGCTGCTTTCTTGGCTCAGCCTATGATTCTAAGCCCAAGAAGATCAGAATGTTGAAGAAGATGAGTTTCTTCTCATCTATTTTTAGACCCAGAAGAAACCTCTCCCATGAGGTCAAGAAGATTGAAGAAGAAGAAGAGGAAGTACCATGCACTTCCTATTCTCATCAAGAAGAAGACATTGAACATGGAAGCTATTTGGATCATCAGATTCTGAGTGATTACCTTGTTGAGTATAGATCTCAATCAAGAGCCTTCAAGGAGACTCTAGATTTTCCTCATTTCATCTAGCTAAAGGAAGAGAAGAGACCATGTAGCAGAAAGGAAATAAAAGGCAATAGATTTATGTTGTCCACCTATGATGGGTCTTTTACTACTAGAACTTGGGTGAAAGAGTTGGTAGCATTTTTATTTCTACATCCTGTAGTAGAGAAAGAAGTTGTTGAAATCTCAGCACTGCACTTGGAGGGTGAAGCCTATGATTGGTGGAGCAACCACTTGAGCCATGAAAGGGAGAGAACTTTTGAAAATTTCATCCAAGGGTTGGTCAAAACCTTTGATGGTGAAAGGAAAAAGGAAGAGGATACCACACCACCACTTGAGGAGCCTAGTGATAATGCTGTCACACTCATGGAGGAGCAGCCACATGCATCAACAGTTGGAGCAGCCAACACTTTGGAGGAGGGAACTCTTGTAGCCCTATAAGAAGTTCCAAGTGCACATCAAGGTGTGAAAATATTTCCACAACCTATTGTTGCAGAAACGTCTTTTGAAAATTGTGGATATTTGCTTTTGAATGACCAAGGGAAAATCCCATTTCTACCATAGAGAAGCTTGGTTGCACTGCACTGTGCAACATGAAAACATTCAAGGAGGGAATAAACCATCATCTTCATGAGCCTTTATTGGATTGCATATCACATTGGAGGTTGGGGTTTGAAGCCTTGAAGGTTGATAGTAGACATCTTGAAGTAAGAAACCCTTTCTCCCTTCAAGATGCCACTTTCTCAATGAGCTCCTCTCAACTCAAAGAGGAACTTCTACTTTCAGATACAAGACTTCATTGGTTTTGGAAGACTATTGATGAGAGGGAGGTCTCAAGGAGAGATCTCATTAGAGGTGCACTTCAACACACCATGGAGTGCAAATATTTTCTTCCTTTCTCACAAGAGAAGATAGAAGATGGAGGACATCTTAGGATGGATAACATCTCTCATGCTTGTGTTGGACATTCCTTGAGACATACACATCATGATGGGAGGTTTTTGCCTACCACCTATTTGGGTCTTGATAGGGCCTCATTGATCCTTGAGAAGATTTCATTTCAAAATCCCATGAAGTGCAAAGATAGGAATTTGATTTGGGAGGATGGTAACCTTCATGGGAGGAGTACCAAGATGAAGAGAAGAAGGAAGCATCCACAAAGGGTTGAGTGGATGTGGTTGATGAGCAAGGAGCTGGGAGGCTACTTGAAAATTTATGATACCAGGCAGTAGGAGGCTTGGCTGCACTGGTTGCCCTTGAAAGAGTTTTGCCATCACTTGGAAAACACTCACTAGAAAATTTGGCCCAATTTTCGATGGCCACTTCGTCGCTATTCCGACACATAGTCGTCGCAAGAGCGATAGTACGAGGATGGAAAAAACGTGGTTAGCCATTATGTCGCAATTCCTACTCTTTGCCAAAGTGTCGCAATACCGACACTTTTTCCATCGTTTCCAAACAACCGTCGCTCTTCCGATGTTTTCCAAAGTGTCGCAATTCCAATGCTTGCAAATTATCGCAATACCGACGCTTGCTCAGCTGTCACCATTCCGACACTTTCTCAAAGTGTCGCAATACCGACGCTTGCTCAACTGTCACAATTCCGACGATATGTCGTCCAACGATTAGAACTTCGCTCTTCATAAAGCATCACAATACCAAAAAAAGACAAAAATTTTGGTAGGTTTAAAGCATCGGAAGACCGATGCTTAGGAAGCGTCGCAAGAGCGATGAAAGGCAAAAATTTTGGTAGGTTGAACACGTCAGAAGACCGACGCTTAAGAAGCGTCGCAAGAGCGACGAAAGGCAAAATTTTCATAGTTGTAAAGAATCAAAAGACTGATGCTTAGGAAGCGTCGCAATACCGACAGACAGTTAGAAATATTTTAAAAAAAATTGAATGGTCTTCCGATTGTTTTAAAATATTAAAGAACAGGTCAACAAGCAATTTTGTTTCCACAAGAATTCATCAAAAAATGGAAATGGATATTTATTCACTTTGTCTGGTACTACACACAATATACAAAGTACATATTTTGAGGTATTCTACTTCCATCAGATGACAAGAGTCTCTATTCTTCTAGAAGTATAATTACTAACAGACGAATTATTTGTTGGAATCATCCTTACAAACTCCTTTTTTCAGATCCATGACCGATTAAGATTACTGTTATAAACATTGGGCATTAATCAATTGAAGGTTTGGAGGCAATAGAGGCCTGTTAGTATTTTGGTACTAATGTGTTTCCCATGATAAGACGATATCTATGCAGAATTAGTAGAGATAAAAAGTATCAACGAAGATCATGGGAAATGCAGCGGCCAAGGCATTAGCCAATTTCATGTCCTGCGGACACAAGGAAGTTTTAATACTGATGGTAGGATTAGATGGAGCAGATACACTACTTGAATCCCATTTTTCCTTCTAATTTTGCTAATAGATCCATTCTTTGGTACTGAGAAAAGATGTTAGGCTCTGTTTGGTACTGAGAAAATATGTTAGGCTCTGTTTGGTACTGAGAAAATATGTTAGGCTCTGTAAATTCATCTTAAATTTGTTGGATTTTGATGTAAATGATGGAGAAGGATCTTTAATCAACATATGTTTATTCTGCTATTCTTAATTTGATGATGGAAAATTTCAATCTGTGGCTACTAACCTTAAGCTTGTGGATTTGGTTAAAATAAGGTAAAACAACTATTATGTATAAGCTGAGACTTGGGGAGTATGTCAGAACTATGCCCACGATAGGTTTCAATGTAGAGATAGTCAAGTTTAAGAACTTGAGCTTTACAGTGTGGGATGTAGGCGGCCAAGACAAGAGCTACCATCTGTGGAGGCAATATATGGTGAATGCTCAGGTACTAAAATGGGGTTTATGTTTTAATTGTTTTGAATTCACTACCCTTTCATATTTTGGATGAATAAGCCCATATTTGGTACATCTACTGCCTACTCTCCTCACATTTTTCATGCCTGGTTATCCATACATAACCATTCCATTCCCACCTAATAAAATGTGATAGGTGCTCCTATGCACTTTTAGCCTGTCAATGGCTCATGGCATGATATGGTAAAACAGTTTCAAACAAAGATGCAAAGTGGAAATGGGCTTACTATCACTGCTTGTGGCATTTATGGCCATCAAAGAATGGAAATGGATATTTATTCACTTTCTCTGGTACTACACACAATATACGAAGTACATATTTTGAGGCATTCTGCTTCCATCAGATGAAAAGAGTCTCTATTCTTCTTAAGAAATGAGATTATAAAGGATAGATTAAGCCAAACAGGGATCAAAGAAGAGATTAACAAGTACAAAACCTTGGAGAGGTATGGTTTCCACCCACAATGGAAACACAAGTATGATGCATCACATTTCCTTTGCAGACAAGCATACTGTTTGTTCCAAGCCATTCCATGGAAATAGAAATTCTTACCTGTGTAATTAATCCAAAATTTACAAGAGATTCAAGACGAACATAAAAAATATTAGTCCCATGGTTGAAGCGGAAAGAATCCGGTGCCACTGAAAAGAAAAACCCAGTACAGAAGTGACATTCAGCCCCTGAAAAAATTATTTTAGGAATATTATGTTCAATATGCAAACTTATTCTTAAAATTTATACAACAACTAAGAAAGTAGAATGATGTGTGTTACCTGTGATTTATAAAGCATGCAACATTCCCATACTTGGTAGCATCAATAAGATATGGTTGTACACCATCAATCAAATCACTTGTATCAATATGGGCATCAATATCATATAGGTAGATACAACCTTCATTGTCATACCTGAATAGTAGTAATTTAGAAAAAACAAGAAAAGTAGTGGCAGTAAGCGATAGGTGCATTCAGTTAGAGAACCATCTATGATGAAGAAATAGGAAAAAAGATTTTAATACAAGAAAAAATTTTACCTTTCTCCTCTTTTATTTGCTTCTTGATCATTTAAGACCTCTCCAAGGTATTCACAAATGACTGTCCCACGTGAAATTTCTTGTGCAGCTCTAACTGCCCAGCCCTAAAATCAAATGGAAAGACAGACCAAAACATTGAAACATAATCGGGGTCTTGTTGCACCTTGGTTTATTGATAATTTTGAAACCAAGCTTTTTCTTTTTTTAAAAATGCATCTGAAATTAACAAGTTAAGTTATTTACATTCTAGACCATGATTACATTTCAATAATGCTCCTAATGCACTACCAATACTATAACTTCAATAAAAGCAAAACAACACCTTATGATTTGTTTTATATACTTCAATTCTGACTTGCACTCCCTTTTGCAGCACCCGATTTGGGCATTCTTTATTACAGCTGCACATAGAGTTGCATTCATATACCAAGAACCCTTCCTGGAGAAAAATAGACATTAAAGTTAGAAAATATAGGCTAACCACTAGAACTACGATGCTAAACCTTAGCAGTGAAGTCATTACATTACTGAAGTTCACTACACATACTGACAAGAACTAAAACACAGTGAGAAACAAGAAATTCCCGTGGCTTTTTCATGTTTCGAGCACTCTGATGTCAATGCCTAGTGCAACACAATTGAAGGACAGCTACAGTGGCCAAATTATGGTAAAAAAATGACAACAGTATGCACAATTATTTGCATATCATCAGAGAGGCCCTCAAATAACCCATAAAATTGTATGCAAGAGGAACAGTACAGGACAACTCATAATGAAGTTTGTAAATTTGTTGTTAAGAATGCCCATAGATAGATAAACATACAGTTGATCATAAAATAATATTAGATTGACAGAATTTTCACTTTACAAATATATTTTGTAAACATAGCCTCATGGGGCGAATCCGTAGAAAGAGGAGCTGTTGATGGAGAAGTAGGAGTGATAAGTTGGAGGGTAAGGGTAGGTATAAACTGAAGTTAAGAATTGATTTCAGAAATTGATGGGAATGCTGATGGATTAAGAGTAGCAGATGCCAATTCTAATGATTCTAAATATGCCAAAGACAGTGCAGGGCACTTCAGGTAAGCATACCCCACAGGATGCATTGCCATCATATGATGCTAACTGCAAATTTAGTATTTTAACAACTTCAGAGGTTATTCATCTAGAAAGGGCATCTTCACATTGTATGGATTCTGTTGTATTAGGTGAAAAAGTTACTTGTTTGCCATGAAAAGCTGATAAGTATCATCTGAGGAGAATTTTGGCAGATGATGAAGCTGCATTACCACCCTCAAAAAGAATTCATCGTGCTCTAGAGGTAAGTTACAGTCTGAAGGCCACATAGCATATCCATTCCATTAAATTTGTGATATTATTGAACACGATCAAAGACAGACTAAATGCTGCACTTGGTTTTTGCAGTGGCTGTAAGAATCAAAATAACAACCAAAAAAACAAAAAAAAATAATACAAACCAAACCTAAGCTTAATGATCATAAGAAAGCTTTCAAAAGTGCCAGATATAGTAATTCAATCTCTTTGGAAGATGATTTCATCGCACTATTATGTATGCATCTTCCTAAATAAAGAGTCATTCATCATCTGAGGAAGTAGAATCTTCATCATCTGAGGAACTGGTATCTTCATCATGTGAGAAACTGGTAACTTCATCATCTGAAGAATTCCTCTCTACGCCAACTGAAGAAGCCAGGAATTTCTTGCACTTATCCCTGCGATTCACTATTATATGTACAATAGATTGTCCAAAAAATATGTTCAAACCCAAAAGTTGATTTAAAAATCTCTGCTCATGGACATATTCAGAGCATATTGGTAGAGTAAGCGTCATCGTCTTCAGATAAGAAGAATTTCTGAAAAGGTAGCTGATTAGAGAAATTTTCTCCTCATGCAACCCTGAAACCCTTATCCACACTTTCTTGAGATTTGTCAACAGTGGGAGGGTCAAGCTTCCTATAGCTGGACTTGTTGCCTCAAAAGAATTGCTTTCCATGGAGAGTTCTTTGAGATTGGGAAAATGGCCAAGTACTGTGAGCAAAGGCACGTGAATACTCCACCCACAAAGGGTAATTTTTCTCAGAGAGTTCTTGTTAGAAAGACCTTCTAGTACATTAAGCCCTATTGTGGAAAAATGTAGATCCCCACAAGAATTTAGCTCCAAACTCAACATTGAGTTATGTATTGTAACATTCACCAACTTCAGGCAATTCACTGTTAATGTCAGTGGGATTTTATGGCGATTTCTTGAAAAATTAAAATACTTGAGACTCTGAGAAGAAATTTTCAAAGTGTTCAGGCCCATAGTACATGATCCAACTCTCAAATTTTCAAGAAGAGGGAATTTTGCTGCAAGCTGCTCGAGCATATCATCATTAATATAGACATCTGATAGAAAACAGGTTCTAAGGTATCTGATACCAGAAAAGTCTGAAGGTAGTTTGAAATCAAAATCTGTGAGCTCCAAAAAAGTGAGGCAGTCACAGGAAAAAAGAGAATTTGGAACGTCCATACGAAATGGAAGACTCAAAGTAATTTGTTGCACTTTCTTTACATATGCAACCAAAACCGATTTCCATATTAACTGTTTATGCAGTGGCAAGTCAATATTTCCATATTTCCAATACAGATTGTTAGCTGAAATTTCCAAAATTTCAAGATCTTCATGATGCAAGTACAAGATGTTTTCAATTATTTTCTCAGTGAAATCCGCATTCAAAAACTTGAGATGGGGTAACAAAGTCCAGAGTGATCACTTTTCTCATTTCCGCTTGAATGGACATCTTTCCACCACAAGCTACTCATTATTATTCTTATTGCAAAAAATGTGAGGCTATTATTGAAAAATACATACCAAACTAAACACTTAACATATGTAACAGAACAATGATCAAATAGTGAAGGTAGTACAAGTTCCAGCTAGGGATCAAAACCCAGATCGAGATCGCAGTTGGGTATTGTTTCTCTGGAGAGGAAGATTTAAGGAAAATACACCTGGATCAGGCTTATAAGCTCCCACAGAGGCCACTGTGAATTTTTTTCATCAGATCGGTTGGTAATGGGTTGCAGTCCCAATAGAAAAAATTACAAGCAGGCCCATGAGACAAGATCTTGAAAAATAAGCTAAAACGCCAACCAAAATTCTTTTTGTATTGAAGAATAAGAGTACCTATTTTTGGAGTTGTGGAATTGAGAGCAATGCAGAGATCCTCACACTGTTCATGGTGCCAGATCCATGAGCATGGCTCGGGGCACAAATCTCCCACATCCTTCCTCCAAACCTGCAATAGTATGGCTGCATCCTTCCTCAAAACCGGCAAGTACGGTATGGCCGCATCCTCCCATCCTTCCCTGGACAAACCATGCAACCGGAGGGAAATGAACGAGGGAAATTAAAACTTTTGATATTTGAAATTTTTTGACATTTTGAAATGAAACAAGTGTGTTTTTTTAAGGCCACTCAAATTAATTTAAAAATATATATTTTCTAATAATTGTAATAATTTTTAAATAATTAAAATAATTTCTAAATAATTAAATGTTTGTTTATTTCGATTGTTTAAAAATATTTACAATCAAAAAAATAAAACATATCTTTTTGAGAAGCAATTAAAATTATATGAGTAAATAATGGACTTATTTTTGCATATATTTATCCTTCTACCCTACTAAATCATCATGCTTTATTAAAAGGAGTTTTAAACTTTACACTATTAAATTTTGTTGTATTTTAAATATTTGGAGTTTTAATCTCTTTTTTTTTTTAATAATTTTTCTTTATAATTTATGTGTTATTTTTTCCTTATTTTTAAGTATTACTTTAAAAGTGAAATTTACATTTTTTTTTTCTTTAATGATAGTAATATATGCATTCATTCATTCAAATTAGATACATTTTCTATAATAAATAAGTACGATCTGCACTCGCTATTGGAGCCACTGAGCAAAGAGCAGTTGATCTCTTTGATGGTCAATGCAGGTTCTTCATACCCTGCAATTGCAAAAGAAATTAAAGATGTTGCAACCAAGGACCCAGCTCATCGGAAGCTGTTTGTGCATATATTGGCTTGGGAGACTTCTTCACAGACCCTATGTGATGCATTTGAACAGTATGGGTAGATTGAAGAAGGCGTTGTTATTATGGATAATACATCAGGAAAGTCACGAGGATTTGGCTTTGTCACATTTAAGCATATGGATTCTTCTCAAAAGGCATTGAAAGAGCCTAGCAAGACTATTGATGGGAGGATTACTGTAAGCAATATGGCAGATGTGGCAAGCACAGGTCCTGGTCAAAGTACAGATCAGGCTCAAAGGAAAATTTACATTGGTGGTCTTTCATATGACACGGCCAATGATAAGCTTTTAGAAGTTTTTTCCAAATATGGAGAGATAGAAGAAGGTTTGGTTGCATATGATAAGAATACCAACAAATCCAGGGGATTTTCATTTGTGACTTTCAAGACTGTGGAGGCTACAAAGCGGGCTCTTAAAGAGGTTAAGGGTTTATAGGTTTATGGTTTAGGGGGTTAAATGGGTTAGGGGTTAAGGGGTTATATGTTTAGGGTTTAGGGGGCTAAATGGGTTAGGGGTTATGGGTTTAGGGGTTAGGGTTAAGGGTTTAGAGGTTTATGGTTTAAGGGTTAAATGGGTTAGGGGTTTAGAGGTTTAGGAAACCCTTGAAGCAAAAAATACTTGTATAGATAATGAGCTTCAAGATAAAAATCCCATAGACATGAAGAGTGTCATATGCCTTTGTCAAAAATGAGTAAATGAAATTTTGAATCTAAAAAATAACTCTAGAGAAGATACAACTATTTAAATAACTTACAAACCATATTGCAGAAAACAATTACTTCTTCAAAGATAATTCGTCGAATTTGGAGGGCTTAGGGGATTGGGGGTTAGGGGTTAGGGGATTTAGGTGCATTTAAGGGTTAGGGGTCGAATAATGAGTTAGTAGTTAAGGGATTAGGGATTAGGGAAAGGGTTTGGGTGGGCGCCCTCAAATGAAACGATAGGGCGCGCCCGACCGAACGAAGGCACAAGGGAGAAAAGGAAAAACGGGCCGCACAGACGTGCACAAGGCACACGTGCGGTCATAACTTACCAAATTTGATACGGCCGCCCTCAAACAAAATGACCCAACCTGAACGCGTTTGGGCGGGCGCCCTCACATGATGGTGTGACATAGCGCGCAAGACTGAATGAAGGCACAAGGGAGAAAATGGAAAACGGGTTGCACGAACATGCAAAAGGCACCTGTGCAATCACAACTCCACAAATTTGATACGACCACCCTCAAACGAAATGACCCGACCTGACCTGAACGCGTTTGGGCAGGCGGCCTCACAATATGGTGCGCCCGACCGAACAAAGGCACAAGGGAGAAAAAAGTAAACTAGGCACACAAACGTGCACAAGGCACCCATTTGGTTACAAGAGGTACTTAAGGAGTGTGGTAGATTTGGTCGGCCGCCCTCACACGACGCGACATGGCGTGCACGACCGAACGAAGGCACAAGGGAGAAACCGGAAAACGGGGGTTAAATGGGTTAGGGTTGGGAAATAGGGTTTAAGGGGTTAGGCAGTGTTTATGTTTAGGTTTAGTTGTTGGGTTAGTTTTAGGTTTAGGTTGGCTAGGGGGGTAAGGGCTTAAGGTTAGTGTTAAGGTTTAGAGGTTTAGGGTTTAGGTTAAATGTAAGTGAACAGAGGTTTATGGTTTAGGGGGTTAAATGGGTTAAGGGTGGGGAATTAGGTTTGTTTGGGTTAGGGGTTTAGGGTTATATTTAGGCTTAGGGGTTAAATGGAAGAATAGTTAGGGATTATGTTATATATTTTAGGGCTAGAAGTTGAAATAATGGGTTTAGGTTCTTTATGGGGTTGTATAATAGGTCGTGAATTAGCCAAGGGGTTAGGTTAAGGGTTTAATGGCTTAGGGTTTAAGGGTTAGAGGCTGTTGCTTATAGTTTTAGGCCACTTTAGGGGTTAAATGGGTTAGGGGTTTATTAGTTTAATAACAATACACAGTTTTAGGGGTTAAGGGTTAAGGGTTTAGAGGTTTATGGTTTAGGGGTTAAATGGGTTAGGGTTTTAGAGGTTTAGGGGGTTAAATGGGTTAGAGGTTGGGAATTAGTGTTTAAGGGGTTAGGGGTTAAGATGATAATTTCATTGTTCTTTGTTTGTGTACATTAGTTTCTTGTTATTTGCATCTCAATGTAACAATGATATAGTGAGAGGATTGGAGGGTAGAGAGAGAGAGAGAGAGAGAGAGAGAGAGAGAGAGAGAGAGAGAGAGAGAGAGGGAGATTGGGGAAGAGAAAGGGAGGTATAAGGAGAGGAAGGGAGAGAGAAGAAGGACAAGAAATAGGACTTAAGAGAGAGATGGAACCAATATCATAGAAGAAATAATATGTGACCAAATTACTCTATATGGAGATGGGAGATAGGGGCACCCTACCGACCTACCTACCTACACATTTCCTTGGGCAGCCTCACACGGCACGACCTGACCCGACCCGACCCGCTCAAACGTGTTTCCTTAGGCTCCCTTAATTACAATATGGCACAAACCGACCTGACCTAACCCGAACTTGTTTCCAGCTAATTCGGCGCCATCACACGACTCGACCCGATCCATAAGAATGTGTTTCCTTGGGCAGCCTCACACGATAAGACCCGATCATGGCGCGACACGGCGACCTCACACGGCACGACACGACGAACGATTCCACAGGGGAGAAAATGGTAAACGGGCTGCCCGAATGTGCACAAGGCACCCGAGTGGTCACAACTTAGTAAAATTGATACGAGCACCCTCGAACGAAACGACCCGACCCGAACGCGCCCAGTTGGGCGACCTCACATGGCGCGACATGCCACACCCGACCAAACGATGCCACAAGGGAGAAAATGGCAAACGGGCCACCCGAACATGCACAAGTTGGCACTCGAGCGGTCACAACTTAGAAAAACTGATACAGGCGCCCTCGAACGAAACGACCCGACCCGAACGTGCCCGGTCGGGAAACCTCACATGGTGTGAAATGGCGTGCCCAAAGAACGATGCCACAAGGGAGCAAACGGAAAATAGGCCACCTGAACGTCGTGCACAAGGCACCCGGGCGGTCACAACTTAGAAAAACTGATACGCGTGCCCTCGAACGAAACGACTCGACTCGAACGCGCTCGGTCGGGCGACCTCACACGGCGCGACACGACGCACCCAAACGAATGATGCCACAAGGGATCAAAAGGAAAATGGGCCACCCGAACGTGCACAAGGCACCCAGGCGGTCACAACTTAGCAAAACTGATACGAGCGCCCTCGAATGAAATGACCTGACCTGAACACGCCTGGTCGGGCGACCTCACACGACGCAACACAGCGCACCCAACCAGACGATTTCAGAAGGGAGAAAATGGAAAATGGGCTGCCCAAACGTGCACAAGGCACCCGGGTGGTCACAACTTAGAAAAACTGATACGGGCGCCCTCGAATGAAACGACCCGACCTGAATGCGCCCAGTCGGGTGACCTCACACGGTGCAACACGACGCGCCCGACTGAACGATGCCACAAGGGAGCAAACAGAAAATGGGCCGCCCGAATGTGAAAGACACCCGGGTGGTCACAACTTAGCAAAACTCGAACGAAATGGCCCGACCTAACTCGAACGTGGCCGGTCGGGCAACCTCACATAGCGCGCCCGACTGGACGATGCCACAAGGGAGAAAATAGAAAATGGGCCATTCGAACATGCACAAGGCCACCTGAACGTGCAAAAATTAGAAAAATTGATACGGGCGCCCTCGAACAAAACGACCCAACTCGAACGCGCCCGGTCGAGCGACCTCACACGGTGCGACACGAAACAGCCCGGCGAACGATGCCACAAGGGAGAAAATAGCAAACGAGCCATTCAAAGGTGCACAAGGCACCTGGTTGATCACAACTTAGCAAAACTGATACGGGCGCCCTCGAACAAAACGACCCGACCCGAACGTGCCCGGTCAGGCGACCTCACACGGCGCGACACAACGCGCCCAAATGAACGATGCCACAAGGGATCAAATGGAAAACGGGCCACCCAAACATGCACAAGGCACCCAGGTGGTCACAACTTCGCAAAACTGATACGGGCACCCTCGAACAAAACGACCCAACCTGAACGCACCTGGACGGGAAACCTCAGACGGCACACCCGGTCGAACGATGCCACAAGGAATAAAATGGAAAACGGGCCACCCAATCATGCACAAGGCACCCAGGCGGTCACAACTTAGCAAAACTGATACAGGCACCCTTGATTGAAACGGCCCGACCCGACCCGAACGTGCCTGGTCGGGTGGCCTCACACAGCGCGACACGACGCGCCCGACTGAACGATGCCACAAAGGAGCAAATGGAAAACGGACCACTCAAACGTGCACAAGCCACCCGGGTGGTCGCAACTTAGAAAAACTGATATGGGCACCCTCAAACGAAATGACCTGACTTGAACGCGCCTGGTCGAGTGACCTCACATGGCGCGACACAACGTGCTCGACCGAACGAGGCCACAAGGGAGCAAATGGAAAATGGGCCGCCCGAACGTGCACAAGGCACCTGGGCGGTCACAACTTAGAAAAAATAATACCGGTGCCCTCGAACAAAATGGCCTGACCCGACCCGAACGTGCCCGGTCGGATGACCTCACACGACGCGACATAGCGTGCCCATCCGAACGATGCCATAAGTGAGCAAACAGAAAATGGGCCACCCGAAAGTGCACAAGGCACTCAGGCGGTCACAACTTAGCAAAACTGATACGGGTGCCCTCAAACAAAACGACTCGACCCGAACGCGCCTGATCGGGTGACCTCACACGGCGCAACACGATGCGCCCGACTAAACGATGCCATAAGGGAGCAAATAGAAAACGGGCCGCCCAAACGTGCACAAGACACTCGGGTGGTCACAACTTAGCAAAAATGATATGGGTGCCCTCGAACGAAATGGCCCGACCCAACCCGAACGCGCCCAGTCGGGCAACCTAACACGGCGCGACACGACGCGCTCGACCGAATGATGCCGCAAGGGATAAAATGGCAAACGGGCCGCCCGAATGTGCACAAGGCCTCCAAGCAGTCACAACTTAGCAAAACTAATATGGGCGCCCTCGAACGAAACGGCCCAACCTGAACGTGCCCGGTCAAGCGACCTCACATGGCACGACACGACGCGCCTAACCGAACGAATATGACACAAGGGAGAAAACATAAAACTGGTCATCCAAATGTGCACAAGGCACCCGAGCAGTCACAACTTAGAAAAACTAATACGGGCACCCTCGAACAAAACGGCCCAAACCGAACGCGCTTGGTCGGGCGACCTCACATGGCGCGACACTATGCGCCTGACCGAACAATGCTACAAGGGAGCTACAAATGGAAAACGAGTCACCCAAATGTGCACATGGCACTCAGGCAATCACATGAACTTAGCAAAACTGATACGGGCACCCTCGAACGAAACGACCCGAACCGAACGCGCCCGGTCGGGCGATCTCACACGGCGCGACAGGGCGTGCCCGACCGAATGATTCCACAAGGGAGCAAAATGAAAAACGGGCCGCCCGAACGTGCACAAGGCACCCTGGTGGTCACAACCTAGCAAAACTAATATGGGCACCCTCGAACGGAACTGCCCGAATCGAATGCACCCGATCGGGCGACCTCACACGGTGCGACACCGCGCGCCAGACTGAACGATGCCACAAGGGAGAAAATGGAAAACAGGTCGCCCGAACGTGCACAAGGCACCCGGGCAATCACAACTTAGCAAAACTAATACGGGCGCCCTCGAACGAAATGACCCGACCCGAACGCGCCTGATCGGGTGACCTCACACGGCACGACACGACGCGCCTGACCGAACAAATATGCCACAAGGGAGAAAAAAGAAAATGGGTCGTCCAAACGTGCATAAGGCACCCGGGTGGTCATAACTTAGCAAAACTGATACGGGTGCCCTCGAACAAAACGGCCTGAATCAAACGTGCCCGGTCGGCCGACCTCACATGGCGCGACACCGCACGCCCGACCGAACGATGCCACAAGGGAGCTGCAAATGGAAAACGAGCCGCCTGAACGTGCACACGGCACTTTGGCAGTCACATGAACTTAGCAAAACTGATACGGGCACCCTTCAACGAAACAACCAGAACCGAACGCACTCGCTCGGGCAACCTCACACGACGCGACAAGGTGCGCCCGACCGAACAATTCCACAAGGGAGAAAAATGGCAAACGGGCCGCCCGAACGTGCACAAGGCACCCTGGCGGTCACAACATAGAAAAACTGATACGGGCGCCGTCGGGCGACCTCACATGGTGCGACACCATGCGCCCGACCAAACGATGCCACAAGGGAGCTGCAAACAGAAAACGAGCCACCCGAACGTGCACACGGCACTCGGGAAATTACATGAACTTAGCAAAACTGATACGGGCACCCTTCAATGAAATAGCCCAAACTGAACACACCCGGTCAGGCGACCTCACACAGCATGACACCGCGCGCTTGACCGAACGATGCCACAAGGGAGAAAATGGAAAACGGGCTGCCCGAATGTGCACAAGGCACTCGGGTGGTCACAACTTAGAAAAACAGATACGGGCACCCTCGAACGAAATGGCCCGACTCGAATGCGCCCGGTTAGGCAACCTCACACAGCGCCACACGACATGCCTGATTGAACGAATATGACACAAGGGAGCAAACAGAAAACGGGTCTTCTAAACATGCACAAGGCACCTGGGTGGTCACAACTTAGCAAAACTGATACGGGTGCCCTCAAACAAAACGGCCCAAACTGAACATGCCCATTCGGGCGACCTTGCATGGCACAGCACAGCGCGCCCGACCGAATGATGCCACAAGGAAGCAAATCGCAAATGGGCTGCCCGAACGTGCACAAGGCACCCGGGCAGTCACAACTTAGCAAAACTGATACGGGCGCCCTCGAACAAAATGGCCTGACCCGAACGCACCCAGTGAGGCGACCTCACACGGCGCGACATGATGCGCCTAACTGAACGAATTTTATACAAGGGAGAAAACAAAAAATAGGTCTTCTAAACGTGCACAAGGCACCCAAGTGGTCACAACTTAGCAAAACTGATACGGGCGCCCTCGAACAAAACGGCCTGAACCGAACGCGCTCGGTCGGGCGACCTCACATGGCATGACACCGCGTGCCCGACTGAACGATTCCACAAGGGAGTTGCAAATGGAAAACGGGTTGCCCGAATGTGCACACGGCACTCGGTTGGTCACATGACCTTAGAAAAACTGATACGGGCACCCTCGAACGAAATGGCCCATGCCGAATGCGCCCGGTCAGGCGACCTCACATGGCGCGACAGGGCGCGCCCGACCGAACGATTCCAAAAGGGAGAAAAATGATAAACGGGCCTCCAAAACGTGCACAAGGCACCTTGGTGGTCACAACCTAACACGGGTGCCCTCAAATGAAACTGCCCAAACTGAACGCACCCAGTCGGGCGACCTCACATGGCGCGACATCGCGCCCCTGACCGAACGATGCCACAAGGGAGAAAATGGAAAATGGGCTGCCTGAATATCCACAAGGCACTCGGGTGGTCACAACTTAGTAAAAATGATACGGGTGCCCTTGAACAAAACGGCTCGAACCGAACGCGCTCGATCGGGCGACCTCACATGGCGTGACACGACGTGCCTGACCGAACGAATATGCCACAAGGGAGCAAAGAGCAAACGGGCCGTCCGAACGTGCACAAGGCACCCGGGTGGTCACAACTTAGCAAAAATGATACGGGCACCCTTGAACAAAACGACCCGAACTGAACACGTCTAGTCAGGTGACCTCACATGGCGCGGCACCACACGCCCGACCAAACGATGCCACAAGGGAGCTGCAAATGGAAAACGGGCTACCCGAACATGCATACAGCACTCGGGCGGTCACATGAACTTAGCAAAATTGATACGGGCGCCCTTGAACGAAACGACCCAAATGTAACGTGCCCGATCGAGCGACCTCACACGACGCGACAACGCACGCTTGACCGAATGATTCCACAAGGGAGAAAAGTAGAAAACGGGCTGCTTGAATGTGCATAAGGCACCCTAGCAGTCACAACCTAGCAAAACTGATACGGGCGCCCTCGAACGAAACTGTCCAAACCAAACGTGCCCATTCGGGCGACCTCACACGGCGCGACACGACGCGCCTGACCGAACGAATATGCCACAAGGGAGAAAATAGCAAACGGGTCACTTGAACGTGCACAAGGCACCCAGGTGGTCACAAATCAGCAAAATTAATACGGGCACCCTAGAACAAAACGACCTGAACTGAACGCGCCCAGTCGGGTGACCTCGCACAGCGCAACACAGCGTGCCCGACCGAACGATGCCATAAGTGAGCAAAGGGAAAAAGGGCCACCCAAACGTGCACACGACACTCGGGCGATCACATTAACTTAGAAAAACTGATATGAGCACCCTCGAACAAAACGACCCGAGCTGAATGCACCCGATCGGGCGACCTAACATGGCACAACCCGACACGCCCAAATGAACGATTCCACAAGGGATCAAATTACGAAAAACAGGCCACCCGAACATGCAGTACAAGGAACCCAGGTGGTCACAACTTAGAAAAACGGATACGGGCGCCCTCGAATGAAATGGCCTGACCTGAATGCGCCCGGTCGAGCGAACTCACACGGCGCGACACGGCATGCCCGATCGAACGATTTCATAATAGATTTCTAAGAAAATGCTCTCAGCTAGCTCAATCATTGACAAATAATCTCAAGAAGGTATATCCTTTATTTCTGAGAAAGGTTTTTTTAAGTGTCAAGAAAAACTCTCATACATAGGGATTTTCGACTTTAAAGGAAAGATTGTACTTTTTCCTTATTATGTGTTGGATAAATTTTTTGTAACAAAGGTGTGTCAGCAATGTAAATCCCTAAAACCCTTTTTAAATAAATACCAAGAAACTACGACGAATAAAATTTTGTTTGAACTAAAGGAGATTGATAATTATTCCTTTACCATTCAACTCAAACATGACATAACTATAGAATTGTTATGAGCCCAAACTGTCGAAATTTCGACGCTTCTATACAAGTGTCGCAATACTGACAGTTACCTCTAAGTGTCAGTATTGCAACACTTGTAGAGAAGCGTCGGAATTGCGACATTTTGGGCCACAACTGTTGCAATTCTGACGCTTTTCTACAAGTGTTGCAATACCGACACTTGCCTCTAAGTGTCAGTATTGCGACACTTGTAGAAAAGCATCGGAATTGTGATAGTTTTGGCCCAAAATGTCATAATTCCGACACTTCTCTACAAGTGTCGCAATACCGACATTACCTCTAAGTGTCGGTATTGCAACACTTGTAAAGAAGCGTCGGAATTGCGATAGTTTTGGCCCAAACTGTCGCAATTTCGACACTTCTCTACAAGTGTCGCAATACCAACACTTACCTCGAAGTGTTGGTATTGCGACACTTGTAGAAAAGCATCAAAATTGTGATAGTTGTGGGCAGGATTCGAAAAATTGATAAAATTTGGGGAAATTTCTGACATTTGGTCAAAAGTGTCAGAACCAAAGTGTCGGAATTTCCGCCAAATGTACTAGTGACTCTTCCTAAGAGTAGGAGGATGGATACTTGCATCATTGAGCAACATAGAATATGGATGCATGGTGTTTATGTGATACTCATATCATTCATTATGTCTTCATCACATGAGTTGTATGATGGAAGTATGGGGAGGCAACAAAATGTTTTGTTGCTTTGCTTGTTCTTGGGAGAGCAAGGGCAAATTT
This sequence comes from Pinus albicaulis, assembly GCA_034641835.2. Classification (NCBI taxonomy): domain Eukaryota; kingdom Viridiplantae; phylum Streptophyta; class Pinopsida; order Pinales; family Pinaceae; genus Pinus; species Pinus albicaulis. The sequence continues at coordinate 807,967,593 of CM076577.1, forward strand.
GCTCTCACATTTTGCATGATGTTGCAGGAGGAGGAGATGGCATTATCTCCTTGGCTTTTGATGATAGAGAGGTACTTCCACCTTGGGAGGGACTTCTTATGTATTGCAGCATTATGGGAGATATCTTTTACTAGGAGCATGTCAAAGAATGGAGCTATGAGTTGGCCAGAGATCATTAATTTTGCAGAGGCCAACAACGCTGTCACTTGAGAGCTTGGGGTTATTGATGGAATTTCCCCAGGATCACTTCACACTTGATGCACTTGGAGGACAAAGAGGAGGTGAGATTTATGGAGTAGTGGTTGGAGACATCTATTACGTTGGTATGACCTCACTTGCTATGATCTTCTTGACTTGGATTTCCAAGTACAAGGAGGGTGATCTTTATGCAGCATATGGTCCAATTCTCTTCCTGGGAATGTACCATACTACTATGGAGGGATCTTTCATATTCACATGCATCATTTTTTTCTCAACATATGGTAGGGATATTTTTTTTACATCCATGGATTATCTAACACCACATTATGATGCTCTTACCATACATATTCAGTGCATTGCTCCACAAAGGGGCAAGTTTCTCATTGGGCTCCATGGGCAAAATTGGGCCAACTTGTATGATGGAGACAGCCATATTTTATATGGCCTTGGGAAAGCGCTTTCTTTCATGTATGATCAGTTGATGTACTCAGCCATTTTATATTTATCAATAGCTATCATGACATACATAACTATTCATGTAACACAAAACAACTTGCCTTGTACTTTTCTCAAGCAGCAACTTGTAAAACTGCACTGTCACTACTGGGAAAATTGTTGGTACCTTCTTGCATCACTTGAAACCTTCAAAATTTTGTTCATTTTATTGCTGATCATGACTTCATTTTATGATATGGATCAGATTTGTATGAGAAGCATGATTATGAGGGAGACACATGAGTTGGATGTGTCCTTGAGTGAGAAAAATCCTCACATTTTCTGCACTACATGTTCTAATGGGAGCATGGGAAGAGATATGGCCACCACTACTAGATATGTGTTATCTTTTGAGGTGGACCATGGACTTGATAATCATCCATTGTACAGCCATGGGCAAGTGTTTGGTCTTGTATTGTTGTTATATTCAGCCATTTACTATTCCTTAGTAGATGTGATGAATTTTGTATATCACTTGCGATGTACCTTTCTGATATTGCAGTGGATGAAACTGTGCTGTATCCTTTTGAGACATTTTTTGTATCATGTATCATCATGAAAAACCTTCAGCAAACTTCTCATTATGATTTTCTATGATGACCATGTCCTATTCATCATGGATGGATTGTTTTGGGCCAGCTTGTTCTTCATTGTTGGAGGAGCGTTCTTTGGAGGATTGTTCTTAAATTTTCCATTTGAGGTCAATAATTTTGCAGTCCAGGATCAGCACACACTCTACACTTACCATAAGTGGAGAGAAGGATAGATTGGGGTAGGCTATGATGCTTACCATGTTCATATTTTCAGCCCACCTTCATTTGCGGAGCTTGAGGTGGAAGAAGATTTTCAGGAGTTACCATGTTGGGAGGTGACTCATTTTGTTTGGATGATTGCTTGGGAATGGAGGGTCCACATGAGGAGATGTTCCTCATCACATTTCTGACTCCATGCCTTGAGTGGAGACTCTCCAGTTTTATCCTTGCAGTTTCTTTATGACAAGCAACATTTGGGAGGGGAGGACTGTAACGTTCCAAATTTTTCCTTCAATAAATTGGAACATTAATTTTGTCTATTTTCACTTAGGAGAAGAATAATTGGGTGAGATGGCCCATTCATAATAAAAAACATGGATAAAATCCCTCTAGTATGAAAGGGGATCAGCCTTAGAACTATATTTCACACCCTCATGTGTGAAAGGATACTTTTGCAAAGGAGCTTGGTTAAGTTTGACCAAGTCAAACAACGTTGTGTATGAGGTGGAAAGCACTACATGGGACAACGCAGAGATAGAGGAGGGAATATTCCTTTATGAAGGAAACCCTAATGGATGGGGCCCATGGAGAGAGAGCCTTTAATTTCTATATATGGAGAGGAGGAGAGCCATTGTTATTCATGCTTGTATTATTCATTTCATGTCTATTCAGACATTGTGCATTCTTTGCTACTTAGCAAGAATTGTCGGGGAATTCCTGTTTAGGATTTCCTCACCTTCTTGAGAGGCTTCTTGAAGGTTGGTTCTTCATTTCCACATCTCTTGGCTCAAGGCCAAAGCTTCCTCCTCCAGGACAACATTATTTCTGCAGTAACATAACCCTGTGTTGTAGGGTGTTGCAGTGGAGACTCCACAACACCTCTTCCATTGCTTGTTTTTTAGAGAGTGAGTCTTTCCTTTATTTGGGAGATCAGTTTGGAAGCATTGGAGCTGATTTGCAAATATTGGCACTTGGACATAGTGTTCTATTCCACTCACTGCGCAGTCCCTCTTAGTGACTGCATTATTTTCATGGAGTATCTACAGTGATCCGAATGGAAAATGGCATCATCCCATGGTATTCATCTACCCATGTTATCCATCCACACATGGAATTTACCCATGGTATTGTAAATGGCATCGACCCATGGTATTCATCCACCCATGATATTTATTCGCCCATGGTATTGTAAGTGACCCACGGTATGTATCTACCCATGGTATTCATCCACACATGGGATTTACCCATGGTATTGTAAGTGGTATCTACCCATGGTATTGGCCCATGGTATCCACCTATGGTATTATATCTCAAAAAAAGGCTATAAATAACAAGCCTCACTTTGTAAAAGGACAGATTGTCCACCACAATGTAGCCTCTACAGTTATTCTTTGTTTTAATAAAACAAGTTTCTTTGTGGTTTTATTTTCTTTGTGTTCTCTCTTATTTTTTGGCATTCTAATTTTGCAGATCTTGTCAGATCCATTTCAAATTTTTAGATCTTGGGGGCCTCCCCCCAAGAATGCTAGAAAAAAAAGAGAATATAAAGAAAATAAAACCACAAAGAAACTTGTTTTATTAAAACAGAGAATAACTATAGAAGCTACATTGTGGCAAACAATCTGTCCTTTTACAAAGTGAGGCTTGTTATTTACAACCTTTTTTTGAGATAGAATACCATAGGTGGATACCATGGGCCAATACCATGGGAGATACCACTTACAATACCATGTGTAAATCCCATGTGTGGATGAATACCATGGGTAGATACATACCATGGGTCACTTACAATACCATGGGCGAACAAATATCATGGGTGGATGAATACCATGGGTTGATGCCATTTACAATACCATGGGTGGATGGATAACATGGGTAGATGAATACCATGGGTTGATGCCATTTTCCATTTGGATCATGCAGTGAGGGTTTGTAGATTGATTGGAGGGTGAGATATCAAGTGTAAGGATCAACCTTCCACTTTGGAGATCCTTTGGAGAAGGTCTACTTCAGATTTTTCATCATCTTCAGCCTTCTCTACTTAGTTCTAGATTTGATTTTCAGCTGTTGCCCAACAACTCCAGCATTTTTTCCATTTTGTGTATTTCAGCCAATCCCTTGGAGGATTGATGTATTGTTGTTTCTAATGGTTAAATCTTTGATCCCCTAGTTTATTTGAGCCATATATTTTCATATATTTAATTTATCATGTAATATGGAGCAGTACCTTCTATAAACTGCGTCCTCATAGCCTGGGTTTATGAAGAAATAGCAGTGTTCTCTACTTTCATGTACTTGTCTTATTGAGGCTTGCATTGCCTCTCTTGAGTGGATGTTACCTCAAGAACTTGTACTCTTTTTGCTACTATAACATTATTTGATGGCTATTCAGATCTTCATATGCTCATGATTGTAAAACAACGTTGTCTTTCCATTTCTTGTTCAAGAATTGTTGCAGTCCCTCACCGGGCACTTTCTGAGGATATCTAGTAGTGGGAGATCTGTTTAACCACTCTAGAAGGATTTCTTTGGCCCCAAATCTTGGATTTCAGTCTTAGATGTATTTATCTAAGGGATCTAGGTCTTGGTATCAAATCCTGCTGCCTCCATTTCTGGAAAATGCGTTTTCCAACCATGGATTGCTAACTGTCCCGATTTGGGAATATTACACCCAAGCATAATATTTTTTTCAAATAAAACCCATTTCTAGGTTGTGCTAAGGGATAACCTTCATAATCAATAAGCTCATAGGCCCCATTCTATAACACATGTTTGACGATGTAGGGCCCATGCCACATGGGTTGGAATTTTCCTGCCCCCAGCTTGTCATGAGCTTGGTCGTATGGAGAACGAGGTTGCCTTCGATAAAAGAATGAGGGGAAATTGTTTGGTCAAAGTGAGCTTTGACTCGCTTCTTTTGTGCTTCGATGACCAAAGCAGCGAAGCGACGAGTTTCATACAATCTCTTTAAATAGAGGAGATGCTCTTCCTCAAGTGAAGTATTAGGAAATAGTTCCATAGCTAATTTGAGTGAAGGAATTTCACACTCAATTGGAAGCATAGCTTCTAGACCATACATCAACTGAAACGAGGTGAATCTGGTGGCACTCTTAATCGACGTTCGGTAATCCCATAGAGCTGAAAAAAACATGAGATGCCAATTTAATTTATGGATCCAAATTGTTCATTGAAGCATCGTAACAAGAAATTTGTTTACCGCTTCAACCTGGCCATTAGCTTGAGGGTAATACAACGTTGAGCTGTCATGACGCAGACCCAACTTAGACGTCAGCTCCACCATCATATAGTCCCGAAAATGTTAACCATGATCAATAACTATGGCTTGAGGGACACCAAACTGAGAAATAACGTGATTGAATATTAATTGTGCTACTTTCCTACCATCCACAACTAGTGTAGGCATTGCTTCGGTCCATTTCGTAAAATGATCGACGACGACGATGATATAAGCATTCCCCCCGGCCGAGCGAGGGTTATACGTCATAAAATCAATGCCCCATTTGGAAAAAGGACCAACGGTAATGATAGGGTGTAAGGGAACAGGTGGCGCACACATATTGCATTGATATATCTGGCACGCATGGCATTTGCGTACTATGACAATGCAATCTTTAAAAATGGACAGCCAGAAATAGCCAGCACGAAGGATCTTCTATGCGGTGGCCTAACTAGACATGTGACAACCGCAAGCGCCACTATGGCAGTCATTTAAAACTTTCTCAGCTTCCTCGAGGGTCAGACATCGGCAGAGCACGAAATTGACTCCAACATGATAAAGGGTATCTCTGACAATACGATAGGGTTGCAACTGATGCTGAATGCGGCATCGGGCATCTTTCATCAACTCAGACCTAAAAGTAGAAGTATAGAGGCACATGATGATGTCACCATACCATGGATCAAGGGTACTAATCAAGAAAAGAGTTTTTTCCAGAATATGATCCTCAGAATAAGAAGGAGCAGAGTCGGCGGGGAGCGAACAAATTAGGTTAGCGAAAATGAGTGATTTCTTTGATTTGGCGGTAGTGAATTCCAAATCAAACTCTTGGAGGATAATGATCCACTTCGAATACTTGCCGCCCAAAAACTTTTGAGAGAGAATATAGGTCATGGGGTTGCAATCAGAAATCACAGTTATTGTCCGTAAAAGGATATAATGACGAAAACGCTAAATGGCCTGGACCGCAGCCAACGGTAACTTCTGAAAATGTGTGTAACACATTTCAAAGTCGAGAAGGTTTCGAGACAAGTAATAAATCAGATGCTCGTTACTATCATCGTCATCTTGAACCAAAAACATGGCGATAGTACTGAAGGTGGCAGCTAGATATAGGGTGAAATCATGATGATAATATGGAGCACATAATATAGGAGTGTTGAAAAGCAACATCTTAAGCATATCAAAATATTGCTGAGAAATCTCATCCCAATAAAAATGGACGTCCTGTTTTAAAAGTCGTGTGAATCCCTTGGCTACTTCGACATAATTCGGGATAAAATGTCGTAAGAAGTTTTCTTTCCCTTGGAGACTCTGGAGCTAGTGTAATGAGGATGGAGAGGGGAGGTTAACAATAGCCTCAACCTTAAGTGGATCAAGTCGAATTCCGTCTTTGGATATGATAAACCCTAAAATTCTACCAGAAACTACGCAAAAGACGCATTTATACGGATTGAACCGAATGTTGTAGTGTTTATAGCGAAGAAAGATCTGGCAGAGATGGTTCAGATGGTATTTTCGAGCAACTGAATGAGCCGAAAGGTCATCCAGGTATGGTTGAAAAATATGACGAATATCATGAAAGGTATAAGACATCACGTGCTGGAATGTAGCCCTAGCGTTCTTCAAGCCGAAAGGAAGTTTCTTATATGCGAATGTTCCCCAAGGAAAGATAAAAGCGATATTTTGTTGATCAGACGAGAGAATATTGATCTGATTATAGCCAGAGAATTCATCCATAAGGGAAAAAATCTCACTCCTCGCATAATCGTCAATGGTTTGATCGATGAAAGGGGTGGGATAGTTATCCTTAGGACATGCCCAATTAATATCGCGATAGTCAACATAGATGCAAATTGTTCCCATCTTCTTATCCATAGGAACAACGTTAGAAACCCACTCTGTCAGAGGAATCAAATAAATGAAACCCGCTTTAAGAATTTTTTCAACTTTAGCTTTTATGGCGACGACTTTCTGAGGATGCACTGGACAAAGACGCTGGCGAATAGGCTTCACATTGGGGTAGGTGAGAATCTTGTGCACCATAATACTGGGATCAATTCTAGGCATATCTTCGTAAGACCAGGTGAAAACATCACGGAATTCGTGAAAAAGGCTAGTGTACACTTGGACTTCATAAGAAGAACAAGTGATTCCGACATGGATGTTCTCAACAATTCCTAGTTTCACAGAAATGTCCATAGGCATTGTCTGGGTGATGTTACTCAAGTTACCTTTAGTGAAGACTTTGTGAGTCAAGATAGGCGTTTGAAGTGGCAGAGAAGGAACTTGAGACATAAAACGCTCAAGACAGTTAGACATTTCCCCGAGGCCAAGCATAAACGAGGAACGATGATGCCCATCACTCTGCAGTAGGTCCTCGAGAGACATGGTTTCCACGATGGACTCATCGGATGGAAACACTTCTTTCAAAGGATCAGGAAAATCAGCATCGCCGAGCCAGGGGGATTGAGAATAAACGTCAAGAGACATGCTCAAAGGAGCATATTTAGAAGGGGGAGAATCTGATGTAGCTACAAGCTCGCAATAATTGATTTCAATTGGAGTAAGCGGCATTGAATCCCCAAAAGAATCAACTTGTTCAAGTAAAGATACGATCTACAAGTCATTCGACCGAGAGATCATATTAACTTGAACGGTATTTGGTGGCGGAAGGGGAAAGATACCCATGAGGGTGGGATCTTTGAAAAGACCTGGCCCTATGCTGTCGAGGGGAGAAGGAATCTGATCCACGTATGGAAAATTGTTCTCAGAAGAAGAGGTAAAGATTGACAACTAGTCAACAGTAATGATTTTTCCCTCGTGTGGAAACTTTAGAATACAAAAGAGGGTGGAAGGAACACACAACATAACATGAGCCCAACTGTGACCGAGTAGAATATTGTAATTGAGTAAAGCGTCAAATACTTCTACTTCAACATTGACCATCTTTCCTTTTAACGTGATCAGCAAGCTAGCGAGAACACCCAAGGGTTTTGATTCCCTTCCATCAAATGCCTCAAGGGCATTGGGTGACGAAGTTAGGGCTGGAGAGCTAATAGCTTTCCAACAAGCAGATGACATGACACAAGTGGATGCACCTTCGTCCACAATGGCTCTATGGATGTTGAGACCGTTAATGCCAACTTGTATGACAAGCGTAATCTGGTGTAGAAGTCGGGGGGCAAAATTCTCTAAATTGAAAGAGAGAAGGCTAGAATCAACAGGATCAATCCTGTCGATTGCAGATAATAATGCTTTCTATTGAGATGGAAAACTCTGAAGCACTTCCAACGCGGACATCGCAGATGGTGCCTGTGCTAAATACTCAACAATACTGTAATGTTAAACAACATGGGCGTTAAGGTTATAAGAAGATTTCCGGAGAACACCTTTAGAAGGTGGTTGTACAATGGGTTTATCACTGGGCCTTTCAATCTCAAGAGGACTGGAGACAGGTTGGGGAGGAGGACCATCAACAATCTCTTTCTCAGCTACATGTCGTGATCTAGCATAATCTTTCAACCGAGTAGCAATGGAAACGAGTACAGAACCGTTCACCATAAACACTTGAGAGCCAAATGGTACAGATGGTGCAGGTTGATCAACCATCTATGTCTGCTGAGACTGAAAAGGTTCTTTGAGGACAGCTGGATTTCCCTTACTGCCTTTGAGAAATTTACTAACTTCGGCATGTCTAGGACAATCCTTAGTGTAGTGTTCCTCGTCACAAATCAGACAGGGATACTTCGTCTTGCTCTATGAACCATCATCAGCATGAGGTTTAGAAGACTCTAGTTTTGGGGCATCGGCTTTGGCCTTGCCTTTACCCTTCTTTTTCCCTTTGGATCTGTTGTCCGTAGGATTGGCCTGAACGACATTGACCTCTGAGGTTTTGCCAGAATCCAGGGTGGGTTGAGAAGCAGAATCATTGGAAGAATTTTATTTTTGCTTCCCAGTGGTTGAAGACTTACGTGAAGTCTGAGACACGGAACCAATAATGTCGTCAAAGGATGGAGTGGCCAGTGCTTTAGAAGTCCCAGGTCATGGGGCATCAGTCAAGATATCATACAAACTGAAATTGAGAGTACACTAAATCAAGGTACTGGGCATGAGAAATGGCCTGTTCCTCGGTAACACATCCTCCCATGGCTATATATTTTGCAATCTGATTGAAAAAAGAGGTGGTGAACCAATGGGTAAGAAGCTGATTAGGAATTTTGAATTTTATCACACGGCGACGATGTCTCCATTCATGAATGTGGTTCGAGATATGGGTAGCCCGGTCTTATTTCAAGGATGTTAGGAGATGTTTCCTGTCTTCATAACGAACTGGTATTTGGAAATGAGTAAGGGACACCATAGCAAGAGAGTTGAAATTTTGAAAGATACCACGAGACAGCTCGATGTACCACTTAGCAGTAACTCCAGTGAGAGTTCGCTGGAAAAGAAGGATTCGAATAGAGTCATCCACCCAAGAATTCGAAGAACACCATAAATGGTATGTCATGACGTGTGCTTGGGGGTCTTCTCCAGCCTTGCCCTAAAACTTGGGGCAATCACCAGGAACCTTGGTCAGAACCAGAGGCCAATACGGATGATGAAGGATTGGGTCATTCGGTAATTACAACATGGTAAGAAAGGGTAATTGAGGGGTGAAAGGCATATCAAGTCCTCGATAAGGACCAGTACCCACATTCCATCCTAGTTGAGTGTAATTCTGCCCCCATTAGTTCTATCCCGAAGGATTTAGACCATAAGGGGAATAAGCCGAATTGTTCGGCTGATACGGCGGCTGAAGACTAGGATATGGAGGTTGAGGACTAGGATACTGATTTTGAGTATATGAGGGTCCTGATTGAGCAACATAAATATTTTTCTGTGGAATGTAAGTATAGGCTAGCGGTTGAGGGTAATAAGCAGAACCTTGAGGCACATTGTGAACTGGTCGATATTGACCCTAAGGGTAATAAGCGCCTTGGGGTCGAACAGGTTGCTAATAAGTAGGGCCCTACTGAGCTGGATAAGTCAGGCGCACTGGTGGACCCGACTGTGGTGTAGAGTAGAGTGGTGGCTGAGTAGGGTGAACTATCTGTGTAGGTTGTCCTAGCTAAGCAGGTTGACCTGACCAATGGGGGCCACCAGGTTGCCCCTGCGGAGTAGGTTGGCCTGATAGCTGCGATGGGCCAGGCTGTGCTTGATGACTAGGTTGACCTGGAGCAAGACCATAATATGGCCCTAGTTGCGCAACATTGGGACCAATTGGAAGATATGGCTGTTGAAATTACACGAAAGGTTGCCCTTAATATGGATAGATCTGCCCCACAAGGTCATATGAAGGCCCTGGTTGATACATCAGTTTCCCAGCAGGTCCTTAAGGTTGCCCAGGTTGGATCACAGGCTGACCTTGTAAAGGTTGGCCTTGTGGATTGTACGACTGTCCTTGCGGACCATAAAACAATCCTTGCTGGACCGAAGGTTGTCCCTGAAAGGGTTGTCCTTGTGGGTCATAAGCATACCCTTGCTGAACCGAAGGTTGTCCCTGAAAGGGTTGTCCTTGTGGGTCGAAAGCATACCCTTGTTGAACCAAAGGTTTTCCCTGAAAGGGTTGTCCTTGTTGGTTAGAAGGTTTCACAGGCAAGGTAGGTCTAAAACCGGAAAGGAACTAATAAGCTTCCGAAGCAGGAAAATAGATAGGGTTTTCGTACTCATCGTAATGAAACATAAGTGTATAAATGGGGTTACCGACCACGTCATAATGAGAAAAATAAGGCTCACCACAATCCTGAGGGTACTAGTAGTTCTGGGAGCTCTGTTGCTAAGTAGCCAGCCAATGCTCCTCAAAGGACAGGTCGTCGGGGGTTGCCATGGTAATTGGAATTTCTACTGAAGGTGAAGCCCCTGATGGCTAAGTGGTGACAACCGGTGCCGACGAAGCCAAGAAAATAGTAGGTATAGTTGGGACAGATGTAACAAAAGGTGTTGATGAGATAGGTGTCGTTGGCGACATACCTAATGATGGAAGGATAGAACCCCTTGATGGAGTTGATGCTACCATGGAGGCAATACCAACCATAATCTAACCCAAAGACCTATATCTGGCTGGAAGTGACAACGATGGTGAAGATTGAGCGGACTCTTGAGGGATGTTTTCCGAAAAAAGTTGGTATTCTTCATCAGAAATAGGAATCCCCTCACTGCCAATAGGACCAGACGAGTCCATGTCTAAATCTGCCGTGAGATCTTGAAAAAGACTACGGGGACTAGGAGGTATGATAGCAGCTAAAAATGGTGATCCCGATGTAAAAGGGGGGAAATGCTCCCCGACCCCAAATCAAAACCAAGCGTTTGAAAGAGGCCAATTGAACTCAACTGGTTCTCCAAAGGGGTACTATGATGGGAGAGTAGGCTGTTGAAGCTCAACAGACCTAGAGGTTTGAGAAGTTTCAGATGAATTGTCCGAGAAAGGACTACCACTAGACGAAATCGATGGTTTTGCCACTGTGATTGTAGCACACTAGAAAAGTCACACTAGAAAAGAGATAAAAACGAAGACCCTTGGATAAAAACCAAGGAAAAGAAATACAGGCCAAGTGATCAAAATTTAATGGGTGTGTAATCGTAGGTAGTTTATTTTACCACATTGAAACCAAAATTTCGCTGTTTCATGTTTTAAGAGTCAAGAAACAAGCAAAAGATGACTCTAGTCACTTTCAATTTTAAGCGAGCATAAAAGGACAAGTGCTGGATGATATTTTCAAATTTATTGAGTCAGTAAAGATCGAAAATGACTACTCAGGTAGTCTAAGTAGAAGGATGTACCAGGTTTCCGTGAACTTCCATATACACCTTGGTGATCAAATGAAAAAAGAAATGACCAAGGACTTGACGTACATGTAGGTAGTCTCCCCGAATGCCGTGTTCGGTGTGTCACGGTTACAAGGCGACAGACTCGGCTTCCTATGGATAAAAGGATTGCAACCTAGAGGGGTCTCCCTTTATATACTCGATGGTACGGGGAGCACAAGTCTGTACTAGTGTTGTCTGAAGCCAGATGGCGAGCAACAGCTGCTAGGTTTAAAGACGCCGGAACACGTCTCTAACTTATACCACTAAATTTTTTGTTATGTTTCAATGTTGCCTTAGGTTAATAGAGTAAATTTTAAGTTGATCTTGTATTTATGTTTCAATTCTAAGGTCTTAAAGAAAGTTGGATCTCAAAAATCCCCTAAATGCAAGCTACATGACAGAAAATACCATTTCGTTCAATGAAAAGCTATCTACAAGGAATTTAGGATTTTTCAAGCGATAGCAAATAATGAGAACATGTGGAAACATCCACTACAGTATCCGGTGTAAGAAAATGAAAATGAGAAATCTTTCCTAGAATTTTCTAATGCTAGATATGCGAAAGACTTTCAATTTCATAATGCAAACAAGAATGCAAACCATAATTTTTTAAATTTTTTTTTCAATGTCATACTCTGCAAATAGTGCACTAAATGACAGGAAAAAAAAACCAACACACTATTTCAAGAATGTTAATGCGAGAGTTGAAGCGAAACAATTTCAATCAATCTAGGACAAACAAAGCAAAAATCAAACCAATGTTGCAATCTCTCAAATCGAAGAAATATTTCAAAACAGACCCATACAAGAAGTGTGATCTATTCTTGGAGTGACAAGAAGCAAAAATGAATGAAAGAGGCAAGAATAATTCAATTAATGCAATCACTCAAATGGATCAAGGGAGCTGAATGCAATCAAACAAGGAATGAAGTTGAGTGCAAAACCGAAGGGATCAAACTCCTACAGGAGGCTTAGCATACCAAAGCACTTAAACACCCTAAGGCTATGACGCTGATAGGAAACAAACAAAAAACTGAAGGAATGAAGGCCAATCACAATCAAAAACCATCCCAAAGCACTCAATGCATACCTAAAATAACCCAGAAGCACAAGCACTGATAAAAAAAACTCCAAAACAAAGCAAACCCTAACACCTATAGGAATTGGAGCGACTATTTGGCTGTAATCAGTGCCAAACAGGGGATGGCACACGTGCAAAACTAGCAACAAGTGCCAGCTGGCACAACTGTCTGACCAAAAAATGCACCAAGCCAGTTACCTCAGGTAAAAGGAAAATTTTGAAAAATAGAGGTCAGATCTTATCCTCTGGGGCTGAACAAGGCTCTTGGACTTAGCATAATAATTAGAAAAGGAAAAACAAGGAAGCAAAGACCAAAAGAAGACCTAATGGGTGAAAGAAAAACTTGCACTAATCCCCAGCGGAGTTGCCAATTTTTTGGTGAGGTAAATCCCCTCTGTGGATAGAGGCGATCCCACTAGCCCTAGAGTGGGTCTAGCCACAAACAAGACATGCTATAATATTGATTCCTAGTTAACAAATGGACGAATATTCGATAGATGACTTATCGGAGATCCTATGTTGTTTTTGTCGGAAAGAGTGGCTTGCTCCTCACTCTTGGTTTGACAGATCACGGTCCACTCGCTTTCACGCTCGAACACTTGCACACAAGAAAACAACGAAAATATACAACATACTAATTCAAATTCGTAACTATTAGTCAGTCGAAAAGGACTAAATCAATTGCATTACATAAACAACATAACACAACGATGTAACCAACACCATAGTAGAGTATATTAATAAGAGGAAGGAAGAGTACAACCAAGTTTCAACGTTGCGATCTCATCTAGCAGGGTTAAAGTGGAACACGTCTCATAAGCGCTCTTCGGGAATTTAGACAAGACTCTCTCTACGAAATCTTCTTGGTTCTACCTTCTCAATAGGAATTACTTAGCGATAGTATTCTTCTCCAAGTTTAGCTCCTTGGCTATCTGTTCAGATAGATTTCATAAAGGGAGAAGGCTTTTTTATATAGAGGGAGAGGGAGAGGTTAGGATCCCTATAATCATGGAAGGGAGTCCTATCTTCAAGGAGTGTTCCATGGAAGGTAAGAACCATTATCTAAAGAGAGAGATCTGTGGCTCATCAACTTAACCACTTTCAGTGACTCATCCCTGAGGTAGTTAGAAGGAAAATTTCACCTCTATTTGTTAAAAAACATTCCTAAAACAATTGGTGCGGGCACTACACTGAGACAAAGCGCCAGGTGGCATGGGCTCTAGTGCAAATCTTCCACATCGGCACGAGGGATGAACTGGCTATCCACGCCAAGGCCAAAACATAGGTTTTGTGTGCTTTTTTGAGGAAATGTCTTACAGGAGAAATGATGTCCTTATGCAGAAGGATGCACAGAAGGTGTTTGCAGAATATGACACTATTCACAAGTCACAGGTATGATCCTCCAATATGCGGGATGAGGGATTGCAGGGATGGTGACAAAATGTTGTGTAAAACAAGGATTCTTCGAGTTTTGCATGCACATAATGTGTAGATCATGATATTAATGACCTATGTTTGGCCATCAGTTTGGGGGTGGAAATCCATGGAATTAGTGAGCTTGGTATCCAACATCGACCAGAGACTTTACCAAAAAGGTACTTAGGAAACTGTTGTCTCGATCTAAGATAATGGATTGTGGGATCTTGAAGTGTACCCACACTCGCTCAAAGAAGAGCTTAGCAGTGGCTTCGACTATGATACTCTTCTTGCAGGCTGCAAGAATCACCATCTTAGATAATTTGTCGATGACCACAAAAATGTAGTTGTTGCCATGTTTAGTCCAAGGGAAGCTCGACATGTAATCTATTGTACCTTGGGAGATAATATCAAGGTTGTATTTGATATCAATGCCTAAGACATTTACTATAATTTAGAAATGAAAACATTTGTTTCCCCTTCATTTTGAAACCCCGAGAATATAATATTTAAAACCCTTTAATATCTATAATAGAACAAAAATCCTCACAATTCCTTCAAATAGTGGATACAAATGAACAAAAACAAGATTGAAAATTATAGATTTAAGGCTTATGAATTATAAATTTGTGTAGAGATGTTTTCCGGATCAATCACATCCATTGTTGATAAAATTGACATTTCGAACAAATCCACTGTGGTTCATCTTCAGGAAAAGATCCATGGGTAAGTCAAATCCCACAAAAGAGGTATAAATAGGAGAGAGAGAGTGAGGATTGGTAGGGAAATGAAAGGGAGGCCAAAGAAAATAGTCTAAAAATAAATGGATTAATATATATATATATATTTCAACAATTTATTAATCAACTTATTAATCCATTTATTTTTAGAATATTTTCTTCGGCCTCCCTTTCATTTCCCTACCGATCCTCACTCTCTCTCTCCTATTTATACCTCTTTTGTGGGATCTGAATTACTCATGGATCTTTTCCTGAAGACGAACCACAGTGGATTGGTTCGAAACGTCGATCTTATCAACAATGGATGTGATTGGTCTGGAAAACATCTCTACAAAAAGATTGAAAATGCTGGTGGAAAAATTTCGATAACAGGTTGCTATTACAGAATCTATTATCTTTAGTTTTAGAAGAAAACGATTAAGAATAAATGACACTCAGAATAAAGGAGTGCTTAATAAAGGATTTTAATTCTAAATCACAAATGTAATATTAGAGACGAGCAACTACATTACTTCATTCTGAGAAGAAATAAAAACACATGATGGAACAAGAAAAGCCAATTTTACCCAACAATTTCTGTAAATTCTTCTGATAAGATTTATTCATCATCATAAATATCAAGTACAAAATTTTGGTGCTTTTGAGGTCTGAAAATCCGGAAGCTCCTCCATCTCTAGAAAATTCTTATATACCAAATTTCAAAATGGATAGTTATAAAACTGTCAACTTCCTAAACTACTTTCACTCGACTATTAAATTTGAAAGTACGAAATACATATCTCTTTAGAAAATAAAGTAAAATAAAGGATTACATAAACACTATGTCACTGAACATCTTGAGAACTTGGAATGGAGGAAGTTCATGTCCCTATTTCTTTTGATTGTGGAGACATCCACTCCTTGCATTAACTCGACAGATCTACATTCGAACTGGGACAATTAACAAGCTTCACATATGTCATTCTAAAATTTGTAATTCTAGAAAATGTTGGTCTCTCAGCAAACATAGTCTTTATCATCCACAATATTTGGAAGTCCTTATGCAAATAATTAACAATGGTGGATCCTTTCAGAATTGCAGTCTTCTCACAAGTGTTCCGAATTTTTCTCTTTGCTTCCACCATTAATGTTTCATACGTATCCCAAGGGATTAAATTTCCATGTTGGTCCCAACATGATTGTAAACCAGCTCTAATTCTCTTATAAAAAAAAATATTAAATTTTATCACTGCTCCCTTAACTTCGTACAGTTTTTTCTTCACTACTTTCTTGTAAGAATTCTTTACAATCATCCTGTTCAATTCTAAAAAACATTGTGTCCTGTCCTCAATCCTGAATTCCTTTAGTTCCTGTGTAGACTTAGAATTTATAAAATCGATCAGTCTTTTACCATATAGGGCTCTATTTTGTGACTTTTGTTTGTTTTCCACAATAATTACCTCCAAGTCCCTAACACTATTATTCTCTTATCCAATAATTAAAAGAAAATCCCATACATTTTTAACAGTCTCAATAATATCATTCCATATAAAAGGGACATATTCCATTTTACTTTCTCCTTTAACTCCTTGATTTCCTGACAAGAAGTTTGGTAATCTCTTCTATATTTTTTAGAATTTTCTTTGGTCATCAACACGTCTTGCTATATGACTTTAATCACCTTGCATGCATTATCCAATTCTCTTTGAGTGTTTTTCAAATCAACTTCGGCCATCTTCAACTCAGTCATGACTTGAGTTAACTTGGCAGGAGGATCTTCAGAGTCAGATGATACAACAATGGTACAAGCATGAGAATTGAGTTTCTTCTGCAACATATCATTCATTTCATTGAATTTTGATATTTCTTCATTCTTCTATAAAAGGTCCTGAAACAGTTGTTATTTTTATATTTCTACTTGGGCCACCTCTATAGCCATTGGGTGTTCACCAGTGGGTAGTTTAAGTTTCTTATTTAAAGCCTGGATTCCAGATTCGACACCCTGCAGTAGATTTTGAACCACTGACTTATCCCAAAGATCAACTCCAATTTTAATAATCATCTTCTTTGATTCTTCATTCTGTGTGGAATAAGCCCTTGAATTTTATTTCTCCAATTTCAACTGTTTTAACACATTTCCCAACATATTTTCAGCTTTATCAACAGTTGAATTAGTTTTGTTTAGATCATTAAAAATCAAATGACTAGCCTGCATATGAATATTGATTTTATCTGGAAGAAGAATTTTATTTTCATCAACTGTTAAATTAACAGTCTTGAAACAAACAAAAGATGCTACATTCATAACTAAAGGATGAGAAAAAAATCCATCCTTAGCTGATCTTTCTCCAAATCCATTGCTGACAATAATCTAGTTTGCTCAGGAGATATTTGAGATTATGGTTGAGATTCTATACTCTCTTATTTTCTTATTCCTTTATTCAATCTGTGAAAATACCTGCTTAATAATTGGAACAAAATCATGACATGTGTCTTTTGGAACATGAGATGAGGGAGTACATGAGGTTTCCCCCAACTGTAAAAAATATCCTAGCATTTTTGATGAGCTGATTTCATCAAATTTATTTTTTTATCTTGGATTCTTTATCTAAATCATCATCTAAATCAATTATTTATCCTTTTACCCTTTTAATATTCTTTTCAGTGGGATGTGGGGTTTCAACTTCTATTTTCACAGGTATAAAAGATTGTCTTCCATTTTCTAATTTCTCCATTTCTGGTCTAGAATCATGAACAAAAGGAGCATATCCATTCTCCAACTTTCAATTTGAAATTATATGATATGGGTCATAAGCCCATTTTTATCCTAACAATAAATGCATGCCCTCCAATATTTTATGGGTTTCTTCAATTGCTTGTCTAGTATTCACAATAAATGGGCCCACAATCCTGGGTAACTTGAATAAATGACCCTTTTTCATAGGAATAAAATGAATTTGATCTACATTGAGGCTTTTCCTTATGAATTCCAAAGCAAACATTCTCAATGGTTCAAAAGTACGTAATATAAATGGTTCCACATCAGCTCCATATAACCTTATTTCTATATAATATTTAATGGAAAATTGGTCTCCAAACTTCACATCTTTGCTCAATTGTAAGAATGATTGAGGTTTAGGCAACAGGCATGGTGCAGGTGAACCATTCAGAATTGAATATACAATTGGGAGAAAAGAAGAAGTAAAATCAAACAGGCCTTCATTCCCAACTTCCTTCCTTACTACATCTATCCGGAAAACAACTATCTTCTTGTTTCTATTTATATCCATAACATTTAGTCCCAATTGCATGAAACTTTCCACATGATTGTACAAAAAAAAATAAGTGAAAAGAGAAGGAAACCTAAAACAACTAGTAAGTGATACGTTCATGAATTGAGTGTTGACAACATCCTCCAAATAAGTAGGGATATCAAGAGTTACTCCCGGATTCATCATGAGGGAAAACATTCCCAACACTGACTTATCCATGGAACACCATAAAAGAATCTTCTTTGCCCAAAATTTTAGCTAAAACCTGAAGGATTGGTTTCATGCCTTCAATAAAGAGGTTGAAAGAAAATTTATCTAAATCCAGAGAAAATTGTTCTTTTTCAGGCATTAGATAAAAAAGGATTCTGGAAAATTCAGGTCTAGGCAGGTCTTGGAAATATGTGGTCAGAGACTCATCATAAAAACCAACGTATGAACTTACAAAAGGGTAATAGAGGGATTGTCGAATTAAGACGGAAGAAACTTGATAACATTCTCTCCCAATTGGTTCATTACAAAACATTTCTGAGGGTACGTTGTTGAAACTAACCAATGGATGAATTCTAGAAATAAATAGGATTGAGGAAAAAATACTAACAAACCCCCAACTTGACTAAGGTAGAGTATACTGGACAATTAGACTGGTTTAATATAACATGTTGATAGAATTGCAGGTGGTCAACTGTGCAAATGGTGTTGGCAATGTCATTTTCAGTATCCATAAGAGGAATGAGGGTGGATGACCCAGCTAACACATTTTTATTTTCAATTTTATGAAATTCAAGTATAATTTCATGTACATACCTGGTGCTGATGAAGCAAATGTGACTGGACGCTGGTGGAATCTCTCGAAAACTTTAGCAAATTGAGAGGAAGACGTGGGAAAAGATAATGAGAAAGGGGCTTTTATAGATGAAGGAAAAAAACAGTGTGAAAATATGTTATGTGAGAAATTGAATGAGTAATATAATAGGTGACAAGACATGTGAGATGACATGTGAAATGATGTGTGGGATGACGTGGAACAATGACAAGCTAGCTCACTTTCTGACCTTGCTGGCTCACCCGCTGACGTAACTGCGGGGGGAATCCATTGTATGGGAAAGCCTTTAGAGTTGTGCCCCCGTAGTAAATATGGGTTGCTCATCTCAAGTCAATGGTTTGGAGTCAACATCCTCTATGGAGGCACCCATTGTGATAATGCCTGTGCTATTTTTGGTGTTAGGTTTGCGGCATTGTGTGGGAATTAACACATCAACAGTCTTCGTTTGGAAACTTAATCACTCATTAACCCCACTTTATCTGATGGTATATCCCACCTTCACTACATTAATTTCTACGACAAGTGTTTAGAGCATAGAAATTATTTATTTTGAAATTTTAAAAATTGAAACAGTAACACCTATCTATTTTTTCTTTCTTTTGCATATACATATTTGATTTTTCCTTTTTTGTTTTTTTTAGAAGAAATCAAAACTTATACAAACATATCAAATGTGAAAATGAGTTACAACATAATCAATGGAGATGGATTCCCAAGGTATATGAGGAGTAGGCATAATATTATATTTTCCTTTCTTCTTGATGGTTGGTTTGGAAATGGCATAAGTAGTACAGGATCTGATGTACTTCTCAACATCTTTTGTAGCACTGCCATAGTTTTCTCTACTCTGAAGTGTCTAGTGACCTGACTATAGTGCGCCTCCTAAATCATCTTGGTATGCTCACTTGCAAAAAACAAAGGTGT
Organism: Pinus albicaulis; assembly: GCA_034641835.2. Lineage (NCBI taxonomy): Eukaryota > Viridiplantae > Streptophyta > Pinopsida > Pinales > Pinaceae > Pinus > Pinus albicaulis. The sequence continues at coordinate 807,987,363 of CM076577.1, forward strand.
CCTAGGTGACATAACAATGTATCTTGGAGGTGAAAATTTGGAACCTGCTTGCCTTCCAGGAGTGTTTGGTATGTGTTGCCAAATTATGGATCGCTCTTTTATAGATGTGGCCACTCTGAAGTCTCATTCCTGAAAGAGTTAAGAACAATGGTCAGTGCCTTGACCGGTGGTTGGCTGAGGTAGTCTACAACATTATTGATGTTTCCCTTCTTGTACCTAATGTTCAAGTGGAACTGTTGTAGGTATGTGGACCATTTCTCATGGTGATCATTCTGCAACTTACCTTGTGTATGTATGAACTGCAGGGGTCAGTGGTATTTGTGGATGACTATTTCCTTCCCCAAAATGTAATGATTCCATTGTTGGTAGGCTTGCATAATGGAATACATATCTTTGTCATAGGTGGGGTACTTTCATACTGTGCCTAAAATTGTCTCATTGTGATATGTCACTGGATGCCCCTACCGAGTAAGAAATGCGCCAATAGAATAGTCGAATAATATGTCTCGATCTCAAATGGTTGTTGTATGTATGGTAATGTGAGCACTGGTGCAAAGAATAGGTGATGCTTCGACTTAGAAAATTCCTTTTGTTGGCATTTAGACCAAAAAAAAAATTATTTCGCTCTGCCCTTGGTGATATGAGAGAACCCCAACACAAACCTATGGTAGGAATTGGCAAGACCTAGAAAGTTTCAGAGCTCTATTAGAGTGGTTGGGGCTGGCCAATCCCAAATTAATTGTATCTTGGCTAGGTCCACATGCACACCCCGCTCATCAATTATGTACCATAGATATTGAACCTGGGTCATATCAAAAGTTCCTTTATCCAAATTGGCACACAACTTGTGTTGTCACAGAGTTTGGAGGAATTGTTGAATATGGCAGAGATGCTCTTCCCAAATCTAGCTGAAGATCAGGATGTCATCCAAATACACCACCAAAAATGAGTTGGTGAAGGGTCCCAATATGTTTTCCATCATCCTCATGAAGGTTCCAAGGGAATTAATCAACCCGAAAGACATGACCAACCATTCAAAAGGGCCCTCCTTGGATTTTAAGGCAATATTCCACACATCAGAAGTTTCGATTGGTACTTGGTGATACCCGGACTTCAAGTTGATCTTGTTGAAATATTTGGAACCCTTGATCTATTCCAAAAGGTCATCAATTTGTGGGATTGGATATGTATTCTAGACAATGATCTTTTTCAACACCTGATAGTTAATATAGAGTCTCTAGGTCCTGTCCTTCTTCTGTACTAACATGCTCAGGATCCCATGGGGTGATGAAATTGGCCCGATGTTCCCTTTATGCAACAACTCCTGAATATTCCTCTTGATTTCATCGTTCTCCAAAATAGAGCATCGATAGATCGATCCATTGGGAAACAACGCACCTGGGGTTAGATCAATGGGGTGATTGACTTGATAGTGTATAGGTACCCCTATGGGTGAGGTGAAGATGTACCTATACTCCTCCACAACCTTGTCCCTCTGCTACTTCTATGCAGAGGAGCCCTATCTAGAGGTAATGGCCACAATATTCTTTTTTCCCTGAGGGAAAATCATAAGGAAAAAAATTTCCCGGTCTGGAAAATGAGCTTATTACATTGCTTCATAGTGATCAAAGAGATGGTGGAAGGTAGTACTACCTATGGTATCCTGTATAAATTATTTCCCAAAGTAATAATAATAGTGTGAGGCCTAGAATCATATATAGCATGTCACTTCCACAAGTGTGGTTTGCATAATAATACATCACAAAATTGAAGAGGAGAAACATCACACATTACCTCATATGTGAAGGGATTGATGTTGTAGGGAAGGCAACACTTCTGGCTGACGTGGACATCTTGTCCTTGGTGAAGCCACCCGATGGTGTACAGATTTGGGTGTGTTGCGGTCGGTAGGCCGAGCCACTTCAGGACCTCTGCTGAAATAATATTATTTTTGCTTTTATTATTGACAATGAACTACAAAGAAGAACCCTTCACCCACATCTAGGAGTGGAAGAGGTGCTCCACCTACTCTGGATCTTCGGGATCATCCTTCTGAATCATGGTGGTGGCAATGATGGAACTTGGCTCCGCATCAATAATCATAATCCCTTTATAATTCCCCTTGTTGGGTTTTGACTTAGATTATGAGCATGCTTTTGATTTAGAAGTCTTTATCTTGAAAACCAATGACTACTTGGCCCGACACTCACTTGTGTTGTGATTGGGGATCTTATGGAAATCACGCCACTTTCCAATGTCTTTCTTTGTCTTTGTGGTGTTTTTATTTTCTTGTGGCTTTGGGGGGGATGTCTTGGGTCACCCTGCCTTGGATTTTTCCTTTGTTCTATGGTTTGGGGGTGCCTTTCCCTTGCTTCAGATTCATATATAAAAAGTCTTGATTCTTCTGTTTAACTTTTTTCTCACTCCTGGTAGCATATCGGTATACTATGCCAAGCGAGTAGATGTTGAGGAACTCCATTTCCTCATAAATATATCTATTCAAACAACTTCGATACTTAAGCACCAGATGTTTCTCCGAATCTTTGATACCTAACTTTGTGTGAAGGGTATGGAATAGATTCGTCAACTCCTGCACATCTTGATCCCTTTGTTGCCGCACTGTAGTACACTTTATGCAATTTTCCTCACCTCTCTCCATGGGGTAATATTTTTCCTTGATGGCATCTCAGAAAGAATTCAAAGTGTGTTCTACTGAAAACAATAAGGGTTATATCTTGTCCCACTATTCGCAGTAGGTTTCCCACCAGTCCTTGACATGGGGGGTGACTTTGAGGAGCACAAAACTAATATTTTCCCTATTGGAAAAATAACGCACTGAAAAATATCCTTCCAATAGATTTAACCATCTATTTACGACATCTGCATCTATCTGACCTTCAAATATGACAATACCAAAGTTGACTTGTACCTTCAAGGGAGTGGTGCTTCCAGAGTGACTTCCAGACAAAGATGTGTTGCCTCTGGGAATCCCCCGAAGGATCTGGGAAAATGTGTCCATATTCACGTTCCTTTGTAGCTTGAGGGCTTCTTTGAGCAATATTTTGAAAGGATATCCTAATCCCTCATATTTCTTCTCTTTCGCCATGGGAGGTCGTCGGGTTTTGTGAGGCTGGTCTTGCAAAGGTTCAACCAGTTCGATCCTTAACTCCTTATACCCTAAACTCGTTGGGGATATGAAATGAAAAATAGAGTAAGATTAGATCGCTCTGATACCATTGATCCAAAATTAGACAAGAACACAACAAAATATAGATATAACCATAAATACAGAGAGGAAATAGTGATAACACTTCATTTCATTAATATCATAGAAATAAAATATACTTACAAATAGAATGGAAATAAAATAGCTCAGACGATGGTAGCTTATCTCTGAGAAGATATGTGGCAGCTACATGCCTCTGAACTATGTTACAATGAGGCTTGAAGGCCTATTTATTATTGAGAAACAATGGAAAACCATAAGCATCCAAAAACCTAACCCTGGGAGACGAAGCGCCAAAACTATGGGCCCCATTTGGGTAAATTGGTACATCAACTTCCCAGGGTCGTAACTTTGGCATAAGATCTCTGTCTGACACACACACATAGGGGTGTCACTGAAAAAACAATATTATATCACGTGTGTTCATATTGGGGTAAAAAAAATAAAAATAAAAAACCAAAAACATTATATTGGTTATATAACCAAGGGTTAGTGGGCTTTTTTATTATATAAGAAATATAAATAATTTAAGGTATTATTTTTTTTGGGGGGGCCAAGTGGGCTTGTTTTGGGGGTTTTGAAAGGGAGAGCGCCAAGGGAGAGTGCTTATGAGGGATCACGGATCTGCGGGCTTGTTTTGAGTGTTTGGCAATGTAGTGCCCATGAGATTAGAACCCGGATTTGCAAATAAGGCTGGAATTATTGGTCATACGCATAGGGGGAAAGAGTTACTGACATGAAAATATCAACATTAGGCATGCTGCAGGGGGATATTTCTTTCCATCAGGATATGGGGTACTGGTTAGCTTGATATAACTCCAAAGCATGTGGGCAACCTCACCCCACCACAGATTTATCTGTCTATTCCATCAGGCTACAAGTATCAGGCTACAAATCCTTCCATCCATCAGGCTATGGGTAGGGAGAGCGCCAAGGGAGAGGGTTCACGGATCTGGGTCACACATTTCATGAGTGTTCATGAATCTGGGTCACACTTTGCATGGGGGTTCATGGATCTAGGTCTGCACATTGTAGTTATTTACACAGGTTTGTATTATATATAATTTTCAACTTCTATTGCAAATTATTTTGGCACAGAAGGACTATTCTTATTTCCACTTAAGACAACAATTGTACATAACTTTTTTCCCATGCTTTTCAATACAAAAAATATACCCTCTTTATTCTTAAACTCGTATTCTATCTTGGCTATAAATTCATGCTCTATTTTGGCAGTGAATTCGTACTCAGGTGGGTTTTAATTTGGCCTTTGATTAGGTTATAAATTTTCCCTCTATGGTTTGAAACACATCTACGCTGGCTACAAACTTATTCTCTAATTGGTTTATAAACTTGGCCTCCATTAAATGTAATTTTACACTCCACTCAAGTCTATATTTTAGTTTCAAAGTCAAAATTTAACCAAACTTTAAGACCCTTTCTCTTATTTCACCCTCCTGTAAAACTTTTTCTCAAAGCTTGTATTAATTTTCTAGGGTTTTCATAAAAAAATATTCAAAACATAATGCACTATAAGAGTAAAAATGGTTCTATAATATAACATTACAACATCATATTGGAAAATTCCAAAGAAATGAGAAAACAAAGTATGTCTTTTAGTCCTTTGTTAATTATAAGCATTCACTTACAAAAACTCAATTCCATCCTCTCTTTTTTTAGGAGCTCAATTTCCTTGTCATTATGGATTTGATTATATATCATTTTCATGTGTTGAAAACCTAATTTCCCATATTTATGGTTGTCATTGTCTTCACCATAAATTTGCAATGCCTCTCAGTTTAATCATTGCTATCTATTTCATGAGCAAATCTCATTTAATGTTGATGACTATGTTCTTCCTTTCATAACATTTTCCAACATGATTACCTTTCCTCTTGGGACATGATTACTTCATCATTATAATCTATGTTTTGTAGTTTTTTTCACATTCATAAATCGTGGAAATTGTTTGTATGATTATGAAAATGGTAAATTATGAAATTATATGAAATGGTAAGGTATGGGATGGTAAAATAGTAATGAATAAAATGGCGGTAAAAAATAGTAATATGATAGATCATATACTATATTGGAAAAATAGGCTGAGGCTAAATCTCTCTCTGTAGAATCCCTGGGCCCAAGAAGTTTAGTTAAACATAATTTAAAAAACCTTATACATTCACATTGTCAGAGGGTTCCCTTTCCATACAACTACCAGTCCTACTGGTTGGGTCAGTAAGGGATTGGCTCCTGGGCTGCTAGCTGGTAATTATGCTAGCTGGTACTCCAAAATTTTAGCCACATGGTGTGACCCTCTTTGTTAATTATTTTCATTTCCAGGTTTTGTTTTTGGGAAAGGCATATATCAGTTATAGATAATTTATTTTTTCGATGAATCTTGTACGTATGTTATCTAGCCTTAGAATGCCTCTTTTATATTCCAAGAGGTTTTCTATCATATTAAAGTCTCAAATTATTATTTGGAGATTGTTGATGACCTTGGGAGGGATATCATACCTTTTGTTTAGGAATTTCTCTTCTCCAGTGGATTGACATGTTGATATACATTGACTAAGGTGTCAAAGGATTTGGTACCAATCATGTGAAAGTGGATTGAGATCCACCATCTAGTGGCTATGAAATTGGTGAGTTTCACCTTGCTAGCATTCCAAGGATTGGTTAGGCTACCAGAGAAGTCTCAAGATCTAATTCCCATTGACTTGCAGCTATCCCAAATTCTTGGTGCCATCTTTTGAAGATATACCTTTGTGCATCTTGTTTCTACCATGAAGAGGATGTTAAACATTTATTTTTATATTTTATAGTCATTTATTTATATTTTCTTTGAGATTTGAGGTCCCCATTATAGAAGGAAATATTTTTGTTTTGACCCACTATTTCAAGGTTTTCTCTAAGGGTCACATTCCAAAAAAGTTATAGATGATAGCATGGTTTGTGATTTATTTTATTTTCCTCTAAATTTTTTTGAGGATATCTCATAGCTAGGATTGTCCTCCAGGTTTTCTAGGAATCCATCCACATTTTTATTGAATTTTTATCCCTCTTGCTATGAATTTTTAGTGCCCACTTCTCGGGTATACCTAGACTCGTCAGTTTGGACTTGTGCTAGAATTTAGATTCTTCTGTGCAATTATTGGGCAGTCTCCTTTTTATTTTTTGAGTTATGGCATCCTTGTAAGATATATTGCAAGGGGTGTCCCTTCATTAAGTCAAAAAATGACGCCTCTTCTCTATCAAGTGGTGGCATGAACATATAATATTAGCTATGTTCCTTGTTTCTTGCATTAGTTTAATTATCATGTATTTTAGTTGCTAGTATGTGCATCATTTTGTAATCCCCGTGAGTCATTACAAGGGATTTTCTCTCTTGTTGTGATTTTATTTACACTTTTCCATATTAAAGAGTATTTGGTAATCCTCTCAACAGTTTGGATGTATGCCACCCTATTATATGGATAAGTAATGATAGGACATAAACTTCGTAGGAAACCTTAGTGTGAAACCTACTGTCGAAAATTGGACATATCATCCAACAATACAACACAATTGCATGACATAACATTGCAATAAATAAACTGATTTCTTTCACTGTGGATGGTATAGGTGAGGTTATTGCTTCCCACACTACCTTGTTTTACCTGTGAATTCTTTGGCTGATGTAGTTCTTCCCTTCTCCAATTCCAATTCTTCTGCTTTAGTGTTAAGACCTTTAAGCTATATTAAATCTATCATATTGGTTTCATCTCCCACATTAGTTCTATAGATAGCATCATCTAATGGCACCAAGAGATATGAATTCGAGTTCTTGATCTTTGAATCCCCTCAAAATATTGAGAAAGTGTGTACTTGTTTCACATCTAATTAATGAATAAATAATCACCATCTTTTTCCAACTAAATTGATCATGGTGGTTGTGCCCCCTTCTAGAGTAGTGGGCCTATCATCATGTTGATGTAACAAGCCTCTTGCAGGGTCATATTCAGATCTATTTTTCTCTTGATGGTCATCATCAAAGCTTTGGGGACCATTGAAACATATAATATATGATTTTCTCTCATTTTTTTAAAAGAAAAGTTTATATCAAGGGCACCAAAACTGTCTTCTATTGGATCTACTATATATTCTTCATGGGAATTTACATCTTGAGGGTGCATATTGATGGTGGTTTCATTTTTTTTTTAAATTTGTTCCATGCCGTCTTAGGGATAGATATACACATCACCAAACCCATAAATTTTTAAGTCAATGATACTTTTACTGTCACATGAATGTCACCAGGATTCTGTATAACATTTTGATCATGATCTTCATAGTGGCATTCATTGGTGTAATAAACACTGCCATATTCTTCAAGTTCTTGGCACAATGTTATTTTGGATTAGACTCACCATCCATTTCTTGTCCATCAAGGTTTGTATGGATTTAAAGGGTGTGTTCCACACCCTCTCCTAAAGAAGTACGCACATCGAAAAATCTGTAACCAAAAATCTAAACTTTCTTCATGCTTTTCAAAGGGAAAAATAGGGAATTCGTTTGGAAGTTATTTGTCATAACATCCAAATGCTACAAGATACGCCCCCTTATTATGATGTTCTTCATCATAAAGACTTTGTGCAGTGGTTTCATTATGGTTTTCATGTTGAAATTTATTTGTGCAATCATTAGTGTTGTCCCGTTAAAACTCTGTTTATGGCCCCCCTTATAGAGAAGTAGGTCTATCATCATGCTCCTGTAGCAGGCCAGTGAGAGGGTCATATTCAATTTTTTTTTGCTATAAATTCATTGCATAATGGTGATGTTTTGGTCCTTTATGATGATCTTTGGATTGTTCATTGTAATGTGTGAGGTGGTTGGTTGTGTAGCAATGGTATGCTTGAAAAGGTCTTTGAGGAAAGAGTTAAGCTCATCATTGATCTCCTTTTGATCATAGAGTTATTCATCATTTTTTGCTATAAGGCTTATGTTATTGTTCCTATTTTAATAACCCATGGTTTTCTTGTGAAATAACTTGGATTCCCCCCCCCCCCCCCCTCTCCAACTGGCATATGTATATCCTTTTTTCTAGTGAATTTCCACCTATTTGGCTTTTTGGTCTCGCTAATTGAGGTTCTTTGGCATGCTTGAGGCCATGATCTATTCCTGAGACTTGTCATAAGGTTTTTCATATTATTTGTTCTAGTGAAATGTTCTTGAAGCTATTGGTATTCTGGTGTTTTATTTTGAATTTTAGGACTATTAAATTTTCTTGGAATACATACATACATGTGCATTTTCTTAAATCAGCCTTGGTCCACCAATTTTTCAATAAGCCTTTGAAGTCTAGGTATATGGGCCACTTTTTTACAAATAATAGGGTGACATTTCTTACCAAAGACTGAGATTATCAATGGAGTAGAATTGGCTAGTGATTCAAGCTATCACTTTGGAAGATGTGGGATGAGAGAGTTCCACTCAATCCTTTCATTTACCAAGGAATCTGAACAAAGACATTTGTACATACTCTAGACTTTTAGCCACATGGTTTGATCCTCTTCGTTAATTGTTTTCATTTCCAAGTTTTGTTTTTGGGAAAGGCATACATTAGTTATAGATAATTTATTTTTTCTATGAATCTTGTACATATGTTATCTAGACTTATAATACCTATTTTATATTCCAAGATTAAAGTCTCAGAGTATTATTTGGAGATTTTTGATGACCTTGGGAGGGATATCATACCATTTTCTTACGAATTTCTCTTATCTAGGGGATTGACATGTTTATATACATTGACTAAGGTGCCAAAGGATTTGGTACCAATCACGTGAAAGTGGATCAAGATCCACCATCTAGTGGCTATGAAATTGGTGAGTTTCACCTTGCTAGCATTCCAAGGATTGATTAGGCTACTAGAGAAGTCTCAAGATCTAATTCCCATTGCCTTGCAGCTGTCCCAAATTCTTGGTGCCATCTTTTGAAGATATAGCTTTGTGCATCTTGTTTCTGGAATGAAGAGGATTTTAAACTTTTTTTTTATATATTTTCTAGTCATTTATTTCTATTTTCTTTGATATTTGAGGTCCCTATTACACAAGGCAATATTTGGGTTTTGACCCACTATTTCAAGGTTGTCTCTAAGGGCCACATTCTAAAAAATTTATAGATGATAACATGGTTTGTGATGTATTGTATTTTCCTCTAAAATTTTTCGAGGATATCTCATAGCTAGGATTGTCGTCCAAGTTTTCTAGGAATCCATCCACATTTTTATTGAAGTTTGATCCCTTTTGCTATGAATTTTTAGTGCCCACTTCTCAGGTATACCGATACCTCTTAGTTTGGACTTGTGCTAGAATTTAGATTCTACTTTGCAACTATTGGGTGGTCTCCTTTTTATTTTTTGAGTTATGGGATCCTTGTATGATTGATTGCAAGGGGTTTCCCTTCATTAAGTCCAACAATGGTGCCTCCTCTCTAGTAAGGGGTGGCTTGGACATATAATATTAGATATGTGCCATGTTTCCTTCATTGGTTTAATTGTCATGTATTTTAGTTGCTAGTATGTGCATTATGTTGGAATCCCCGCGATTCATGACAAGATATTTTCTCTCTTATTGTGACTTGCTTAACACTTTTCCATATTAAATAGTATCTAGTAATCCTCTCAACAATTTGGATGTATGCCACCCTATTGTATGGATAAGTAATGGCAGGAAAAAAACTTCGTAGGAAACCTTAGTGTGCAACCTAATGTCTAAAATTGGACCTATCATACAACAATAAAACACCATTACATGACATAACATTGCATTAAATAAATTGATTGTTCTCACCGTTGATGGTATAGGTGAGGTCATTGGTTCCCACACTACCTTGTTTTACCAGTGAATTATTTGGCTAATGTAATGCTTCCCTTCTCCCGTTCTCATTCTTCTGCTTCAGTGTTAATACCTTTAAGCTATATTCAAGCTATTATATTGGTTGAATCTACCACATTAGTTCTATAGATAGCATCATCGAATGGCACTGGAGATATGAATTCCAGTTCTTGATCTTTGAATCCCCTCAAAATACTGAGAAACTGTGTAATTGTTGCACATCTAATTAATGAATAAAGAATCACCATGTTTTTCCAACTAATTTGATCATGGTGGTTGTGCCCCCTTCTAGAGTAGTGGGCCTATCATCATGTTGTTGTAACAAGCCTCTGACAGGGTCATATTCAGATCTTTTTTTCTCTTGATGGTCATCATCAAACCTTGGTGGACCATTGAAACATATAATATATGATTTTCTATATATTTTTTAAAAATACAAGGTTAGATCAAGGGCACCAAAGTTGTCTTCTTTTATATCTACTATATATTCTTCATGTGGCTATACATCTTGAGGGTTCCTATTGATGGTGGTTTCATTTTTTTCAAAAATTTGTTCCATGTCATCTTATGGAGAAATATACACACATCACCAAACCCATTAATGTTTAAGTCACTAATAATTTTATTGTCACGTGAATGTCACCAAGATTCAATATAACATTTCAATCACGATCTTCATGGTGGCCTTCATTGGTGTAATCAACACTACCATATTCTTCAATTTCTTGGCTCAAATGTTATTTTGGATTAGACTGTAATATTCTCAAATTTTCACACCATATTTGGAATATTAGAGTCCTTGATTTTCTTAATTAATTAAGTAAATAAAAGGGTGGAGGGACCCACAATCCTCAAAAAGAATAAATATCCACTTTGTGTGTGTGAATATGGATTAATCTAGACTAGATCTGCAAAAAGAGGTAGTTGAGAAACTACTAATGTGAATGAGATTGGAGATCATGTCTCATTTAATGAGAGAGATCATGGAGGGTTGATTTAGTCAACTAAGATCTTTAATATGTCAAACAAAGGGTCATTGAGCATCAATGATAAAGTGGTGGAGGATCATGTTCAAATAAAGCACACATGATGGAAGAGGTGTACATTGCACCTAGACTGTTTGGTTGATTTGGTCAAACAACACTGTCCCCCTTGGAGGATCTTGTCCACATGAGACAGCGCAGTTGAGATTAGGGCCAAGGCTTGGGATTGCTCACTCATTATAAAGGAGATGAAGGCAAAGGTGGAAGGCATCTTGGATTATTTTTATGCATGATCTTTTATATCTGGAATTGTCAAGTGACATTCCACTGCATTCTTGGGTTGTTTAGCAGAGATTGCAGGTGTTGTTTAGTACAGTGTGTTCCCGGGTAGGAATACCTCCTCTTTCTTTGAGTGATATCTAAAGAAGAGGTTTGTACTTCATTATACATCAGGGTTTAAGTGCCATTTCCTTTTTCTACTTTCTGCAGAACATTCATATTCAGAAAACTGCAGTTTTCTGAAGATTAGTTTGGAAGGTGGAAGTTGTCTTCAGTACTTCAGTTGGAGAATAAGGTGAGTGATTATTCCCATCACTTGGGCTTATAGATAAGCACTCCCAGAGCCAAATTTCAGATTTGGCATTAGGCCAAATGTTATTGACCTCCTAGCAGTAGTATTCTCTCCAAGAATAACGCAGTCCATATTGAAAATCTGAAAGGGGGAAGGAATTTGCTAGTACTTCAGCTAGCAATCCAGTGGAGGATCATTCCTTCACATTTCCATCAATATTATCATCAGATTGGAGTTTATTGCAGCATATTTCAGTAGGAAAAAGGCCTCTCTTTCCCTCACAGTGCAGTTTTCAGAGGCAGTTGTGTTGCAGCAACTGCAATCATCTTTTGGAGGGTTGAGAAGCTAGATCTAGAGCTTCTAGCTCATAGATATGAGGAAGGGATCAGCCCTTAAAGCATAGATATAATTTGAGCACATATTTCAGCCATGTATTCTTCAGATCTAGCTTCAGATCTATATTTCCCATCAGATGAAGGATCAATTCCTAGGGAGGTGATTTTCCAAAGTTGCAGATCTGGAAAATCCTTTCTGGGTTATCTTGGGAATCCATCACATTGGCCAAATCTTAAACCTTGGCATCATCAGAGCTCCAATTTTGAGTAGATCTGCATTTTTATTTTCAGCCTGCAACTCCATGTTTATATTATGCTGAAGAGACAGCGTAGTATTTATTGTAGAGCCTCAACAGTTACGTTGTACCTGCTTTATACATGTTTTCAGGGTGATCCTAGCTCATCTTTTTGGCTAGATCTACCTATATCTTATACTTGTGTAACTGATTCATCTCCAATATAATAAAATGGCTCAGCTCTTTCTACATATTCTGATTTTTACTTAGATTTATTTTTCATCTTGCTATAAGTTCTTATATTGTGTGAAGTATTGTTGCATTCGCCCTTTGGGGATATTACAGTGGTATCATAGCATGATCTTTGGCTCAACTTGTGGACAATTCATATTTTTTACATTAAAAGATTAATAGATAGATGATATATATCATGGAGAATGAAAAATTTGTCACCCCTTTCTTTAGATCCATGCAAGAGCTCTCCAAGGAGGTCTATCAAATGAAGGAGGGAGAACAGAGAGAAGATCCAAGAAGAAGATGTGATGAGGAAAGTACTTCCTATCAGCAGTAATAAATACCAGAGAATCCTATATCTCCTCATAGATCCACTATGCCCACTTTATTTCAAGAAGGTGAGAGGTATAAAATTGAAGAAAGGAATGAACCTAAGACTCTTGAGACTCTCAGTATATATCTTGAAGAGTACAAAGTATACTCTAGAGCTTTCAAGGAGAAGCTAACTCTCCAACAATTCTTCCAAATTAGAGAAGAAAAAGGATCCTATAGCAGCAATAGAAGGAAGAGGCATAATAGATTCTATTTTCCTACATTTGATGGATCTTCCTGAAGCAATGTCAAGGCTTGGAGGAGGATGTTAGATTCATTTTTCAAGCTACATCCTGTAGCTGAAGAGGAGGCTATTAAAATTGTAGCACTTCATCTATTAGATGGAGCAGAATATTGGTGGTTTGGGCACCTAGAGCATGTAAAGGTGACAAAGTATTCATATTTCTTTCACAAGTTAAGAAAGAAGTTTGATATGGGAAGAAAAAGTTGTGCTACAAAGGGGCATCTCCCATGGAAACCAAGGAGAATGTCAATCTTGTCACTCTGGACAAGAGGTCACCATTTTCACCACCTACTGCAGAAGTACTTGTATCTGGAGAAGAGACACTTGCATATTTGCAAATTAGTCTTGAGATCTTGACTTATGGATCGGGAGATGCATGAGGAAGAGGAGGAGGATACCAGCGTTGGTACACTTGGAGAAAAGAGACCATCACTCTTACCAGCAGTTGGAGATACTATTCTCCCAGTTGGAGGAACTCTTGTGTTCTATCAAGAGGTTCCCACATATCAGTTGATCTAAGGTATGCATATAATTTCAACACATATTATTTCAAAATCAATGCCTAACCAAGGTTTAGAAAAAAATGTTGATTTGAAGAAGAGACATATCACAACACAGAGGACCCTTGATTTAATCAAGGAGGAGACTGAAAACTATCCCTGTTCATCGTTGTTGAGTTGTATTCAACCCATTGAGTTGAGATATAGAGTTTCAGAAAATGGGATTAGCATTATCCTATGTACAATGGTTGATTATGAGATCAATATTATGCCTTACTTTGAGACAACATTTGTATTACCCTACAGATCTACAGCGCTATCACTTAGTAGTTGTGACAAAGAAAGGGCTTCATCATTCTTGGAGAATTCTAGAGGTAGCTTCACTCGTGAAGCAATGGAAGCAAAGATGATAAATAGTAGACATCTTGAAATGAGATTCCTTTTCTCCCTTCTAGATGACCCTTTCTCAATGAGCATCTCACTGCTCAAAGAGAAACTTCTACTTGCACTAAATCCAAAACTTCTTTGGTTTTGGAGGGCCTTTGATGGAGAGAGAATCTTATTAAGAGATCTCATTAGAGATGCATTTCAACATTTCATGAAATGCAAATTTCTTCAACAGTTTGGGAAGGATGGCATTCTACGAAGGGAGGATGCCATGATTATGCAGTACCTCATTCATCATCCCCATGGGAGTGAATGGGTAAGGATGATAAGCAAGGGGTTGCAAAGCCACTTGCAGATTTGTATGGGCCAGCATGCTTGGTTACATTGGTTTCCATTGGGAGATTTTTTTTCACTCTCCAAAGGCACCTATTTTTCTGATCCATGCCATGAGAAACATGTATGAAATGAAGAAGGAGGCATGGCTGCGCTAGATTCTCTTGGGTGAGTATGGATACCACCCAATATCTCATCATTTTCTGAATCGTGCCTTGTTTTTCAATGATAAATTGCAGCAAGGGAAGACATTTTCATTTTGGTTTCACTTGAGAGAATGTGGCCACGACATGACATCTCCTATGTCTATGTGTTTTGTATTGTGTAAAACTTGGCATAATGATCTCATGATGTGCATTGATGATGTTTATTTGTATGGGGCTAATGCGACATCTCCTATGTCCATTAGTATGCTTTTTTTTCATGATGCACATGAGGAGGAGAGAAAACACCAATATCTATTATTGCTTGGATTGCTTTTGGGGGAGTTTGGCTTGTCCATCTTACATGGAGGAGATGGAGGATGGCAGCAAAGGGCCTTAATCCGGTGGTTATTGTTAGGAGAATATGGTTTGACATCTTTGTCTACCCATATTACTTCTTCCCTTCTTCTTTTGCATAACCTTGGAATGATGGAGTTTGGATCCAACAAGGCCAACAGGGCTAAGTATGAGAGCATCTCAATGCTCAATCTAATTCATGAAACATGGGATGGAGATATTTCTTTTGTGGTGGAGCTTTTCCTTTGTGAAGAAAACTACCTTATTGTATGCAGCTCATATATTGATGTTCGACATCATATGGTTGTCACTTGGTACTTCACGATGAAAGGAGGGCATCTAACCAAACAGTTGGAGGTCATTATTTATGTTTTTAAAAGACAACTTTGGAACCAAACATACATAACCTTTTATAGCAAATGGAGGAAGCCTTCCTTATGTGGATGCCATATGGAGGGGAATAGATGGCCTTGCATCTACTTTTGGAGTTGCTTGAGGACAAGCAACATTTTTCCAGGGGGGGACTGTAATACTCCCAAATTTCCACATCATATTTGGAATATTAGAGTTCTTGATTTTCTTAATGAATTAAGTAAATAAAAGGGTGGAGGGACCCACAATCCTCAAAAAGAATAAATATCCACTTTGTGTGTGCGAATGTGGATTAATCTAGACTAGATCTGCAAAAAGAGGTAGTTGAGAAACTACTAATGTGAATGAGATTGGAGATCATGTCTCATTTAATGAGAGAGATCGTGGAGGGTTTATTTAGTCAACTAATATCTTGAATATGTCAAACAAAGTGTCATTGAGCATTAATGATCAAGTGGTGGAGGATCATGTGCAAATAAAGCACACATGATGGAAGAGGTGTACATTGCACCTAGACTGTTTGGTTGATTTGGTCAAACAGTGCTGTCCCACTTGGAGGATCTTATCCACATGAGACAGTGTAGTTGAGATTAGGGCCAAGGCTTGGGATGGTTCACTCATTATAAAGGAGATGAAGGAAAATGTGGAAGGCATCTTGGATTATTTTTATGTATGATCTTTTAGATCTGGAATTGTCAAGTGACATTCCACTGCATTCTTGGGCTGTTTATCAGAGATTGCAGGTGTTGTTTAGCACAGGGTGTTCACAAGCGGGAATCCCTCCTCTTTATTTGAATGATCTAGAAGTAAGATGTTTGTAATTCATTATACATCAGGGTTTAAGTGCCATTTCCTTTTTCTACTTTCTGCAGAACATTCATATTCAGAAAACTGCAGTTTTCTGAAGATCAGTTTGGAAGGTGGTAGTTGTCTTCAGTACTTCAGCTGGAGAACAAGGTGAGGGATTATTCCCATCAATTGGGCTTATAGATCAGCACTCCCATAGCCACATTGTAGATATGGCATCAGGCCAAATTTTATTGACCTCCTAGTAGCAGTATTCTCTCCAAGAATAACGTTGTCCATATTGCAGATCTGAAAGGAGGAAGGAAGTTGCTAGTACTTCAGCTAGCAATCCAGTGGAGGATCATTCCTTCACATTACCATCAATATTACCATTAGCCTAGAGTTTATTGCAGCATATTTCAATAGGAAGAAGGCCTCTCTTCCCCTCACAACGCAGTTTTCAGAGGAAGTTGTGTTGCAGCAGTTGCAATCATCTTTTGGATGATTGAGAAGCAATATCTAGAGCTTTTAGCTCATAGATCTGAGGAAGGGATCATCCCTTCAAGCATAGATATGATCTGAGCACATATTTCAACCATATATTCTTCAAATCTAGCTTCAGATTTGTATTTCCCAGCAGATCAAGGATCAATTCCTAGGGAGGTGATTTTCCAAAGTTGCAGATCTGGAAAATCCTTTCTGGGTTATCTTGGGAATCCATCACATTGGCTAAATCTTGAATCTTGGCATCATTCAAGCTCCAGTTTTGAGTAGATCTACATTTCTCTTTTCAGCCTGCAACTCCATGTTTATATTCTGCTGAAGAAAAAACACATTATTTGCTGCAGAGCCTCAACAGTTACGTTGTACCTGCTTTATACATGTTTTCAGGGTGATCCTAGCTCATCTTTTTGGCTAGATCTACCTATATCTTATACTTGTGTAACTGATTCATCTCCAATATAAAAAAATGGCTCAACATTTTCTACATATTCTAATTTGTACTTAGATTTATTATTCAGCTTGTTGTAAGTTATTATATTGTATTGTGTGAAGTATTGTTGCATTCTCCCTTTGGGGGTATTACATAGAATTACCATCCATGTATTGTCCATCAAGGTTTGTATGGATTTCAAGGATGTGTTACACACTCTCTCCCAAATAAGTATGCACGTCGTCAAAATATGGAGCCAAAACTCTAAACTTTCTTCATGCTTTGCAAAGGGAAAAATAGGGACTTCCTCTGGAAGTTCTTTGTCATAACCTCCAAATGCTACAAGAAATGCCCCCTTATTATGATGTTCTTTATCATAAAGACTTTGTGTAGTGGTTTCATTATGGTTTTCAAGTTGAAATTTATTTGTGCGCTCATTAATGTTGTCCCCTTCAAACTCTGTTTATGTGCCCCCTTCTAAAGCAGTAGGTCTATGATCATGCTCCTATAGCAGGCCAGTGACAAGGTCATATTCATATTTTTTTTTTCTTTTGATTTTTTTTTTTTGCTATAAATTCATTGCATAATGGTGATGTTTTGGTACTTTATGATGATCTTTGGATTGTTCATTGTGATGTGTGGGGTGGTTTCTTGTGTAACAATGGTATGCTTGGAAAGGTCTTTGAAGAAAGAGTTAAGCTCATCATTGATCTCCTTTTGATCATAGAGTTCTTCATCATTTGTTACTATAAGGATTATGATCTTGTTCCTATTTTAATACCCCATGGTTTTCTTGTGAAATAACTTGGAATTTTTGACCCCTCCAACTAGCATATGTCCATCCTTTTTTTCTAGTGCATTTCCACCTAGTTGGCTTGTTGGTATCGCTAATTATTAAGATCCATTTCCTTATTTTTGAGGTTCTTTGGCATGCTTGAGGCCATGGTCTCTTCCCAAGACTTGTCATAAGGTTTTTCATCTTATTTATTCTAGTGAAATGTTCTTGAAGCTATTGGTATTCTGGTGCTTCATTTTGAATTTAAGAATATTAAATTTTCTTGGAATACATACATACTTGTAAATTTTCTTAAATCAACCTTGGTCCACCAATTTTTCAATAATCCTTTGAAGTCTAGGTATATGGGCCACTTTTTTACAAATAATATGGTGGCATTTTTTACCATAGACTAAGATTTTCAATGGAGTAGAATTGGCTAGTGATTCAATCTATCCCTTTGGAAGATATGGGATGAAAGAGTTCCACTCAATCCTTTCATTTATCAAGGAATCTGAAAAAATACTGTTGGGTGAAAATATGTTCATTTAATTCTGTTGTAGTACTTTCCCAACTATTTAGTTTGTCAATCCGAGGTTCGTAGGCTTACGAGGCACATGCACTATATATGCAGGACCGAAGTGGAACTAATCTAATCGAAATTACTGAAATCAAATTAATCTAGAAAAGCATTGAAACACTAACTAGGAAAGCAGGAAATTGCATAAGGAAAAAAAAACAATACAACATGTGAAGAGTTGAACGACAAAAAACATATGTGAGCTCACAACAATAAAGCTATCTCAAATTATATTACAAAAATCAAATGAAAAATCATGAAAGTGTACAATAAAAGAATATGAATCAAAGCTAAGAATCCCCTTCTCCTAATTACAAGACTATCTCTCCAAACTCAAAACTTATGAACTTCTAAACTTGTCAACTTCTTTTTTTTTTAAATGAAGAGAGAGCACTCTCTTATATACATGAAGAAGATAACCATCTCATAATGACATATCCACTATTCTCTCAAGCACTCTTAACTACTTTCCCATTATTACAAGATATTATCCCTTTGAATCCTCCACACATCTCTCACATATCTTGGATAAGATATGCCAACCAAATCCTCCATGATCTTCTCCTTAGGAATAGGCTTGCATAATTATCTCCTTAATATGGTGGAGGAGATATTTGGGAAGTCTCTTGGAATTAATCCTTCACATATTTCCTACACATTACAAAGCTCACATATTCTTGAGAGATATATAAAAACATGTATATTTTCTAATATTTAATCATAAATTCACTTATAATACAAAAATGAATAAAGTGGAAAATAAGAAGGTGAAACCCAAATGTATTTATTAAAATGATATAATGAAAGGTTAATGGGATGATGAAATGTAAGAAATAGTGAAGGGAAAGGTGGATGAAAATATGACATTTATGAGTCCCAACATCCTCCCCAACTGAACTTGTTGCATGTCCTCATGCAACCATGCATGGGTCTCTTTTAAGAACATTTGACATCTTGAACTTTGGCTTTACATGATGATGTCTTTTTAATAATGAATGTTTCCAGGATATGTGAAAGACATGAGTAACAACTTACATTTTCTTATGGTTGGTTCTTGTGTGACAACCATGAATACAAAGAATGTTGGTTCTTGTGTTAACAACATTCATTTCGTTTTCTGTTCTCTTGCTGCAATAATAATGTAAACACTCACTGGAAATCATAAGCTATCAATGTGCATAAGAAAGCCATTTTGTAATATTCATGAAGTATGCCAATATGTATATTGATGCATATGAAGCAAAGTGCAACAAAGTATCGTTGGAAAAGAAATGTTGGTGAATGGTAAATGAGATAAAAAAAAAATGGAGTGATAGTGGTGAAGAAATGGAATCATGGTAGTGAATATGTAATGAATATAGTTCCCCCCCCAACTGAATTGGTTGCAACTTGACATGGCTCATGAAAGGAAATGTAGCATGGTGAGGGAATTTTCCAAAATATTCAAGTTAGCATATAAGGAATTGCATGATTAAAGATTAGAAAACAACATACCTCTACTTACCCAAGAATGATGAACTATGAAATAGGAATGTAGCTGCTGCTGCTGCGAGACTGATGTTGTTGTAACTGGATCCTAGGAAATGAAGGAATCTGAATGCTGATGCTGAATCATGGAAAAGATAAAGGCTGAAAGTGGAACTGTGGTACTCTCATAAATCAGAATTCATGCTGCTGTAACTACTGAGGGAGTCGTGAAAAAGTGTATAGTCTTCACCCGCTACAAAAATTCTTGGTACAAGTCTAATCATGCGAAAGAATGTGTCGGTGTCGAGCATGAAAAGAAATCATTGGATTACCAGCCATTGATGAATGCCGTTAACCAATGCGAGGAAAACTCACCATTGATGTCAATGAGTGCCAAGGTACCTGAGTACATCTTGCGAAATGCGAATAGAGGGGTTGACGTCGAGCCATTTGCAAGATCTGACGATCAAGGGACATTGATGTATTCCCATGATTGTCAGCGAGAGAACTTGCCATTGAGGCATGCAAGTCTCAAGGTACCCAAAGGAACTCTAGTCTATTTCCCAGATAAGGTGCTGATGTCGATGGGGCAAGACTTGTTGAAAGGTGGGCCTTATGGAATTCCACATCAGTCAACGCGAGTTTGTACAAAAAGATTTGGTAGGACTATAAATGGAAAGAACTCACGGGAAAGCAATGTGGATCAGCATGGCTAGGAAAACAAGGCAATGTAATCATGGAAAGGGAATGAGTTTTATTCAGAAGGAAAACTAAAAGGCAAAAATAAACTGAAAAGGATAAAGGAATGTATGTGATTTAGAAAAATAGGCGTGCATGAAGTCATGAAGGATAAGGAAATGGAAGATGGGCTGCAACATAGGAATGATTTAGGCGCTTGGAAGGAAAAATTTGATTAATCATGTCATGATGCAAAAGGGTTTTTGTGTAATGTTAAATGTCATGACATGATGCATGTGATCTCTAGAGATCTCGCCTTCATGATTGTCTTCAATACCTGCATAAATTTTTTTGCCTTTGTGTGCCATCTTCGTCGATCATTCCTGTATGAAGTGACTCAAAAACAAATTAACTCATTTTCAAGAATTTATGAAATGTCCATTTTTTAAATTATTTTTCGAAGTTACACTAATTGTGGATGAAAAGGGTGTCGCATCGTAATGTTGAGCTTTCTGCATAAGCTTCTTGTTGACCTACACATAACACCAATCTCATTTCACTTGTTAGTATATGCATCTTAACTTTTACCCACAAATTCACTTTAAAATAAATGATAAAATCCAACATACTTTTATTTCCCCCCAACAAGAGATATTTCATGTCCTCATGCAATGTACTCATTGATTGTGCAATACTTTTTCAAAATGTTTTTATTGGTTTGCAGGAAAATTGATTTAAAAATTTTGAAAAGGCTTTTGTATTTGTTAGGGAACAAGTAGTTAGTTTATGAATGAATGAGGGAAATTTTATTTTATTATTATTATTATTATTTTTTTATTTTTTATTTTTACAACAAAATACACTTCATTTTTTCATAAGAATTAACATCTCAGGTGTACCTAATTGTACTTAAAAAAAAAAAAAAAATTGACATCCGGAGAAGCTATGAAGTGTACATAGATTAGACTTTAAAACTACCAAATCTCCCCATCTAATTATTGAACCACAATGACTACTTATTATATTATATATAAACTCATTAAAAATGATTTTGAACCATTCTTATTCCTGCATAACATTAAAAATTAATAGACCAGTTGTGGAACTATCCTGCGCAGATTGTTTGGGTGGCTTGGCAAAGAGTAGGCAGAATGGAAGGAGAGTAAGAAGAACCGCCGAAAATATTGAAATCTGCAATGCAAGCACATTCCCTCAGCCAGTTTTCGTGGGTTTTCACTGTTGAGAAGATAATTTTAACAGACGCACAGCATACCGCAGTAGCTACACCCTCAAAAAAAAAAAAAGGAAATCCTTGCATTTATTTACCAGATCAAGTATTGTTTGCACACTGTAGCCCATTGCAGTCGTCACTGCCACCAGAAGGCATACGCTCACTAGTACAACCTTGGCCATAGCCATTGCCATTTTCAATCACTCGATTCCGTCCACTCCTCCGTAGTGGCAACACAGATGTGATGCTCCCCAACCTCGACAGAATTGCAGGAATTGGGCTTCAATTCGTCCCCTTTGCCACTTAACATCATGCGAACGATCTTCTGTTCAAGCTTTGCCGTCTCCTTATCTATCTTCGACTTATCTTCGATGACTTTATCGCAAGCATTGGATATTAGAGAATCAGTGTCGAGATATGGAGGATGGATCCCCAATCTCTCCATCATGCTGCTTAGCCTGGATGCATCGAGAGGAGATTTGGGCTTCAACATACTTACTGTAGAAAATGAAAAACCCACCATAAACATTTACCAGCCATCGACATCCAAAATAGACATTTTATTTCAACGCTTGGAGGCCAGATGAATGTTTCTGCACAAAATCCGAGCATTTACCTCGTCGGCCTTCTCCAACACCATATAATGATGCGAAAGCCTTTCTACGTCGAAAGCATAGTGTTTCATTATTCAAATGCATCGCCTGAAGTTTGGGGAAATGGTGTACCAAGCCTTTGAGGGAAAATAGATTCATCATCAAGCTGAAGATTGACGTAGTGTCAGTCTCAATATTGAATGCAAAAACTTTGAGTCCCTTCGTGCAGCACGTGACTAATTCCTTGCAATTTGCGTTAGCAATAAAGCCTCCTCTCGATTTAGTGATAGAAAAATCTGATTTGACTTATCATGTAGTGATTTGTTCCCCGACAACGGCGCCAAAATGTTGGGTGAAAATATGTTCGTTTAATTCTGTTGTAGTACTTGCCCAACTATTTAATTTGTCAATCTAAGGTTCGTAGGCTTACGAGGCACATGCACTATATATGCAGGACCGAAGTGGAACTAATCTAATCTAAATTGCTGAAATCAAATTAATCTAGAAAAGCATTGAAACACTAACTAGGAAAGCAGGAAATTGCATAAGGAAAAAAAAAACAATACAACATGTGAAGAGTTGAATGACAAACAACATATGTGAGCTCACAACAATAAATCTATCTCAAATTATATTACAAAAAACAAATGAAAAATCATGAAAGTGTACAATAAAAGAATATGAATCAAAGCTAAGAATCCCCTTCTCCTAATTACAAGACTATCTCTCCAAACTCAAAACTTATGAACTTCTAAACTTGTCAACTTCTTTTTTTTTTAAATGAAGAGAGAGCACTCTCTTATATACATGAAGAAGATAACCATCTCATAATGACATATCCACTATTCTCTCAAGCACTCTTAACTACTTTCCCATTATTACAAGATATTATCCCTTTGAATCCTCCACACATCTCTCACATATCTTGGATAAGATATGCCAACCAAATCCTCCATGATCTTCTCCTTAGGAATAGGCTTGCATAATTATCTCCTTAATATGGTGGAGGAGATATTTGAGAAGTCTCTTGGAATTAATCCTCCACATATTTCCTACACATTACAAAGCTCACATATTCTTGAGATATATATAAAAACATGTATATTTTCTAATATTTAATCATAAATTCACTTATAATACAAAAATGAATAAAGTGGAAAATAAGAAGGTGAAACCCAAATGTATTTATGAAAATGATATAATGAAAGGTTAATGGGATGATGAAATGTAAGGAATAGTGAAGGGAAAGGTGGATGAAAATATGACATTTCTGAGTCCCAACAAATACATTTGTACATACTCCAAAATTTTAGCTGCATGGTGTGATCCTCTTCGTTAATTGTTTTCATTTCCAGGTTTTGTTTTTGGGAAAGGCATATATCAGTTATAGATAATTCATTTTTTCTATGAAACTTGTACTTATGTTATCTAGCCTTATAATGCCTAGTTTATATTCCAAGAGGTTTTCTATCATATTAAAGTCTCAGAGTATTATTTGGAGATTGTTGATGACCTTGGGAGGGATATCATACCTTTTTTTTATTAATTTCTCTTCTCTAGGGGATTGACATGTTGATATACATTGACTAAGGTGCCAAAGGATTTGGTACCAATCACGTGAAAGTGGATCGCGATCCACCATATAGTGGCTATGAATTTGGTGAGTTTCACCTTGCTAGCATTCCAAGGATTGGTTAGGCTACCAGAGAAGTCTCAAGATATAATTCCCATTGCCTTGCAGCGATCCCAAATTCTTGGTGCCATATTTTGAAGATATAGGTTTGTGCATCTTGTTTCTGGCATGAAGAGGATGTTAAAATTTTGTTTTTTAATATTTTCTAGTCATTTATTTCTATTTGCTTTGAGAGTTAAGGTCCCTATTACAAAAGGAAATATTTGTGTTTTGACCCACTATTTCAAGGTTGTCTCTAAGGGCCACATTCCAAAAATATATATAGATGATAACATGGTTTGTGATGTATTGTATTTTCCTCTAACATTTTTCGAGGATATCTCATAGCTAAGATTTTCCTCTAGGTTTTCTAGGAATCCATCCACATTTTTATTGAAGTTTGATCCCTTTTGCTATGATTTTTTAGTGCCCACTTATTGGGTATACCCATACCCTTCAATTTGGACTTGTGCCAGAATTTAGATTCTTCTGTGCAACTATTGGGCGGTCTCCTTTTTATTTTTTCAGTTATGGAATACTTGTAAGAAGAATTTCAAGGGGTGTCCCTTCGCTAAGCCCAACAATGGTGCCTCCTCTCTAGGAATAGGTGGCCTGGACAAGGTTAGCTATGTGCCTTGTTTCCGACATTGGTTTAATTGTCATGTATTTTAGTTGCTAGTATGTGCATCATTTTGTAATCCCTCCAAGTCATGACAAGGGATTTTATCTCTTGTTGTGAGTTTCTTAACACTTTTCCATATTAAAGAGTATTTGGTAATCCTCTCAATAGTTTGGATGTATGCCACCCTATTGTATGGATAAGTAATGACATGAAAAAAAATTCGTAGGAAACCTTAGTGTGCAACCTAATGTCTAAAATTAGACTTATCATCAACAATACAACACCAGTGCATGACATAACATTGAAGTAAATAAATTGATTGTTTTCACCATGGATGGTATAGGTGAGGTCATTGGTTCCCACACTACCTTGTTTTACCAGTGAATTCTTTGGATGATTTAATGCTTCCCTTCTCCCATTCTTATTCTTCTGCTTCAGTGTGAAGACCTTTAAGCTATATTCAAGCTATCATATTGGTTGCATCTCCCACATTACTTTTGTAGATAACATTATTGAATGGAACTAGGAGATATGAATTCCAGTTCTTCATCTTTGACTCCCCTCAAAATATTGAGAAAGTGTGTACTTGTTGCACATCTAATTAATGAATAAATAATCACCATATTTTTCCAACTAAATTGATCATGATGGTTTTTCCCCCTTCTAGAGTAGTGGGCCTATCATCGTGTTGTTGTAACAAGCCTCTGACAGGGTCATATTCAAATCTGTTTTTCTCTTGACGGTCATCATCAAACCTTGGTGGACCATTGAAACATATAATATGTGATTTTCTCTTATTTTTTTTAAAAGACAAGTTTAGATCAAGGGCACCAAAACTATCTTCTATTGGATCTACTATATATTCTTCATGGGACTGTACATATTGAGGGTGCCTATTGATGGTGGTTTCATTTTTTTGAAAAATTATTTCCATGTCGTCTTATGGAGAAATATACACATCACCAAACCCATCAATTTTTAATTCACTGATACTTGTACTGTCACTGATAAAAAAGTTGCAGATCTGTAAGTTTTCTTGCATATTCATGAAGAAATTAACATATTTTTTTATTTTTTAAGCACATATTTGAGATATCTAATTGCATAGTTGAGTTTATTTATTAGCTTCTTGAGGGAATAACACCTAAAATAATACACAAAATCACTATTATGAGCCCAATGTTGAAATGGAGCCAAAATTTTATATCTTGCAGTTTGATTGTAATCAGCCACACTAGTGAAAAAATATGCACGTCAAAATTTTTTGGTGGTTGAATAGAGTAGATCTAGTGGAAGTTGAAAAGTAAAAAACCTCAATGAGACAAGGTATACAACCATTGATTGTAGAAACCCTCTATTGTTAGATCTAGTAGCGGTGTGAGATGGAAACCTTAAGAGGTGACTAGATCTATAGGTTGCAATCAGTGTATTACAACAACAACTAGTGCAACCCTTTCATCTCATTTTGTAAATAACATAGCAGAGACCTATAGCTTGGAATTTGGAGGGATTGAGTGCTCTTTTCTATTTTGGAATTAGATTGATGAAGGTAGCATTTATGGTTGGAAAGGCACCTCAGATTTGGTGTAACTTTTCTCTTAATTCCTAAACCTTATTTTTAATGGTGAACCAAATTTGTGGTGAAAATGTTAGGACTTGGAGATTTTCAATAAGGCATATCCATGACATTAAATTTGACATCTATTAAAGTGATGGGTCTCATGGGATTGGAAACAATCCAAGTACAAGACATTGTTGACAAACAATGTAAATTACTAAATCCTTCCATTCACACACACATTGTCACTGCAATTAAATATCAACAATCTAAGTACAAGACATAGTTGACAAACAATGGAAATCCTTCCTTTCACACACACACTGTCATTTATATGAGAGATCAACCACTATCTTTATCCATTGGTAGCTCCAAAAACATAAAAAATGTCTTTATCTCTCACAAGCCCTAGATACTAGCTAACAATAAATTGAATAAAATGCATTTCATACCAGCGAATAGTAAAAGCTACGAGGGTTTGGTTTTGACCTCTTTAGGACACAAAAAAATGATGTAAATAAGGCCAAGATTGAGGCAGATCTAGGGCCTAAGATTTCTTATAAGTTTGTCAATGTGTGACTCAATAAATCAACTCTCAAATTTGTTTTAGTACTCTGTTTTTAGTTACATTTGAGGAATCCATCGATAGTACATTTCTAATCAAGGTGTTTCATCGCAATAGTAAGATTTACTCATGTTTTTTGGAGCTTTGAATTGAAAGTGCATACCTTTCTTCCTTGCTCTCTTTTTTCATAATAAACCAATATGTTTGTGGAATTTTTCTTACTGTTTCATTTATTTGTGTGCAAAAACAGATGGACTTGTCTTATAAAACTTCTATCGATGAAGAGAAATCTGTCATTGGCATTGTTAGGTGTTGAGAAGGTTGTACATTTTCGGAAATACGTGATGAAATTGTGGATGATGAAATCGTTGAATACCCTTTTGATTTTATCCAGGATGGATTAGCTTTAAATCCAAAGCAAGAGAAGGAATGAAAATTTTATACAACACTTTTAGACATCAAGAGGAAACTAGGTGCATTTGATGTGGAAACAAAGGGTTCAAATGTAGTGAAAACAAAGGGTTCAAATGTAGTGGAAACAATACCAATCTTTGGAAACATTGAAGAGAATGTGGAGGAACCTATGCATAAAAAACGAAGAGTTGAAAATATTCCTTTGTCAGTGGAACAAGACACAATTGTTGATCCTTATGTATTGGCATCTTGGGAAAATAAAGTGAAAAGTTTAATGGAAGTGTTTGTCAATGAGAAAATTACTCTCAAAGTATATTCAGAAAAGGGAGAATCTAAAATAAATATCCATTGTGAAATTTGTGGCATTGATTATGGAATAGGTGATGTATCCTTGGTAGCGCGAAAAATGCACAACTTCAAAAACCATCATATGAAAATAGGGTCCCATCAACAATGCCTTTCAATGCCATGTGGTAGTGAAATTCCTTCATGTAAAAAAGTACAACAAACAATAGTGGTTGTAGATCGATTTCATATTGATCAAGAAATCAAACTTTTAGATGATTTCAACAAGACACAAGAGCCTAATTTGTTCAAGGTGGTGGAAGCAACACTTGTAGACTATAAGGACATGAAAAAAGTGAGAGTCGAATATACACAATGAAATAAATGGTTTTGTTTAGTGCTGACAAGTGGTAATATTGTCAGTTCTCTAAATAAACACATGAAATCAAAGAAGCACACTACTACTACTACAAACGAGGCTTCACATCAGGAGATTGGGTTGAGGAGTGGCACAGTTGGGAGACCTAATAAGCCTACCAATGATAAGTCCCAACAAAGTTTGACTAGGTTCTTAGTGCCATCATCATCATCAGTATTACATAGGGGTTCTACAAGTGCAAATCCTTCTACTTCAAGTGTGTTAATTAGAGGTTAATTAATAGTTTAGACTAAACTTGAATATGTATTTGTATATTATTTTATTTATCTTACTTCTAATTTATTTGTTTTTTATTGTGTTGTCATATTATTATATCTCAATTGTCTTCCTTGTTACTACAATGTTGGGGGTATTGGTATCCTTATATTGATAGAAATGGGGAGATATTGGAAACAAAGGTCCTAATGGATGATCAACGGGTTGGAAAATTATGGGCCATAGAGAAGCATACCAAGATCATGCTATGTTTTGAGGGTATTGAATGTCGTATTGATGGTACATATAGGCATATTCATTGCCAGACGGGTTCTGAAACATGGACCCCATTTGATTCATTAACATGTATATTTTGTAAGTTGGTTCCAAAATGCAATGACTTTAGGATGCGATTATATCGTGAATCAAGGTGCACAAATAAAAGAAGTGAACGAGATATAGGAAAAAGTATAATATTGGACTATTTGACACAAAATGAATTGAATAATGTTGTAAGGGTTACAAATTCTAACCATAGATCAACAATGCAAACTCTTTGGTGGGAGAGGATAAAGGTTTCTACACTGTGTATTAGAATGAGATCTCTAAAGGAAAAGTTGTTTGAATAGGAAAAAAGAAAGGATGTCTTTAGGTTTTGTAAGGATGTGTGTGAGGCACATAAGGAAAATTACAAGGTAAAGATGCAGTTTGGGAATTTTTCAAGGATATATTTCATAACTTAATTCATGCAAATGCAGGGAGAAGGTATAGTACATCCAAAAAATCCATTTATGAGATGATCAAGTTATTGGGAGGTCCTACATTACATAACCTTATTAGTTTGAATATGGATGCTCCTTCAATATCTACAACTTTAAGGCAAGTTATAAAGTCATTGAATTATATCCCAGGGGAGCATGATCACATTTTTGAGGTAGTCAGAAACATTTATGCTTCTTATAAAGACAAACATGGTATATATGGACCAATTCGTGTATGCCTTGCTGAATATAAAATAATTGTGAAAAAATATGTTAGGTGGGCAGAAAAAAGCGATACACTGGTGAGGTTTTGTGTTTTGAAAGAAGAACATCAATTCCAATCATATTTCTTGGTGACAGTTGGTGAGTGAGATGCAGGCTATGAGATTATAACAAATTATTTTAAAAAAATGTTATTGGACATTATGCATGAGTTGTTATTGCAAACCCTTTACATGAAAAACTTCCTCGTCTGGTTGTGGTTGTTCATCCAACATGCAATAAATTCAATGAAATTTTTTTTATCAACAATGGGAAAAGGTAGAATTTACATGGAAGAAACACGTAGAAAACAATTTGGGACCTATTGTTGGTCATTCCTCAGATGGTGATAACAAAAGAATATAACTTATGTTGAAGGATTATTCTTCAACATCAGGTCTTTAATATCAAATTCCTTGGGAAGGGTGGAGGCTAACTGGGTTGTAGAATGGTTAAAATGTAACCAGATTGCATGACCAAGATTACATCCACAACGACAAAAAAATAGTGAATCCTTTATTTAGCGGTCGACGTGAATTGGGTTTAGGAAATGAGTACATAATTTTTGTCCATGTCAGAATGGTTTATCACACTTTTAAAGTGGATGATCACAAGCTTAAGTGTGAAGATATAGAGTGGATGGATCGAGAAAATTGGGGTTCCTCACAACGCATTGCTTCAAGGCACGTTCAGTGGTGTTTGAAAGAGTTGAGAAGTACACCAAGTCGAAAGTTAGAGATGACACTAGCTCTAGAGACTTACCTAATGATTTTTGCTGACTACATTGACATATTTATGTCTCATAGTTTGAGCCTCTAAGAAATAGTGCGAAATTCTTCACGATTTCATCAGTTCCTTGCATTATGGTTACGTTGGCTACAAAAACATTCTCATACAAATGTTAACATAAATTTCATCAGCAAAGAGGCATATCAATATGTGATAATTTATTACCATTTTTTAGTTTTGTTGATGAGATTGTTTTGAGATCAATACTCTAACTTTCCATGTGTTTTGCACTTGACTGGGTCAGATGTATGTGAGAACTTCTTTAGAAAAGTTGGTGGGATGGTTGGAGTGGAGAGGGCCTATGATTTCACTGACTTTCTCCATGCTATTGGAACCCTTAATAGAGTTGTTGAAGAAGAATCAAATCCCCAAGGGCTTCATTTTAATAAATCTCATAATAAGCAAGAAAACATTCGGAATAAATTGCACCAAGAAACGATACAAAACATTGACATATTGTCACAATATGATTCAATATCCACATACACTAAAATTGTAGAAAACCTTAAGATTGGATTGAAGGATGCACACGACATTTTATCAACTCTTGGAATGAAACCATAAAATTAAACTCAACGTTCTTGGTGGGTTAAACCATGGACAGAGGATAAAGATGATCCAACATTCCAAATTGAGGATGAAGTATTTGATGATTCTCCACTGAGATGTTCCAACTCTATATTTCAATCTTCATATTCATTGGTACACAATGAAAGTGAATTGAAAATAATGGAAAGTGAGTGGAGACATGAGTTGGATGAAATTTTAGATTCCATTGATGAAAATGTAAGCAAAACTATAAAACCAATGGTGAAACTTGATGGTAAGGATATATTCAAAGCATGTTTAGTTAGTCAGTTGAATGGAAATCCAACATTATCCAAATATAGGTTGAAAAAAGTGAGAAGCGGGGTCTACTTTAGGCGAGATGGGAAGACTCTAAAAAAGGGTGTTTCAATTGCCGTTGGAATTGGATTAGATTGTGGGGTGTTGTTTGAAAACAACTCAATCCCCCCCACTTAACGTACTGCAATAAAAGGTGTTCCTTGAAGTACAAAATAAAGTTTTTCTTGTGGAATGTGGTACATTGGAAGGGTTCAAAGAATAAGGAAGAAGGATGGTAATAGGGTGTTTGATTACCATAATGACATCAACCTTTTGGATAGATTAAAAGGCATCAAGCTTCAATTATGTTGGTATAGTAGAATAAAGGGGTAGCGCATGTATAAGTATGATTTGACTGATCATGATTTTGTACAACTTGAATATGTTATAGAAATCACAAACTTATCATACAATGCTAAGAATGATACATACAAATTAGAAGAAAGCGATTACAAATTGTTTTTAGATTTTGTGAAAAATTTGAACAAGGTTAATTTTCAAAACATTCTACTTTCACTTTCCTTAAGTATTTCCATATGTTGGATTATTTATAAATAGTTTTTGGTTGTATTTTTGTTGATTTTTTTGTATAAATATGATTTTAATTTTGTACTTTTTGGCTTTAGGTCTAGTGAATACGTCAAATGGTGAATGTTCAAGATAAATCAACCTTTTTTTGCTACCTACTTTTTGGTGTAAGTTTCTTTCACTAGCCATTCATCATTTTGTAGCTTTGTTTCATCCAAACATTAATTTGGTATTTCTTCCATGAAAACAATATAATTACATACCTATATAACTATATATGCCCCTTAACTCAACACATATATACAATTTTAAGATAATGGCATCCCTTACCTCAACACTTATGTTGGATGCCTTCTACTGTGGTTCTTCTGAAGTTGGTCCATTTAATCACGAAAAGCAAGAAGATTTGGTTCCTTTTTCATGAATATGTTTTACAAAAAAAGTATGTGGTTCTTCTCACTAATGTTAATGTTTTCCTTGAATTTTTAGATTAATGGTTCACTTGCTAGAAATGATATCAATGATCTAATGGCATGAGGTTTAATCAGGATGGTTTCTGCTCACTCAAGTCAACAAATTTACACCAGAGCAATGGCTAACACATGAAGTGCATTTTATTTTGAATGTTTTTGTGTTAGTTGGATTTCCTATTTTTTAAATTGGACATATAAATCAAATTTTGTAGCTAAAAAGTGCTATCATAGTATTTTGGAAGTATTTGTATTTTGGCCATACGCATGAGGTCTATAAGAGTTAAATTGCACTTGGTTATTACTGAAAATTGAGTCCTTAATCATCTTTTGGGCATTGCCTTTCACTAAAAGAAATTAACATTAATTACTATCTGTAAAGGTTTTTCGATAGGTGATGGTAGTTTGTTTTCAAATTGTTTGCAACTTTATTGACATATGTGCTTTTGGTAGATTGGAAGGGTGATGGCACTTTGCTTTCTTATTTTTTCCTATATTGATATATATGTGTTCGATGGGCCTTGCAATTTGTGCATATGATCCAAGGGGTATTTTAAGGTGAATGGTATTTAATTTTTTGCAACTTTTGGATTGACAATAATTTGATAGGGTGAAGTTTGAAATGTCACTTTTCTTTCTTATTTTTTCCTATATTGATATATATGTGTTTGATGGGCCTTGCAATTTGTGCATCTGATCCAAGGGGTATTTTAAGGTGAATGGTATCTAATTTTTTGCAACTTTTGGATTGACAATAATTTGATAGGGTGAAATTTGAATGGTATGCAAATTTTAATTGATTTTATTTTTCCAAAGAAATAATGCATAAGTTTCTATTTCATGGTTTGGAAAAGGAAAATACATAGAAAATTTTTTTATTTCATGGCATATCACCTCCAAAAAGGAAAAGCAGATAACCTGTTGGCCACTTTTCACAAAATTTCATACAAAATATAGCTACGATTTCTCTCGGGAACACAACTAGAAGCAAAAATTATGCTTTGATGAGTGAGGCAGGTTGCCAATGAGAGAAGAAGATGAAGAACAACCAAAGAAAAAAAATACTTTTGATTTAGTGTTGTCACATTTTCCTTGTAGCAGAATGCTTTATTATTTTATGTGGATAGATTGTTGACAACGTTTGGAATGGGAGCAATATCTTTCAAAACAAGCCAAATTTTGAAGCTTCATTACAAACTTTGTGGCCCTGGTTCTGTTATTTCAGTTGAAGAATATGAAATTAAGGTACAGGGCCTCTGGTTTTTTATAATTGCAATACTTTTGTTTCTTTATTTTCATAATCTGACTATTTATTAATTCATAGTTAATTGTGATTTGAAGCATTGACATCATAGATACATTCATAATGTAATATAACCTTATGAATATGTCTAAATGAGTGAATTGTTGTAGGAAATTTATGAAGGTCTAGATTTCTCTATGTATGAAGAACAATGCTCATTTGGGCTTTTCTGCATTAAGTTTTCAACAGATGGATGAGAACTTGTTGCTAGCAGCAATGACAAATCTATATATGTTTATGACCTAGAAATGAACATGTCTTATGAGGTGTTGTATGCTTTTTCTTGGTGATACATCCACAAGATGAGTAATTTTCTTGATGCACACTAGTAATTCATTCCTAATGGGTGATATTCAGATGGGTGGTATTCCAGAAAGCCACAACAGAGTACAAGAAGGTATGTCTGTTAAAATTTTCAGATTAATTTTATATTTGACTAAATTGTCTATTTGCAAGCTATTGTAATATAATTTGGCTGGCTTACAGAGATTGGAACTTTAGGCCCTGTTTTGATCAAGGATGCAGTACAAGAAGGTATGGCTGTTAAATGTTTCAGATTAATTTTATATTTTATTGAAGTTTCTATCTGCAAGTTTTTGTAATATAATTTGACTGACCTGGAGAGATTGGAACTTCAGGCCTTGGTTTGATCAAGGATGCAGATCCAGGAATAGGCCCCAATAGAAAGATATTTGCAGGAAAAAGGAAGACCCATTGGGCGCTTGTAATATTCAGTTTTTTGTCACTTATTGTGGGTCAATCTACTGATTCACTTCTTAATAGGTATTACTTTGATGATGGTGGTAACAGTAGATGGATATCAACTCTGGTTCAATCGGTAGGGTGCCCTATTCTTTTCATACCTCTAGTATTTTATCAAGGAAAACAATCCTCTAAGATTAGCCTGCTCACACCCAAATTGGTGCTAATTTATGTTGGTTTGGGCTTGCTTCTAGCTAGAGATAATCTACTTTACTCATGGGGTATCTCTTATATGTCTATTTCGACCTATTCACTTCTCTGTTCAAGCCAACTGGCCTTTCATGTTGTATTTGTATTGATATTTAATAGGCATAAAATTACTCCATATATCCTGAATTCTCTGGTTTTGTTGACTTTGTGTGAAATTCTGCTTGCATTTCGTTCAAATGGTGATAGGCCTAAGGGAGTGAATACTGCCAAGTACATAGTAGGCTTAATTTTCACTATTGCAGATTCTACAATCTATGGGTTGCTTCTTCCATTGATGCAGCTTGTACTTAATAGGGTTATAAATAAGGATACCTTTGCGGTGGTTCTATAGATGCAAATTTTCACATCCATAGTTGATACCGTGGTATGCATAATTGGATTTTTTGTTAGTGGGGAGTTCAGAGATATGAAAAAGGAGGATGATAAGTTCACAATGGGGATATTTTCCTATTATAAGACATTGATATGGTCTGCAATAGGTTGGAAGGTTTGTTCTCTTGGTGGAGTGGGTTTGATTGTAATATTCCAAAATTTGCATGCAGCAAATTGGAATATTAAATTTTGCTGATTTCACTTAGGAGATGAGTAAATGGGTAAGGAGGCCCATGCATAATAAAAATCTAAATAAAACTCCTCATAATGTGAAAAGGGATCAAACATAAAGGCTAGATTTCACACCTTCATGTGTGAACAGGAACTTTTGCATGTGGACAAGGTCTAGTTTGACCAAGTCAATAGCGCTGGGATAGGAGGTGGAGAGCATCTTGTGAAACAACGCAGAGATAGTGGGAGGAAGATTCTTTGGTGGAGGAAACCCTAATTTAGTGGGGCCCAAGGCAAGAAGGCTCACACATGTATAAAAGGAGGGCAAGGAAGCCATAGCAGGACATATTTGGAATGATATTTGATTTTTCTGCTTAGACTTTTCTACATTCTTCTGCTATTTAGCAGAGTTGTTGTGCTACTTAGCACAAGGATCTCCTGTTTAGGAATCCTTCTCCTTTATTGAGAGGCCTCTTGAAGGAGCTTGTACTGATTTGCCTCACATCTAGGCTTGAGGCCAAACATCCTCCTTTAGCTACAACGTTATTTTTGTAGCATTATAATGTTGTGTTGTAGGGTGTTGCAGTGAGGGTTCACAACACCACTTCTGGAGCTTGTGTTTCAGAGGAGGAAGCTTTCCT
This sequence comes from Pinus albicaulis, assembly GCA_034641835.2. Classification (NCBI taxonomy): domain Eukaryota; kingdom Viridiplantae; phylum Streptophyta; class Pinopsida; order Pinales; family Pinaceae; genus Pinus; species Pinus albicaulis. The sequence continues at coordinate 808,022,481 of CM076577.1, forward strand.
TTCTCTGGGAAATCAGTAAGTAAGTATTTGAGTTGATTTTCAGATCTTGGCATGTGGCCAATGTATTTTACATATCCTACAACATAGTCCCTTGTAGGAACTATGTCATTCTTTGCAGTGTTGTAGTGAGAGGGTAAATTCCCTCAATCTTGTCTTGCTTTCTCAAGGAAAGGGCCAACCCTTCTCTCAGAAATACTTGTAAGAAGGATCCTCCTTCATTTTTGTATTATTCAGCTATTTAGACATAGTTCTTTAGCAGACTACATTATTTTCAAATCCAGATCTGTAGATCTATGCATCTTGTACTTGTGCTTTCATGAAACCTTTGCCGGGTTATCTTCTGATGTGTAAAAGGAGCTAGATCTCCATTTTTCTACATGTTTTGAGCAATAAAACTATTGATATGATATTGGCAGAATTTTTTATCAGAAACCCTCTTAAAATTATGTTGTGCATGCTTTAGAAACTTTTTTTTTAGTCAAGTCATGGGATTTCAGTGTTTTTAAGCCATATCGGGACTGGGAGATTTGTTTAAACAAGAAAAAGAGATTTGTTTCTGAATATTTTCTGGGTGCGAGTCCCAAATTTCATAATATAAGGGATCCCAACGTTATTTTCCCCTATTATAATGAAATTTTCTGAATATAATGTTTTTAGGGCATAAATTGCTGCTTTTCCCCACTTTTGGTTGATATAATGGATCAGATTTCTTTCTGCTGTACATGTAATTGATGGCTATGTGTTTCAAACAAATTTTATGAGCTATTCCTTATTTCTATTCCAAATTTGTTCTTATGCATTGCTGCATTCCCATTTTGGGATATTACAGTGGTATCAAAGCATAGTCTTGGCTCAACCTGTGAGTTTCAGCCATCTTGCTATAAGAAGACAAATAAAAGAAGAAGATCAAAATGATGGAGAGAATGATCTTTGTCTCATCACTTTTCAGATCCAGAAAGAACCTCTCCAATGAGGTTAAGCAGAATAAATGCAAGGAAACTCCTAGAGGGTTTCAAGAAGAGGAAGGGCCATGCACTTCCTATTCTCAAAGAGGAGAAGACATGAAGCATGAAGAACACTTGGCATTTGAAATTCTACTTGAATAAATTACTAAATACAAAGCTAAATCTAGAGCCTTCAAGGAGACTCTAGCTTTACCACAGTTCATTCATCTAGAGGAAGAAATAAGACCCTAAAGCTATGGGATGATGAGAGGCAATAGATTTCTATTGTCCACTTTTGATGGATCACACAAATGTGCAGCAAAGGCTTGGTCAATGAAGCTAGAGGCTTTCATCCTACTACATCCAGTAGTAGAGAGAGAGGTTTTAGAAATTGCAGCACTGCACCTTGAAGGTGAAGCTAATGCTTGGTGGTTTATCCATTTGAGCCATGCGAGAGTGTCTACTCTTGCTAAGTTTTCTCAAAAGCTGATCATGAAATTTGACAAAGAAATATCAAAGGAGGAGAATCCCTCACCACCATTGGAAGAGGCATGTACCAACACTATTATAACCATGGAGGAGCAACCTTCATCTTCAGCAGTTTGGGAAGCCAACACATATGAGGAAGAAACTCTTGCAGCCCTGCAAGAAGCTTCCAAATTTCACCAAGGTATGCTTAAGTTTCCATCTCTTGTCATTTCAGCAAATCTTATGGAGGGATCTACATCATTCTATACTGTTGATTTAGAGAAATAGAGTTGCACTGCGCTGTACAAGAGCAGTGATGAAGAAAAGAGGACCCATTCCTTGTGGGGGCATTCAAATGGCAGCTTCATTCATGAAGCAATGGAGGAAGAAGAGATAGATGGTAGACATATTGAAGTGAGAAACATTTTCTGCTTTCTAGATGACAGTTTCTCAATGAGCACTCCCCAGCTCAAATAGAAAATTCTACTTGCAGTGGATCTAGAACCTTATTGGTTTTGGAAGGCCATTGATGAAGAGAAGGTCTCATGGAGAGATCTCATTGGAGGTGCACTTCAACACATCATGGAGTGCAAAGTTCTTCAACAGTTTGAAAATGATTTTCCCTCATCACACTTGGATATTTGTGGATTCAAGGGGGACATTGATGAGAGGTCTTCTCTAGAATATCTCCAAGGTGTTTCATTTCAACATCCCATGAAATGCAAGAGGAGAATTTTGATTTGGGAGGATGGTAGTGTTCCTTGGGAGAATGCTAAGGAAGAACATGATGAGAGGCACCTGCATGTGGATGTATGGGTGTGGATGATCAGCTAGAAGCTGGAAAGCTACTTGAAAATCTATGATACTGGGAAACAGGAGGCTTCGCTGCGTTGGCTACTTTTGAAATAATTTGGCCATCATCCTCTTTCTAAGGGTATGTGGCAGGATACTTGCATCATTGGGCAGCAAGGAGTATGGACACATTGTGTTGATGTGAAATTCTTCATATCAATCACCATGTTTTCACTACATGATTTGTATGATGGAAGTATGAGGAGGAATCAAAAACTTTTTTGCTTTGGTTGTTCTTGGGAGAGCAAGGGCAGATTTTCTCTCACACTTTGCATGATGTTGTAGGATTAGAAGATGGCACTATCTAGTTCAAAGGGGCTACTCCTTGGCTTTATATGATCAAGAGGTACTTCCACTTTGGGAGGAATTTCTTATGTGTAGAAACATTATGGGAGATGTATTTGACATGGATCTTATCAAAGAATTGATCTATGAGCTGGTAGGAGCTTATTTGCATGGGCCAACAGCACTGTCACTTGGGAGCTTGGTGTTATTGATGGAGTGTCCCCAGGATCACTTCACCATTGATGCACTTGGTGAGCAAGGAGGAAGTGAGACTAATCGAGTAATGGATGGAAACATCTATTATAGAGATATGATCTTATTAAATTGGATTTCTAAGTCTAAGAAGGGTGATCTTCATGTAGCATATGGTTCATTCCTCTTCATGGGAGTGTGCCATACCACTATGGAGGAATTATTCATATACATATGCATCATCTTACTCTCAACACATGGTAAGAATATTTTTTATGCATCCATTGATTGTCTAACATAGTATTTGCATATTCTTACCATTCCTATTCAGTGCATTGTTCCAAAAGAGGGAAAGCTTTTCATTGAGCTCCATGGTCAACATTGGGCTAAATTGTATGATGGAGACAACCATCTTTTATATGGCCTTGGGAAAGTGTTTTCTTTCATGTATTTTCAGTTGATGTACCCAGCCATTTTCTATTTATCAGTAGATATCATGACATACATAATTAGCCATGTAACAAAAAACAACTTGCCATGTAATTTTCTGAAGCAGTAGTTTGGAAACCTTCAGTATTTTCCTCATTTTGATGTTGATAATGATTTCATTTGCTGATATTGATCTTATTTGTATTGGAAGCATGATTGGGAGAGAGACACATGGGTTGGATGTGTCCTTTGGGGAAGAGGATTCCCACACTTTTTGCATTGCATGATCTAATGGGAGCATGAGAGGAGATATGGCCACCACAGCCAAACACTTGTTTCTTTTTGAGGTGGGCCATGTGATTGATGGGATTCCATATGGTGAGGATTTCCTATCCATCACATATGGGATGATTTGGGCCAGCTTGATTCACAGCGTTGGAGAGGAGACCTTTGGAGATCTAGTCTTCATCTCGCCACTTGAGGGAAATTGTTTTGCAGCCCAAGATCAGCATATGCTCTACACTTATCATAAGTGGAGAGGAGGACAGTGTGGGGTAGGCTCCTATGTCTACCCTGTTCATATTTTCAGCCCACATACATTGCATGAGCTCAAGGTGGAGGAGCATTTTCAGGAGTTGCCATGTTGGGAGGTGACTCATTTTGTATGGATGATTGCTTGGGGATGGAGGATCCACATGGGAAGGATGTTTCCCAATACATTTCAGACTCCATGCCTTGAGAGGACCTCAAGACAACACCTTGTTTCCTCCTTGAGTACTTTACTTATTCATGATGATATCCCTTTGGCTAGCTTGCATGCTTGGGAGGGGAAATTTGGAGATTCATTGATGAGACAACATCTCATTCCTTGGAGGAGTACATCATATGTGGATGCTATAGTAGGAGGAAGGGAGACACTTCAGTTCTATCCTTGCAGTTGCTTGAGGACAAGCAACATTTGGGAGGGGAGGACTGTGATATTCCAAAATTTGCATGCAGCAAATTGGAATATTAAATTTTGTTGATTTCACTTAGGAGATGAATAAATGGTTAAGGAGGCCCATGCATAATAAAAATCTAAATAAAATCCCTCATAATGTGAAAAGGGGTCAACATAAAGGCTGGGTTTCACACTTTCATGTGTGAACATGAACTTTTGCATGTGGACAAGGTCTAGTTTGACCAAGTCAACAACGCTGGGATAAGAGGTGGAGAGCATCTTGTGAGACAACACAGAGATAGTGGGAGGAAGATTCCTTGGTGGAGGAAACCCTAATTGAGTGGGGCCAAAGGCAAGAAGGCTCACACATGTATAAAAGCAGGGAAAGGAAGCCATAGCAGGACATATTTGGAATGATATTTGATTTTTCTGCTTAGAATTTTTTGCATTCTCTTACTGTTTAACAGAGTTGTTGTGCTGCTTAGCACAAGGATCTCCTATTTAGGAATCCTTCTCCTTTCTTGAGAGGCCTCTTGAAGGAGCTTGTACTAATTTGCCTCACATCCAGGCTTGAGTCCAAGCATCCTCCTTCAGCTATAGCATTATTTCTACAACAATATAATGTTGTGTTGCAGGGTGTTGCAGTGAGGGTTCACAACACCACTTCCAGAGCTTGTGTTTCAGAGGAGGAAGCTTTCCTTTCTATGGGAGATCAGTAAGGAAGTATTTGAGCTGATTTTCAGATCTTTGCATGTGGTCAATGTATTTTAAATCTCCTACAGTGCAATCCCTTGCAGGAACTGCATCATTCTTTGCAGTGTTACAATGAGAGGGTCAATTCCCTCAATCTTGTCTTGCTTTCTCAGGGAAAGGGCCAACCCTTCTCTCAGAAAGACTTGTAAGAAGGATCCTCCTTCATTTTTATATTATTCAGCTATTTAGACACAGTGCTTCAGTAGACTACATTATTTTCAAATCCAGATCTAGAAATTTATGCATCTTGTACTTGTGCTTTCATGAAACCCTTGCCGGGTTATCTTTCTGATGTGTAAAAGGAGCTAGATCTCCATTTTTCTTCATGTTTTGAGAAATAAAACTCCTGATCTGATATTTGCAGCATTTTTTATCAGAAACCCTCTTAAAATGAAGCTGTGCATGCTTCATAAACTTTCTGTTTAGTCAAGTCATGGGATGTCAGTGTTTTTAAGCCATATTAGGACCAGGAGATTTGTTTAAAGAAGAAAAAGAGATTTGTTTCTGAATATTTTCTAGGTTTGAGTCCCAAATTGCATAATCTAAGGGATATCAATCTTATTTTCCCCTATTATAACGCAATTTTCTGAATATAACGTTTTTAGGGCATAAATTGCTGCTTTTCCCCACTTTTGGCTGATATAATGGATCAGATTTCTTGTTGTTGTACATGTAATTGATGGCTATTTGTTTCAAAAAAATTTTATGAGCTATTACTCATTGCTATTCCAGATTTGTGCTTATGCATTGTTGCATTCCCATTTTGGGATATTACATTGATATTTTTAGTTTCTTCATTGTTCTCAAATGTGATTAGCACTCTTTCCCCCTAATTAATATAGTATTGGGGCCAAATATCTTATGGGAATTGTTCACAGGAAGAAACTTATTCAACAAAATTAATTCAGCGGGTCCTCTTCATCCTAAAAATGGATCCTAGAAATTGAGGTTACTTAAGACAACTCGACCGATTCTCCTTGAGAAGCTCACTTGGGTACCTAGAAATAGAAGACAAATATCCTTTGCCAGTGATAGTATTTTGGGCCATCCACCTCTACAATTTGATCTGGTTGATTCATGAATTTTTTGATTGGCCATGTCAACACTCTTTATTAGCCTCTATGATATTTCTACATGGAATGAAGAAAGGAAATGGGTTGACTAGAACTTCAGTCTGGTCCCAGACCACTCTTTTGCAAGATTGACCCTTTCTATATGTGCTCCTATCTCCAGATCCAAGAGCAACTACAGGGGCTAGGGGGAATATTCTTACTTTTTTAAGCAGGGGTATATCCATAAAATATCCTCCCTTCCTTTCCACATGCATAGTTTCCTATGGTAATTTCCTTCTGCTACCTATTAGTGCATAACAAGATCCTAAGTCCCTACTACAAATAATTGAAGGAAGCATGGGAAAAATGGCCCCACTCATTGTGCGTTATGCGAGAAAACAGAAGAAATAGAGCAAAATATCTTTCTCTAATGTGACTTCACAAGGAAATTTTGGAAATTCCTTCTATAGAACATTAGTCATCAATACATTCAAGCCACATCATGCATGTAGTTGTTTAATAAGTGGTTTTACCAATATGATGGATCCTTCCACCAAAATCTAGTCTTCAAAGTTAATATACCATTAGGTATGCATTATATAGATACGTAAAGTTCCACATCTAGTGCAGATAGATTAGCAATTTTGCTTTTGTTGCACATGTCAAGCATATTGAGTTTTTTAAAATGTGCCATTTAGTGAATTTTTTATTTGATCCATGTTTTCTCTATATTGATTATTTTATTCGTTAATTTCAAGCAGTTGTAGGTACATTTTACAAAGTGATGAACAAGAACAAATAGAATTGCTTGCTAAGGATGGGGATGTCTATAAAAAGCTTGTGTGTTATTTAGCTTCATAAATTTTTGGACACGAGGATGTCAAAAAATCCCCGCTTCTTCTTCTTGTTGGTGCCCCAACTATAAAATGCAAGGATGGAATGAAGGTATAACTCTTTTATTGAAGAGTTGTTACAGAGAAACTTGATTATCCCATTTGTGACTGTCTAAGAAAAATGTCTTGTTATTCTCCCTTATCTGGTCTCTGGAGTCTGTTTACAAAGGAAAATTTATATTTATTGATCACATTTATGTTTTACTTGAAAATAAGAGGTGATTTGCATGCATGTTTGATGGGAGATCCTGGAGTTGCAAAGAGTCAGTTATTGAAACACATGATTAGTGTGGGACCTCAAGGAGTTTACACCACAGGTTGAGGAAGTTGCGGTGTTGGTCTGACAGCTATTGTTCAAAGGGATCCGGTCACCAACGAAATGGTACTTGAAGGCAGGGCCCTCATATGTTTATGAGATTTATTCTTTCCAATGTTTAAGTTATTAGTTACTTTGGAGTTGGAAATTGTTTTATTTTAGACTGAATGCATCAGAGGTTTCACCAACATATATATTTCAACACCTTCAGAGCAGTGACAAAAGTAATGGATCTTGTATGTGATGAATCAAGTGTGATGCTATGGAAAATACATACCGTACTGTTATTCATGAAGTGATGGAGAAACAGAGTGTTGGCATTGAAAAGGTGGGCATAACAATCTCTCTAAATGCACAGACTGTTGTTCTGGATATCAATACTGCTATTATTATCCAGTTTGAAGGTAGCTTCATATGATTTCCTACTATGAATATGAGTTTTTGAATGTCATGAATTCTATATATAGATCTCATGGAGTTGCATCAACCTAGTGGGACACACGAAAGGTGTCCTATATAGAAGCAAAGGCTTAGTCTGGAACTACTCATTTCTCACGATGTTACCTTTCAAATTTCCATATCATTTTTTTCTCTTCTCATTTTCCTCTCGTCATCAAACAGGGAATTGGGGTGCTACGGGTGATTGTGTTTGGTAGTGGAGGTGATGCAAGCCTGTGCTGCAAGGAATTGTATTAGGTAAGTATGAGAGGAAAAATTTGCTTCCTGTGATGATTTAAAGTCCAAATATATGTATTAGGTAACTAAGAGAGGAAAAAATTGATGCCTATGATGATTTTAAGTCCTTTCTTCTTGATTTTAGTTTGAATTCATTCACAGTTAAAGTCCATTTTTTTCCTTTCAATTTCACCTCATTTACTGTCTACTTTATATTTATGTAGTCCAAGTATGAATCATGTTCCAACATCATAATAATTTATTAGCATGTCTTTTCCTATTTAATGATTTAATCCTTGAATATCCCTATCTGTATCCTCAATCTCAGCATTTTTCCTTTATTCGTACGCGTTTTTGAATGTTTATTGTTACTTTATTTATTTCCTAAATCTCAATTTGTACCTCCAATGGTTACATCCTTCTCTTGTAATCACTTTTCAGTCTATAACCTTGTTCCTAGCTTTCCTAGACAAGTCCTGATGTTTATTTTGAAGTGAATAATGTGATAGTTGACTTCTTCAATCTGTTATGTCATTAACATAATATCATTTCCCATTTCAATGCCATCACTTATTATGGTTACCATTATCTATTTGGTGTCTACCAAATTTTCTTGCTTGCCATCAGTGTCATGACTTGTGGCTGCTATCTGTTTGATCTCTACATTATTGTCTTACTGAAATGGCTAAGATTCAGTTTTCTATTCTAGTCTATATCATATAAAATGTGATTATCTCTATAATACAACCACAAATTTACAGTATAATGCCATTTCGCAGATCTTGAAGTTTAGAATTTGTGTTCAGTGTCTGTTTGTTTCACTTAAAGGTGCAACTTCAAATAATATGTTTGTTTAGTAGCTACAAATAATTGATGGCCTTATTAATTCAGAGTATTAGGATTGGCTTGAGAGTCGACTAGTTCTCCTTAGATTAGTAGGCACCCAGTGTTCACTATAAACAGATTCTATTGCAACACTTACAAGAATCATATATTGTACTCTGTTAGCTTGCATAATGATAAAATGGATAGCATATTGCACGAAAAAACCATGTTCAATATTGTAATGAATGGTTTCCAAATTTATCATTGCAATGTAGACTTGAATCTTCTACCTATTTTTCCTGTATATGTACTTTAACTTGCTCCATTATGCATGAGGGATTCATTAATCTCTTTCATTTTTCGGAGCTGTAAATAATTGATGGCCTTATTAATTCAGAGTATTGGGATTGGCTTGACAGTCAACTAGTTCTCCGTAGCTTAGCAGACACCCAGTTTTCACTATAAACATAATATATTGCAACACCTATAAGCATCATATCTTGTACTCTGTTAGCTTTCATAATGATAAAATGGATAACATATTGCACGACAAAATCATTTTCAATATTGTAATAAATGGTTTCCAAATTTATCATTGCAATGTAGACTTGAATCTTCTGCCTATTTTTCCTGTATATATACTTCTGCCTGCTCCATTCTGCATGAGGGATTCGTTCATCTGTTTCATTTTTTGGAGTTGTAAATAATTGATGTCCTAATTAATTCAAAGTATTGGGATTGGCTTAACAGTCAACTAGTTCTCCTTAGCTTAGTAGGCACCCAACTTTCACTATAAACATATTCTATTACAACACCTACAAGCATCATATATTGTACTCTTTTAGCTTGCATAATGATAAAATGGATAAAATATTGCATGAAAAACAGGGGAAATTTTAGGGGCTAATATTTGCAGGTGGGCTAATATTCCATTCTTTTTCCAAAAAAAAATATTTGCCAATTTCCATTTTTCTAAAAATGAATTCGCCTAAATTTTATAGTATAAAATTATTTTACCTTAAAAATCGCCAATATTATATATTGTCTAATATAAAAGAATTATAAATCTAAACAATTTTACAAAATTGTCATCAAAAATTTTAAAATTTGGATATTAGGGGCTAGTAAGATTCGCCAAGGTTCTAAACTTTAAGATAAACTTCCATCCTTAAAATTTTCCTTGATGAAAAAACCATATTCAATATTGTAATGAATGGCTTCCAAATTTATCATTGTAATGTAGGTCTACCTATTTTTCCTATATATGTACTTTAACCTGCTCCATTATGCATGAGGGATTCATTCATCTCTTTCATTTTTAGAGTTGTTAACCATTACGATACATTAAAGTATGGATAAACTTTAAACCTTTTAAAACTCCGATATTGACTTGTAAAAAGATCCTAGTGCCCTTAATTTTTCTCCTATTTAGGAACTCGAATTGGTTAAAAGGGATTAATCTATTTTTATAGTGATTTTGTTTCCTTGCTCTTAGATAAAAAAAAAATTACATTGCCTGTTTTCAATCAATAGTTTTTTTATTTAAGCCTTAACTATCTATAGTATTCTCAACTTTCTTTTCATGATTTTATTTCCATTTCTAATTAATATTTCCTTATATACTCTTCACTTGAAAGGAGAGTATGGATCTTGTTTTCTTTCTGGTATTTTAGTGTACATTGTATCCTAATTCTGTGATGGAACTTTAATTTTAAGTTTTTTTTATGCTATGTTCTTTATGACAATGGTTGGTATGATCCACGAATAACACCTGCAGAAAATATCCAAAGAAGATCAAAATTCCTCCAACGTTTATTTCTCATTTTGACTTGTTGTGGATGATAGTTGATAAAGTCGGTATGGATAGTGATCTAGAAATGGAAAGACATGTGTTATACGTGCATCAAAAGTGTGAGCCACCAGCTTTAGGCTTTACTCCTCCTGATTATTCTATCCTCAGGTGAGTTGTTGTCACCTTTTCTTTAGATATTGATGCTTGAACTGTCGTACTCTAATGATGACTAGTTTTTAATCTTATGATGGTCAATATTTTCTAGGGATTATAGCAGTAGCAGAAAGAAGGGTATCACCTTCTCTGCCTAAACACCTTATCGAATATATTTCCAATGCTTATTCCTCCATGAGACAAGAGGAAGCACAAAATGATGCAGCACATTCTTACACCACTGCCAGAACACTTCTAAGCAATTTTCGCATCTCAATGGTAATTTATATATTCCTTTGAGCAATTACCTAGTGGTACGTGCAATTCATAAGAGAAGCGACTTTTCAAGTTCTCGTCTTTTTAACACTAGAGTGAGTTTGTGACTAAGCAACAACATTAATCTCAGTATCCAAATTTGGCCTTTTAATCTCAGAAACTCATTTATTGAAAAAAACTTATGTCTTTGTTTCTTTTTTCTAGATTTATTGTTCACAGGCCCTGTTGTGACCAGCAACAACCCCCCTTTTTATTTATTATTAGTAATAATACTAAATAAATGGGGACCCTTAGTTAAAAAATCCAAAAAATCAATTAGGATTTGTTTTCCTTTTCAAATAAAACTTTCTATCATAAACTTATAGAAATCCCTTAGAAAGAACATTAAGAAACACTTAAGTTTATGATAGATTATAATAAAATTTCTCTTTAAACAAAATAACGCATCCATAGCAAAATGGTATATATCTTTTATAAAACTGAAAATGCGATTTTGCGCTTTTTCGATAATGCGACCCTAAAAGCCTATACAATAAACGTATTGATCGCAGATCACATAGCGTAGAAAACAGAAGTGATTAATGAATATCGTTTGCGCTATTTTCAATTTTGCGCTTTTGCGAGATTTGCGATATGCACTTTTGCGCTATTGCGCAATTTCCGCTTTTGCGCTATTTACTTAACTGCGATGGCTTCATTCCGCGATATTGCGATATTGTGATATTGTGACATTGTGATATTGCGATATTGCGTAGCAAATCGCAGATCGCAATGTCGCAGATTCATGCCCGAACGAGCAAACGTCTATACAAAGCTTCCACGAAACACTATAGGTAAGAAGGAGAAGAGCCTGAGTTCTAAAAACAAAGAAATGGCTTCGCTATATGCAGACACCTCTTATAATAAGGATGCCGGTATATCCACTTGGTAAGGAATGTATAATCTGTTAGAAGATGAAAACCTTGTGGTGATAAAAGTTGTAGCTATAGCAGGTTCCAAGAATACGTCTGAAGCAACCCTTAGAGACTTGGCTTGCTCATTTCTGCATAGAATAGCAGCAAGACCAAGGATTCTCCCATATATAGACATGGTGAGATGGGTGCTGGATAGCACCGATATTTCAGACAGATAATTCAGAACTCCATCTGAAGAGCTAATCGGGTCATTCACCATAGAAGATCTGAGATTAATGTATAAGTTGCCAGAACCTCAGGTGACTTACAACAAACAATTCATGGAAGATTTTTCCAGAGAACATGCAAATTTGGCAGAATGCACAAAGGAGTGGACCAAAAGAAGTGAACCATTGAAGAAAAACAAACAAGGTATGTACAACATGGGTTCACTTACCTCTCCTTATTGTTTTACTGCTGCCATGTTATGCAGGCTTTTTGGAAAGCCTGACATAAATATGATCTTACCCGAATGGCTTCCTTTGTTGAATGTGGCTGTTAATTCTACAATTGTAGACTGGGCCAAAATACTATCTGATAATTTGACCACTGCTATTTTTCACTACCGGTCTAAACGATATGTTTCTCAGCGGGTTTATCAGCCTTTTTATTTATCTGCTTATGTCATCGACGCCATCTGCTATGTCTCTAAATTCCCTGTGATAGGTTGGCAATGGACTATCCACGATCCTTTGCCTATTCATGTGTACCATAAAGAACTATGGGAGTCTAAGTTTGTCCCCCATTTTTACCAAATTTGTCATGGAATAATGCTGCCATTGTACAGAACATTGTATAATAAGGATGCCCCAAGGTTATATTTAGAAACAGAGGTTGATATTCTCCCCGTCGCGAGATGGTTTGGAGAAGAATTGTTCACTTATATTAGGGTTTTTGGAAGTTATGCTTCTCCCCATGTGTTACCCCTATATGTTCCAGATAGACTTGTAGCTCGGGAAATTGCTTATCAGACCTGTGGCTAGGGAGGTATAACAAAATATTTAAAAGAGAAGAAAAAGGGAATTTGGCCACAATTTCCCGTAAAATGTGGAACATTTTCACTGTTTGATATTGGCCATGCATTCCAAGAGATAGGCAACATTACATGCCTACAACTGTTCAAATTTTCGAGAAGGTTATTCGACCCAAATGATATTGTTAAGAATTTTACCAATGCCATCAGAGTAAGGGAATTTTCCGGGGAACAGGATCTTTTTGATGATATGTTCCAAGCAAGAAATTCATTCAAAGAAGTCTTGAATTCAGCTCAAGCGCAGCTATCTCCAGAGGAATTTTAGGAATTCAAGCTTTACAGAGAAAGAAGACTAATTCCTATTCCTTTGGACAATCTACGCTTAGAGCCCGCAAGGGAGCAAACTCCTAGTGTTAGTCTTAACGGCAGTTCAAGTACAGGTAAATCTAAATCAAAATCTGACAGAGATTCTGAACATTCCAATAATTCTAATGAAAAGGAAGATAAAATGGAAGAATCCATTAAAGATTCTGCACAATCAAAAGAACTTACTCAACAACAAATTTTGACTTCTCAACAGACAAATCCTCCTCCAACCAATGTACAGCAACAGCCAGTCACCATTGAGTTAGACAAAGAATGGGAAACCTTTAACCAATTGATTAATGTAGAAGGACATAATGTACAGACCCCTGTCCAGACAACCAAAGTTTTGAACACAGGAACAAGCAGCACAGTCACAGTGACAGAGCACATACCAATCACACCCTCCTCTGAAATTGTACTTAATGTAGAAGACATTCCTCCTCTGGATGTATTCTACAGCCCAAAATACAAAGCAGTAGTGAAGAGACAGAGGAAAAAGAGAAAAATAGAAAGTGCAATTGCTACTGAAGCAAAACAAGTAGATGTTTTGTGGAAAGATCCTGCCACAGAACCTACTCATAATCTCACTAAGTTATCTCAAATAACAGGAGCTTATGCTTCTGCAACAATTGATAAAGCATTTGAGATACAACTTTTGTTGAATGAAAAAGAAGAACAGGTAAAAGCTCTGCAACAGCAATTGCAACAGGTACAGGCCAATAATGAAGCACAATTGAAACTTGAAGAGTTACAACAAAAACTTCAAGAATTTCAAATAGGACATCAAAAAAGCTTGGCTGATAAAGACAAACAAATACAGATTATCCAAGATCAACATAAAGATGATCCTAAGCTTCCAGAATTCATTTCAGAAACTATCTCTTTGAACAATCAACTACTGCAACAAGAGGAAGTTTTCTGCCAAAAAATCTTGCAATGGAATTCTTTGTGCCAAGAGAGCGATAAAATCACAAATCATGTTGTAGATTTACGAAATGATTATGATTTGAATAATGAAAAGATCAATGATTATCTGGCATGGCAAAAGACAGAAGAAGGTATAAAAGCTGGTGCACCCATGGTTAATGAAAACCATAAAGAAATATTGTTCAATAACTCGGATGCACAAATTAGAAGGGCAGAAAAGGCAGCAGAGGAGGCGGCTACAGCAGCAAACACTCTCACTGATTGTGTAAATGATAATTTACACAAAGCTAACTTAATTCCATAAACTGTTCCAGGATATCTCGCACAGGCAAATCAACTGCAAACAGAATGGAGGCAAAAGGCAGAAGAAAGAGAAAAATCCATCCAAGGGCTAACAAGATTGAATTGGGACTCATACTAGATGTACTTGGTGAAGCCACACAGTCAGCACAGTGCGCTTAATTGTATCATCAATGCTACAGAGAAGATTGCTCCTACGCTTGCCGACTCTGTCTTTTCAGGACAGTTGAATTCCGATGTCAGTCAACCGCATCTTCTCAAAACTATGCTAGATGCCTGCAAGTTTAAAGATCAAGTTCATAGATAGATAGATTTAGTTTTAATTTCACTATATTTTAGCCTAGGAAAAGGACGGTCATTGAACCGAATCCTTAATTTTTGTAATAAACTATTTTTAGATTTAGTTAAGTAGTATTTAAACCCTTCTCATGCATTTATAGAAGGGTCCTGGATCTTAATATTTTTGACTTGGAGATAGCATTTCTGTACTCCATTGTCTTATATATTTTTAAAAAGGATCACATCTGGTGATTTTCATGCGAAATTATCTTTGAAGTGTTGCATTTCTGTACCTTTGGAATTTGATTTTTCATCATAGTTACTGGATAGAGTATCAGATTGCATTTGAAAGTCCTCAAGATGAACAAGGTATTTCTATCTGTTCACTGTTGATTTCTTTTGTTTTATGATATTCGTTTTGAAATTTCTATCATTTATATGTATATTTGTTTTCACAACGCTTCCTTTTATATATCATTTCTGAGTATAATTGAAACGTTATCTTTCATAAGTATATATAGATGGTAAACAATGATGAATGCAATATGCTAATACAACTCTGTTTAATTTCTTAAACAGAGTTATCCTTATTTGTTTCTGCACATTTCAATTTAAATAATAATACATTTTCATGGTTATTGTTGAATTGGAACAATCTTAAGTTGTATTCACATATAATTACCTGGGTCAGTGTTAGAATTTCTTTATCAGTATTTAGTTTAAATTAGATAATTTTATTTCAGTTAATTTAGTCCCATTTTCACCCATCCAAACCAATTCATTTAGTTATAAGGAAACTGGTCCTTTAAATCCAGTCGGAGCCACCATACCAAACGGAAAATGAGCTGCCTTAAGGTCCCAACCGGGTGGTTTTCCCCGATGTTTGAAGCAGAGATTTTCTAGGCTTCAACATTTTTGGCGCTAGAAGGAGGGCATGAGCTATGAATGGCAAGTAAATATTTATTCACAAGCCATTCTGAGAGAAAAACACCCTCATTAACTTCTTCAATTTCTTCTGAAATTCAAAATCCTAGAGAAGAAATTGCAAAAAATATTCAAACACCCACTACCAAAATCTCAAAACATTCAGACAATCAACATCCTGAGTCTCCTGAAGTTCAAGATATAATTCATAAATTGAAAGGATTTTCATTATCTCTTGAAGAGTCTGAAATATTTGAAGGCAGTGTAACTTCAAAATTTGTTTCTTCCAAACCTCTTACTAGGCTTCAAAGTGAAAAACTTGGTAGTTCTCCGAAAGAATTCCCTTTACCTAGTAGAGTCAAAACAAGAAAAAATCAATCGGAATCAGTAAGTGATATAAGTTCAACATCTAATATTCAAATACCTGTTTCCGAAATCCCTTCTCAACAAAGTACAGGAGTTTCCACATCATCTCCTCAATTATCATTAATCTCAACATCATCTATTCCAATCACTTATATTCAAATACGACCAGTTTCTACTACTCCTCCAATAGTTCTCCCAATAATTTCACAGAGACCATGGTCTACTCCAGGAGCAGTCAACATGGCTGCACCTTTACATGATTTACCAGACAATCCTAGAAAATGGCTTCCAAAGTTTAGCCCAGATCTTAACATTCAAGCTGAAGAACATATCAATAACTTTATGCTAGCTATTAATTTGAATGGAGTCATACACGAAGATGTTGTAGTTAGATTATTCCCATATACTCTTCAGGGAGTAGCAGGATCATGGTACTTTTCATTACCATCAGGATCCATAACGAGTTGGGACATTTTTGCAGATCATTTTTTGACCAAATTTGGAGATGACCGATCAATTGCAACTTTACTCAATGATCTCTCAAATTTGAAGATAGAACCCAAGGAACCCATAAAAGAATTCAATGCTAGATTCAACAAACTCTTGAAAAAAATTCATACAGATTCACAACCCAGTGAACAAGTCAGAATTGAATGGTATATAACTGCCTTACCCTCAAACATAGCAATTTTCGTAGACAGAGCTGCAAAGCCTACATTAGCTGAGAATATGAAAGAAGCTATTACAGTGGAAAAACGTATTACTTCTCTGGAAAAGAAAAATTCTATCGAGGAAAGGAAATCAAAGAGAGTCAGCTTCAAAGATGATTCAAAGAAAAAGGCCAAAGATCCATATGACATGGAAGGTTTACAGAAAGTTCTTAAAACCATGTCAAATGAAATGGTTGAAATTAAAAAACAAGTGGCTGAAACTTCTACCAAGAAACCATTCCGAAATTTCAGAAGAAACCAAGTTGAATCTAAACCTCCTAATGCAATTTCTAATGCAGAATCAGAAGAAGAGGAAGAAGAAGAAGATATATCTATAGTATCAGATGAGGAAAATGAAAATGAAGAAATAGTTGAATTGAATGGAATGTGGGATTTTATTCTCCCTAATTCTGATAGTGAAGAAGCTATGCCTGTAAGTACTAGGAGTAAATCCACAGCGGAACCAGTGCAAACAGTTCCTAAAAAGAAAATTACAACTCCAAGTACCAAAGACAAATCCCCTGTAAAGAAAACTTCTCCATTACCTACTCAAAATCAGCCATCCTCTTCTAATCTTCCTACATCAACAGCAAAGAGTTTAGTAGTGTCAGATCCGATGGAATACAACATTGTCGAGGACATGAAAAAGATCAAAGCTAATATTTCCTTACATGAACTCAGCAAACTAAAACACCAGCAAAAGTTGTTATTGAAAGAATTAAACGCTACACCAATTGCTCCTTTACCAAGCGGTGTAGTTGCAAAAGCAGCTAGGGGAGCTGGTAAGCCACCATATAAGGTAGATGCTACTGATACTGTGCTCATTGGGGAAAAGTCAAATTCTCAAACTACTCCTTTTCTTTTGACTTATGAGATGTACAATAAGAATCTGCACAATTGTTTGATTGATTATGGAGCTTCCTCCAATATAATGCCTACTTCTGTCTGTGCTAAATTGAATATCGAACCACAGAAATCAGCAGTTCATATCGTTCAATTGGATCACTCTAAAGTCCAAGTGGTAGGAGAAATCAATTCAGTTACTATCAGATTAGCCTCCGATCCTAGGATTGTCCAAAGAATTGATATTTTGATTGCTGATATTCCTGAATTCTATGGATTAATCTTGAGCAAGGACTGGTCTGCGAAACTTAATGGATATATCTCGACCCATTATTCGTATATGTGGCTTCCCTATAAAGGAAAACCAAATCAAATTAAAATTGAACGAGAAAAACATATGACGCACACTGTCACTGAATTCGAACAACCTAATGAGCCTGTGGCATTCAACAACAATATTCTTGGAGGTTATTCTGCTGAATCATTTCTTGGGAACTTCGAAGCTCCTCAATCACCTTTTTCTGTAAATACTTTTGTTTCTCAGATAGAAATTTTTTCACAATCTGGTTCTTCCAGAATTGTAAATATTTCTGATGTAATTGTAGATAAGCCAATAGAAAAATCTTTATTTTGGTCGTTATATTTTGATGGATCGAAGTCTAGTGATGGAGCTGGAGCTGGATGCATCTTAATTGATCCAAATGGGGAGAAAACCATGCTGTCATGTAGATTAGAATTTGAGTGTACTAACAATACCGCAGAATATGAAGCCCTGGTTCAAGGACTTTATAAAGCTATAGAGTTAGATGTTAAATACTTGAAAGTCTTTGGTGATTCCGAAATTGTCATTAAACAAGTTAGGAATACTATTCATTGCCTTTCAGGACATCTTAAACACTATCAAACCCTAGTACAAGACCTCACCACTCATTTTTTAGCATTCAATATTTCTCCTATTCCTAGGAATCAGAATACATCAGCTGACTTGTTAGCTAATGTTGCATTTAAACTCCTACCTGCTGAAGATTGCAGTCCTGATAGGTTTTCTGTAGAATTGATTTTTCGTCCATCTGTCCCAGATAATGTTACAAATTGGAGAGTATTATATCATGATCAAGATATTCTAAATTTCATGACTTCAGAGAAATCATATGATGAACAAATTATTGACGAAGATGATCATGATTTACAAATTGCTTCAAAAGGTAATGAAAATCCCATTCCAAAATATGTTGTTAAATTAGAGGATTTATATGACATTAGAGACAGATTCAAGAAAGTCGTTAATACTAAACTTCAAAGCTCTACTTTGAAGTTTGAATTAGTAAATCTTGGTTCTGATTCTAAACCTCAAAACGTTAACTTAGGACTCAATTTAACACCAGAGGAAAGGAATGCATTCATTAAACTGTTGAACAAGTATAAAAACATTTTTGCTTGGAATTATGATGATCTAAAAACGTATAATACTTCGGTTATTCAACACACGATTCCAATGCTTCCTGATATTAAACCTGTTCAACAGAAGTTGAGAAAGATCCATCCAAATCTCGAAAGTCAAATCAAATCAGAACTTAATAAACTTTTAAAAGCCAAAATCATTTTTCCAGTCAGGCACTCCAATTGGGTTTCCAATATGGTACTTGTAAGGAAGAAGAATGGTGATATAAGAATCTGTATTGATTTCAGAAATTTAAACAAGGCATGTTTAAAAGACAATTTCCCATTGCCAACCATGGAACAGATACTTCAAAAGGTAGCTGGTTCTGAACTTATGTCCTTTCTCGATGGATTTTTGGGCTATAATCAAGTTTTAGTTCATCCAGATGACAGATTGAAAACAACTTTCAGAACAAAATGGGGAACTTATGCTTATCAGAAAATGCCTTTTGGTCTAATAAATGCAAGAGCAACTTTTCAAAGAGCCATGGATATAGCATTCAAAGGTCTGATCAATAAATCAGTTGTTGTTTATCTTGATGACATAACAGTATTTTCAAAAAAGAGAGCCAATCATCTACATGATTTAAAACAAATATTTGAAAGATGTAGAAGGTTTGTTATTTCCTTAAATCCGAAGAAATCTTTCTTTGCTTTAGATGAAGGAAAACTCTTAGGATTTGTTGTGTCAAAAGATGGTATATATATTGATCTAGATAGAGTGAAAGAAATTTCTGATATTTCTTTACCTCATAACAAAAAATCTATGCAATCATTTCTTGGACAGATCAATTTTGTTAAAAGATTCATTCCTGATTTTTCTTTAATTGTTTTACCTATGCAAATTATGATCAAGAAGAATTCAGTATTCAAATGGGGGCATAAAGAGAAAGAAGCCTTTGAGGCAATCAAACAAGCGATCATTAATGCACCAGCATTGAATACCCCGATTTTTCTAAAGATTTTATTTTGTATACTTTAGCCATCGAGACATCCTATGGAGCTGTTGTAACACAGCTCAATGATCAGAAAATTGAGGCACCAATTTCTTTCTTTAGCTAAAATTTGCAAGGAGCTGAGCTTAATTATTCCGATGTTGAAAAACAAGCCTTTGCCGTGTTTAAATCAATCAAACATTTTAGACCTTTTCTCTTGAAAACACATACAAAAATCATTGTCCCATTCTCTGCAGTGAGGCAATTATTAATTCAAAAAGAAGTAGGAGAAAAGAGAGCTAACTGGGTAACAGCCTTGCAAGAATATGACATTGATATTAAACCAGCTAAGATTGTTAGAGGACAAGGTTTTTGCAGATTATTGGCAGGAGCTCATAACATACCAAAAAATCAAGATTCAAATCAAGATATTCAAGTAAGTCAGATAAGTGTTACAAATTCCAGATCTCAGTATGCTGATCTTATCTATTACTTGAAAAATGGGTATGCTCCTTCTAATCTCAGCTATAAGAGTAAACGCGCTTTAAGGTTAAAGTCTATTAAATATGAGATCATTGATAATGTGTTATTTAGAAAAAATTATGATTCAATTTTATTAAGATGTCTTGAAAAGACTGAAGCTGAAAAGGTTTTGCAGGAATTGCATGATGGACCAGCAGGAGGTCATTTTGGAGGTGATACCACATCTCACAAAATAATTCGCGTTGGTTATTACTGGCCTACCCTTTTTAAAGATACGCATGATTACGTAAGGAAGTGCCAAATTTGTCAAACTGCAAGTGGAAGACAAAGGAAACCAGCTTTTCCTTTGCAACCAGTAACTATTGAGCAACCATTCGAACAATGGGGGCTTGACATTATTGGTGAGATAGTACCTCATTCTTCCAAACAACACAATTACATCCTTACTGCAACTGATTACTTTACAAAGTGGGTAGAGGAAATCCCCTTGAAGGTAGCCAATTCTGATGCAATTATTGATTTCATAGATCAATTCATCATAACCAGGTTTGGTGTACCTCAAGCTCTTGTCTTTGATAATGCATCTTACTTCTCGGGAAATAGTTTAATTGAATTTGCAGTCAAAAGAGGTTTTAAATTAAAATATTCAGCAAATTATTATCCACAAGGTAATGGTTTGGCTAAATCCACTAATAAAAACCTTATCAAAATCATTAAAAGGACCGTTGATCAAAATCAAAAGAACTGGCACAAATCTTTAATCTTTGCGTTATGGGCTGATCGTATCACTGAAAAAGCTTCAATAGGGACTTCACCTTTCAATCTGGTTTATGGAAAAGAAGTTGTGATACCATCAAATTTAACTCTTCCATCATTAGCCCTAGTGCAGTTTATTGAAGAAAATCCCTCTTCATCCATTCAATTGAGATATGATCAAATCCTTAAATTAGAAGAAGATAGGGATAAAGCAAAAATTACTCATGAAAAACATCAACAACTTGTAAAATCTTCTTTTGATGCAAGTTCTATCGGCTCAAAAATTTTGCCAATTGGTGATCTTGTTCTGAAATGGGATAAAGCACACGAAGAAAAAGGTAAACATACCAAATTTCAGAAAATGTGGCTTGGACCATTTCAGATCGTTGAAAAGATAGTCTCAAATACATTCATACTCCAAGATCTAACAGGTAAGAGAGAATCTCTTCCTGTAAATGGGCTTATCTTGAAGAAATTCTTTTCATAAGGAGGTAACCCCTTCTTAAACTATACATATTTCTTTCTGCAAAAGTTTTTGATTGTTTTTGCTTTTACAAATAAAGGTTGTTTATGAGTCTCTGATTGACTGTTTACTATTTAAGAAAATTTCTTCGGAAAAATATTATAAATATTTATTTTGTGTAAATAAGAATTTTTAAAAGTAATGATCACAGTTTTTGAATAGTTTAAAATAAGATGTTAAACTTTGAAAGATTATTTCAATCATTTACATGATATTTTGAAAACTTGAGAAGAATGTAAATCATTATAAGTTTATTAAGCAGCGAAAGGTTATCTATCAAAGTAAAGATTTTTTCAAAGTTTTGGAACTCAAAAAACTCTGAAAATTGTCATCCATTGATTCTTAAGGATAAAACTATTTCACCCCATCCATTTAAGTTGTGATTTTTTAGAATGTAATTCTAAGAAATTATACGAAAATTTTAAAAAATAAGAGGTCTCATTGCGAGCCGACTTACCATGTTCATAAGGAGTAATAAAACTGACATTACCAATATTACATACCAAAACAGGGTAATGGCTTATAAATATAAGACAAGGGGTCTCATCACGAGCCAGCTTGTTCAGTTTAATTATAACTAGTGAATGGCATTGTTATTAACTGGCTACCAAACCAGAACAATGGCTCTTAAAATAAAAAATAAATAAAAGACAAAAACATGAGATAATAGGTCTTATGAATTTATCTTTTAAAAACTCATAATTTTAATTGGATGGGACAATGAATGGTTAATGGTTTAAAGGTAACCCTGTCAAGACTATGAACGTTTGCTGGCAGCAGAGGCAATACCTATGGCAATAGAGTATATTATAAAACCAAAACTTGGAGAGATCCACTTACTTCATTATTAACACCAATCAAAGCTTGAGATAACCCAAAATGTTTTTATTCTTAAGGAATTATAAAGAAATTATGAAATGATTTTTATTTCTTTTTCATAGTTACATTTTATTTGAATTATCCTAAGATAGTGTTCATTATCTTTAAAAACCTTTACTTACTAAATATAGAATGTTCATTTTATTTTTTCAGAGATAACTGTTTCTTTCAGTGAATCGCCAATTGTTGTGACCAGCAACAACCCCCCTTTTTATTTATTATTAGTAATAATACTAAATAAATGGGGACCCTTAGTTAAAAAATCCAAAAAATAAATTAGGATTTGTTTTCCTTTTCAAATAAAACTTTCTATCATAAACTTATAGAAATCCCTTAGAAAGAACATTAAGAAACACTTAATTTTATGATAGATTATAATAAAATTGCTCTTTAAACAAAATAGCGCATCCATAGCAAAATGGTATATATCTTTTATAAAACTGAAAATGTGATTTTGCGCTTTTGCGATAATGCGACCCTAAAAGCCTATACAATAAACGTATTGATCGCAGATCGCATAGCGCAGAAAACAGAAGTGATTAATGAATATCGTTTGCGCTATTTTCAATTTTGCGCTTTTGCGAGATTTGCGATATGCGCTTTTGCGCTATTGCACAATTTCCGCTTTTGCGCTATTTACTTAACTGCGATGGCTTCATTCCGCGATATTACGATATTGCGATATTGCGATATTGTGATATTGCGCAGCAAATCGCAGATCGCAATGTCGCAGATTCATGCACGAAGGAGCAAATGTCTATACAAAGCTTCCACTAAACACTATGGGTAAGAAGGAGAAGAGCTCGAGTTCTGAAAACAAAGAAATGGCTTCACTATATGCAGACACCGCTTGTAATAAGGATGCCGGTATATCCACTTGGGAAGGAATGTATAATCTGTTAGAAGATGAAAACCCTGTGGTGATAAAAGTTGTAGCTACAGCAGGTTCCAAGAATACGTCTGAAGCAACCCTTAGAGACTTGGCTTGCTCATTTCTGCATAGAATAGCAGCAAGACCAAGGATTCTCCCATATACAGACATGGTGAGATGGGTGCTGGATAGCACTGATATTTCAGACAGGCAATTCAAAACTCCATCTGAAGAGCTAATCGCATCATTCACCATAGAAGATCTGAGATTAAAGTATAAGTTGCGAGAACCTCAGGCGACTTACAACAAACAATTCATGGAAGATTTTGCCAGAGAACATGCAAATTTGGCAGAATGCACAAAGGAGTGGACCAAAAGAAGTGAACCATTGAAGAAAAACAAACAAGGTATGTACAGCACGGGTTCACTTACCTCTCCTTATTGTTTCACTACTGCCATGTTATGCAGGCTTTTTGGAAAGCCTGACATAAATATGATCTTACCCGAATGGCTTCCTTTGTTGAATGTGGCCGTTAATTCTACAATTGTAGACTGGGCCAAAATCCTATCTGATAATTTGACCACTGCTATTTTTCACTACCGGTCCAAACGAAATGTTTCTCAGCGGGTTTATCCGCCTTTTTATTTATCTTCTTATGTCATGGATGCTATCTGTTATGTCTCTAAATTCCCTGTGATGGGTTGGAAATGGACTATCCACGATCCTTTGCCTATTCATGTGTACCATAAAGAACTATGGGAGTCTAAGTTTGTCCCCCATTTTTACCAAATTTGTCATGGAATAATGTTGCCATTGTACAGAACATTGTATAATAAGGATGCCCCAAGGTTATCCTCAGAAACAGAGGTTGATATTCTCCCCGTCGCGAGATGGTTTGGAGAAGAATTGTTCACTTATATTAGGGTTTTTGGAAGTTATTCTTCTCCCCATGTGTTACCCCTATATGTTCCAGATAGACTTGTAGCTCGGGAAATTGCTTATCAGACCTGTGGCCAGGGAGGTATAACAAAAGATTTAAAAGAAAAGAAAAAGGGCATTTGGCCACAATTTCCCATAAAATGTGGAACATTTTCACTGTTTGATATTGGTCATGCATTTCAAGAGATAGGCAACATTACATGCCTACAGTTGTTCAAATTCTCAAGAAGGTTATTTGACCCAAATGATATTGTTAAGAATTTTACCAATGCAATCAAAGTAAGGGAATTTTCCGGGGAACAGGATCTTTTTGATGATATGTTCCAAGAAAGAAATTCATTCAAAGAAGTTTTGAATTCAGCTCAAGCGCAGCTATCTCCAGAGGAATTTCAGGAATTCAAGCTTTACAGAGAAAGAAGACTAATTCCTATTCCTTTGGACAATCTACGCTTAGAGCCCGCAAGGGAACAAACTCCTAGTGTTAGTCTTAACGGCAGTTCAAGTACAGGTAAATCTAAATCAAAATCTGACAGAGATTCTGAACATTCCAATAAGTCTAATGAAAAGGAAGATAAAATGGAAGAATCCATTAAATATTCTGCACAATCAAAAGAACTTACTCAACAACAAATTTTGACTTCTCAACAGACAAATCCTCCTCCAACCAATGTACAGCAACAGCCAGTCACCATTGAGTTAGAAAAAGAATGGGAAACCTTTAACCAATTGATTAATGTAGAAGGAAAGAACGTACAGACTCCTGTCCAGACAGCCAAAGTTTTGAACACAGGAACAAGTAGCACAGTCACAGTGACAGAGCACATACCAATCACACCATCCTCTGAAATTGTACTTAATGTAGAAGACATTCCTCCTCTAGATGTATTCTACAGCCCTAAATACAAAGCAGTAGTGAAGAGACAGAGGAAAAAGAGAAAGTTAGAAAGCACAATTGCTACTGAAGCAGAACAAGTAGATGTTTTATGGAAAGATCCTGCCACAGAACCTACTCGTAATCTCACCAAGTTATCTCAAATGACAGGAGCTTATGCTTCTGCAACAATTGATAAAGTATTTGAGATACAAATTTTGTTGAATGAAAAAGAAGAACAGGTAAAAGCTCTGCAACAGCAATTGCAACAGGTACAGGCCAATAAGGAAGCACAATTGAAACTTGAAGAGTTACAACAACAACTTCAAGAAATGCAAATAGGACATCAAAAAATCTTGGCTGATAAAGACAAACAAATATAGATTATCCAAGATCAGCATAAAGATGATCCTAAGCTTCCAGAATTCATTTCAGAAACTATCTCTTTGAACAATCAACTACTGCAACAAGAGGAAGTTTTCTGCCAAAAAAATCTTGCAATGGAATTCTTTGTGCCAAGAGAGCGATAAAATCACAAATCATGTCGTAGATTTACGAAATGATTATGATTTGATTAATGAAAATATCAATGATTATCTGGCATGGAAAAAGACAGAAGAAGGCAGAAAAGCTGGTGCACCCATCGTTAATGAAAACCATAAAGAAATACTGTTCAATAACTGGGATGCACAAATCAGAAGGGCAGAAAAGGCAGCAGAGGAGGCGGCTACAGCGGCAAACACTCTCACTGATTGTGTAAATGACAATTTACACAAAGCTAATTTGATCCCAGAAACTGTTCTAGGATATCTCCCACAGGCAAATCAACTGCAAACAGAATGGAGGCAAAAGGCAGAAGAAAGAGCAAAATCCATCCAAGGGCTGACAAGATTAAATTGGGACTCATACTGGATGTACTTGGTGAAGCCACACAGTTAGCACAGTGCGCTTAATTGTATCATCAATGCTACAGAGAAGATTGCTCCTACGCTTGCCGACTCTGTCTTCTTAGGACAGTTGAATTCTGAAGTTGGTCAACCGCATCTTCTCAAAACTATGCTAGATGCCTACAAATTTAAAGATCAAGTTCATAGATAGATAGATTTAGTTTTAATTTCACTGTATTTTAGCCTAGGAAAAGGACGGTCATTGAACCAAATCCTTAATTTTTGTAATAAAATATTTTTAGATTTAGTTAAGTAGTATTTAAACCCTTCTCATGCATTTAGAGAAGGGTCCTGGATCTTAATATTTTTGACTTGGAGATAGCATTTCTGTACTCCATTGTCTTATATATTTTTAAAAAGGATCACATCTGGTGATTTTCATGCGAAATTATCTTTGAAGTGTTGCATTTCTGTACCTTTGGAATTTGATTTTGCATCATAGTTACTAGATAGAGTATCAGATTGCATTTGAAAGTCCTCAAGATGAACAAGGTATTTCTATCTGTTCACTGTTGATTTCTTTTGTCTTATGATATTCGTTTTGAAATTGCTATCATTTATATGTATATTTGTTTTCACAATGCTTCCTTTTATATATCATTTCTGAGTATAATTGAAACGTTATCTTTCATAAGTATATATAGATGGTATACAATGATGAATGCAATATGCTAATACAACTCTATTTAATTTCTTAAACAGAGTTATCCTTATTTGTTTCTGCACATTTCAATTTAAATAATAATACATTTTCATGGTTATTGTTGAATTGGAACAATCTTAAGTTGTATTCACATATAATTACCTGGGTTAGTGTTAGAATTTCTTTATCAGTATTTAGTTTAAATTAGATAATTTTATTTCAGTTAATTTAGTCCCATTTTCACCCATCCAAACCAATCCATTTAGTTTAAGGAAACTGGTCCTTTAAATCCAGTCGGAGCCACCATACCAAACGGAAAAGGAGCTGTCTTAAGGTCCCGACCGGGTGGTTTTCCCCGATGTTTGAAGCAGAGATTTTCTAGGCTTCAACATTTTTGGCGCTAGAAGGAGGGCATGAGCTATGAATGGCAAGTAAATCTTTATTCACAAGCCATTCTGAGAGCAAAACACCCTCATTAACTTCTTCAATTTCTTCTGAAATTCAAAATCCTAGAGAAGAAATTGCAGAAAATATTCAAACACCCACTACCAAAATCTCAAAACATTCAGACAATCAACATCCTGAGTCTCCTGAAGTTCAAGATCTAATTCATAAATTGAAAGGATTCTCATTATCTCTTGAAGAGTCTGAAATATCTGAAGGTAGTGTAACTTTAAAATTTGTTTCTTCCAAACCTCTTACTAGGCTTCAAAGTGAAAAACTTGGTATTTCTCTGAAAGAATTCCCTTTACCTAGTAGATTCAAAACAAGAAAAAATCAATCGGAATCAGTAAGTGATATAAGTTCAACATCTAATATTCAAATACCTGTTTACGAAATCCCTTCTCAACAAAGTACAGGAGTTTCCACATCATCTCCTCAATTATCATTAATCTCAACATCATCTATTCCAATCACTTCTATTCAAATACCACCAGTTTCTACTACTCCTCCAATAGTTCTCCCAATAATTTCACAGAGACCATGGTCTACTCCAGGAGCAGTCAACATGGCTGCACCTTTACATGATTTACCAAATAATCCTAGAAAATGGCTTCCAAATTTTAGCCCAGATCTTAACATTCAAGCTGAAGAACATATCAATAACTTTATGCTGGATATTAATTTGAATGGATTCATACACGAAGATGTTGTAGTTAGATTATTCCCATATACTCTTCAGGGAGTAGCAGGATCATGGTACTTTTCATTACCATCAGGATCCATAACGAGTTGGGACATTTTTGCAGATCATTTTTTGACCAAATTTGGAGATGACCGATCAATTGCAACTTTACTCAATGATCTCTCAAATTTGAAGATAGAACCCAAGGAACCCATAAAAGAATTCAATACTAGATTCAACAAACTCTTGAAAAAAATTCATACAGATTCACAACCCAGTGAACAAGTCAAAATTGAATGGTATATAACTACCTTACCCTCAAACATAGCAATTTTCGTAGACAGAGCTGCAAATCCTACATTAGCTGAGAATATGAAAGAAGCTATTGCAGTGGAAAAACGTATTACTTCTCTGGAAAAGAAAAATGCTATCGAGGAAAGGAAATCAAAGAAAGTCAGCTTCAAAGATGATTCAAATAAAAAGGCCAAAGATCCATATGACATGGAAGGTTTACAGAAAGTTCTTAAAACCATGTCAAATGAAATGGTTGAAATTAAAAAACAAGTGGCTAAAACTTCTACCAAGAAACCATTCCGAAATTTCAGAAGAAACCAAGTTGAATCTAAACCTCCTAATGCAATTTCTAATGCAGAATCAGAAGAAGAGGAAGAAGAAGAAGATATATCTATAGTATCAGATGAGGAAAATGAAAATGAAGAAATAGCTGAATTGAATGGAATGTGGGATTTTATTCTCCCTAATTCTGATAGTGAAGAAACTATGCCTGTAAGTAATAGGAGTAAATCCACAGCGGAACCAGTGCAAACAGTTCTTAAAAAGAAAATTACAACTCCAAGTACCAAAGACAAATCCCCTGTAAAGAAAACTTCTCCATTACCTACTCAAAATCAGCCATCCTCTTCTAACCTTCATACATCAACAACAAAGACTTTGGTAGTGTCAGATCCTATGGAATACAACATTGTCGAGGACATGAAAAAGATCAAAGCTAATATTTCCTTACATGAACTCAAAAAACTAAAACACCAGCAAAAGTTGTTATTGAAAGAATTAAACGCTACACCAATCGCTCCTTTACCAAGTGGTGTAGTTGCGAAAGTAGCTAGAGGATCTGGTAAGCCACCGGATAAGGTAGAGGCTACTGATACATTTCTCATTGGAGAAAAATCAAATTCTCAAACTCCTCCTTTTCTTTTGACGTATGAGATGTACAATAAAAATCTGCACAATTGTTTGATTGATTATGGAGCTTCCTCCAATATAATGCCTACTTCTGTCTGTGCCAAATTGAATATCGAACCACAGAAATCAGCAGTTCATATCGTTCATTTGGATCACTCTAAAGTCCAAGTGGTAGGAGAAATCAATTCAGTTACTATAAGATTAGCCTCCAATCCTAGGATTGTCCAAAGAATTGATATTTTGATTGCTGATATTCCTGAATTCTATGGATTAATCTTGAGCAGGGACTGGTCTGCGAAACTTAATGGTTATATCTCGACTGATTATTCGCATATGTGGCTTCCCTACAAAGGGAAACCAAATCAAATTAAAATTGAACGAGAAAAACATATGACACACACTGTCACTGAATTCGAACAACCTAATGAGCCTGTGGCATTCAACAACAATATTCTTGGAGGTTATTCTGCTGAATCATTTCTTGGAAATTTCAAAGCTCCTCAATCACCTTTTTCTGTAAATACTTTTGTTTCTCAGATAGAAAATTTTTCACAATCTGATTCTTCCAGAATTGTAAATATTTCTGATGTAATTGTAGATAAGCCAATAGACAAATCTTTATTTTGGTCGATATATTTTGATGGATTGAAGTCTAGTGATGGAGCTGGAGCTGGATGCATCTTAATTGATCCAGATGGGGAGAAAACCATGCTGTCATGTAGATTAGAATTTGAGTGTACTAACAATACCACAGAATATGAAGCCTTGGTTCAAGGACTTTATAAAGCTATAGGGTTAGATGTTAAATACTTGAAAGTCTTTGGTGATTCCGAAATTGTCATTAAACAAGTTAGGAATACTATTCATTGCCTTTCAAGACATCTTAAACACTATCAAACCCTAGTACAAGACCTCACCACTCATTTTTTAGCATTCAATATTTCTCCTATTCCTAGGAATCAGAATACATCAGCTGACTTGTTAGCTAATGTTGCATCTAAACTCCCACCTGCTGAAGATTGCAGTCCTGATAGGTTTTCTGTAGAATTGATTTTTCGTCCATCTGTCCCAGATAATGTTACAAATTGGAGAGTATTCTATCATGATCAAGATATTCTAAATTTCATGACTTCATAGAAATCATATGATGAACAAATTATTGACGAAGATGATCATGATTTACAAATTGCTTCAAAAGGTAATGAAAATCCCATTCCAAAATCTGTTGTTAAATTAGAGGATTTATATGACATTAGAGACAGATTCAAGAAAGTCGTTAATACTAAACTTCAAAGCTCTACTTTGAAGTTTGAATTAGTAAATCTTGGTTCTGATTCTAAACCTCAAAACGTTAACTTAGTACTCAATTTAACACCAGAGGAAAGGAATGCATTCATTAAACTGCTGAACAAGTATAAAAACGTTTTTGCTTGGAATTATGATGATCTAAAAACGTATAATACTTCGGTTATTCAACACACGATTCCAATGCTTCCTGATATTAAACCTGTTCAACAGAAGTTGAGAAAGATCCATCCAAATCTTGAAAGTCAAATTAAATCAAAACTTAATAAACTTTTGAAAGCCAAAATCATTTTTCCAGTCAGGCACTCTAATTGGGTTTCCAATATGGTACCTGTAAGGAAGAAGAATGGTGATATAAGAATCTGTATTGATTTCAGAAATTTAAACAAAGCATGTTTAAAAGAAAATTTCCCATTGCCAACCATGGAACAGATATTTCAAAAGGTAGCTGGTTCTGAACTTATGTCCTTTCTCGATGGATTTTCGGGCTATAATCAAGTTTTAGTTCATCCAGATGATAGATTGAAAACAAATTTTAGAACAAAATGGGGAACTTATGCTTATCAGAAAATGCCTTTTGGTCTAATAAATGCAGGAGAAACTTTTCTAAGAGCCATGGACATAGCATTCAAAGGTTTGATCAATAAATCAGTTGTTGTTTATCTTGATGACATAACAGTATTTTCAAAAAAGAGAGCTAATGATCTACATGATTTAAAACAAATATTTGAAAGATGTAGAAGGTTTGGTATTTCCTTAAATCCGAAGAAATCTTTCTTTGCTTTAGATGAAGGAAAACTTTTAGGATTTGTTGTGTCAAAAGATGGTATATATATTGATCCAGATAGAGTGAAAGAAATTTCTGATATTTCTTTACCTCATAACAAAAAATCCATGCAATCATTTCTTGGATAGATCAATTTTGTTAAGAGATTTATTCCTGATTTTTCTTTAATTGTTTTACCTATGCAAATTATGATCAAGAAGAATTCAGTATTCAAATGGGCGCATAAAGAGAAAGAAGCTTTTGAAGCAATCAAACAAGCGATCATTAATGCACCAGCATTGAATACCCCGGATTTTTCTAAAGATTTTACTTTGTATACTCTGGCCACTGAAACATCCTATGCAGCCGTTCTAACACAACTCAATGATCAAGAAATAGAAGCACTGATTTATTTCTTTAGTTCAAATCTGCAAGGAGCTGAGCTTAATTATTCCGATGTTGAAAAACAAGCATTTGCTGTGTTTAAATCAATCAAACATTTTAGACCTTTTCTCTTGAAAGCACATACAAAAATCATTGTCCCATTCTCTGCAGTGAGGCAATTATTAATTCAAAAAGAAGTAGGAGAAAAGAGAGCTAACTGGGTAACAGCTTTGCAAGAATACGATATTGATATTAAACCAGCTAAGATTGTTAGAGGACAAGGTTTTTGCAGATTATTGGCAGGAGCTCATAACATACCAGAAAATCAAGATTCAAATCAAGATATTCAAGTAAGTCAGATAAATGTTACAGATTCCGGATCTCAGTATGCTGATCTTATCTATTACTTGAAAAATGGGTATGCTCCTTCTAATCTCAGCTATAAGAGTAAACACGCTTTAAGGTTAAAAGCTATTAAATATGAGATCATTGATAATGTGTTATTTAGAAAAAATTATGATTCAATTTTATTAAGATGTCTTGAAAAGACTGAAGCTGAAAAGGTTTTGCAGGAATTGCATGATGGACCGGCAGGGGGTCATTTTGGAGGTGATACCATAGCTCACAAAATAATTCGTGCTGGTTATTACTGGCCTACCCTTTTTAAAGACACGCATGATTATGTAAGGAAGTGCCGAATTTGTCAAACTACAAGTGGAAGACAAAGGAAACCAGTTTTTCCTTTGCAACCAGTAACTATTGAGCAACCATTCGAACAATGGGGGCTTGACATTATTGGTGAGATAGTACCTCATTCTTCCAAACAACACAAGTACATCCTTACTGCAACTGAATACTTTACAAAATGGGTAGAGGCAATCCCATTGAAGGTAGCCAATTCTGATGCAATTATTGATTTCATAGATCAATTCATCATAACCAGGTTTGGTGTACCTCAAGCTCTTGTCTTTGATAATGCATCTTATTTTTCCGGAAATAGTTTAATAGAATTTGCAGTCAAAAGAGGTTTTAAACTGAAATATTCAGCAAATTATTATCCACAAGGTAATGGTTTGGCTGAATCCACTAACAAAAATCTTATCAAAATCATTAAAAGGACCGTTGATCAAAATCAAAAGAATTGGCACAAGTCTTTAATCTTTGCATTATGGGCTGATCGTATCACTGAAAAAGCTTCAATAGGAACTTCACCTTTCAATTTAGTTTATGGAAAAGAAGCTGTGATACCATCAAATTTAACTCTTCCATCATTAGCCCTAGTGCAATTTATTGAAGAAAATCCTTCTTCATCCATTCAATTGAGATATGATCAAATCCTTAAATTAGAAGAAGATAGGGATAAAGCAAAAATTACTCATGAAAAACATCAACAGCTTGTAAAATCTTCTTTTGATGCAAGTTCTACCGGCTCAATTTTTTTTTCAATTGGTGATCTCGTTTTGAAATGGGATAAAGCACACGAAGAAAAAGGTAAACATACCAAATTTCAGAAAATGTGGCTTGGACCATTTCAGATTGTTGAGAAGATAAGCTCAAATACATTCATACTCTAAGATAAGCTCAAATATATTTCTTCCTGTAAATGGGCTTATCTTGAAGAAATTCTTTTCATAAGGAGGTAACCCCTTCTTAAACTGTACATATTTCTTTCTGCAAAGTTTTTGATTGTTTTTGTTTTTACAAATAAAGGTTGTTTATGAGTCTCTGATTGACTGTTTACTATTTAAGAAAATTTCTTCGGAAAAATATTATAAATATTTATTTTGTGTAAATAAGAATTTTTAAAAGTAATGATCACAGTTTTTGAATAGTTTAAAATAAGATGTTAAACTTTGAAATATTATTTCAATCATTTACATGATATTTTGAAAACTTGAGAAGAATGTAAATCATTATAAGTTTATTAAGCAGAGAAAGGTTATCTATCAAAGTAAAGATTTTTTCAAAGTTTTGGAACTCAAAAAACTCTGAAAATTGTCATCCATTGATTCTTAAGGATAAAACTATTTCACCCCATCCATTTAAGTTGTGATTTTTTAGAATGTAATTCCAAGAAATTATACGAAAATTTTAAGAGATAAGAGGTCTCATTGCGAGCCGACTTACCATGTTCATAAGGAGTAATAAAACTGACATTACCAATACTGCATACCAAAATAGGGTAATGGCTTATAAATATAAGACAAGGGGTCTCATCACGAGCCAGCTTGTTCAGTTTAATTATAACTAGTGAATGACATTGTTATTAACTGGCTACCAAACCAGAACAATGGCTCTTAAAAATAAAAAATAAGTAAAAGACAAAAACATGAGATAATAGGTCTTATGAATTTATCTTTTAAAAAGTCATAATTTTAATTGGATGGGACAATGAATAGTTAATGGTTTAAAGGTAACCCTGTCGAGACTATGAACGTTTGCTGGCAGCAGAGGCAATACCTATGGCAATAGAGTATATTATAAAACCAAAACTTGGAGAGATCCACTTACTTCATTATTAATACCAATCAAAGCTTGAGATAACCCAAAATGTTTTTATTCTTAAGGAATTAGAAAGAAATTATGAAATGATTTTTATTTCTTTTTCATAGTTACATTTTATTTGAATTATCCTAAGATAGTGTTCATTATCTTTAAAAACCTTTACTTACTAAAGATAGAATGTTCATTTTATTTTTTTCAGAGATAACTGTTTCTTTCTGTGAATCGCCAATTGTTGTGACCAACAACAACCCCCCTTTTTATTTATTATTAGTAATAATACTAAATAAATGGGGACCCTTAGTTAAAAAATCCAAAAAATCAATTAGGATTTGTTTTCCTTTTCAAATAAAACTTTCTATCATAAACTTATAGAAATCCCTTAGAAATAACATTAAGAAACACTTGAGTTTATGATAGATTATAATAAAATTGCTCTTTAAACAAAATAGCGCATCCATAGCAAAATGGTATATATCTTTTATAAAACTGAAAATGGGATTTTGCACTTTTGCGATAATGCGACCCTAAAAGCCTATACAATAAACGTATTGATCGCAGATCGCATAGCGCAGAAAACAGAAGTGATTATTGAATATCGTTTGCGCTATTTGCAATTTTGCGCTTTTGTGAGATTTGCGATATGCGCTTTTGCGCTATTGCGCAATTTCCGCTTTTGCGCTATTTACTTAAGTGCGATGGCTTTATTCCGCGATATTGCGATATTGCGACATTGCGATATTGCGATATTGCGCAGCAAATCGCAGATCGCAATGTCGCAGATTCATGCACGAAGGAGCAAACGTCTATACAAAGCTTCCACTAAACACTATGGGTAAGAAGGAGAAGAGCTCGAGTTCTGAAAACAAAGAAATGGCTTCGCTATATGCAGACACCGCTTGTAATAAGGATGCCGGTATATCCACTTGGGAAGGAATGTATAATCTGTTAGAAGATGAAAACCCTGTGGTGATAAAAGTTGTAGCTACAGCAGGTTCCAAGAATACGTCTGAAGCAACCCTTAGAGACTTGGCTTGCTCA
This sequence comes from Pinus albicaulis, assembly GCA_034641835.2. Classification (NCBI taxonomy): domain Eukaryota; kingdom Viridiplantae; phylum Streptophyta; class Pinopsida; order Pinales; family Pinaceae; genus Pinus; species Pinus albicaulis. The sequence goes on from CM076577.1 coordinate 808,057,582, forward strand.
TTTCTGCATAGAATAGCAACAAGATCAAGGATTCTCCCATATACAGACATGGTGAGATGGGTGCTGGATAGCACCGATATTTCAGACAGACAATTCAGAACTCCATCTGAAGAGCTAATCGGGTCATTCACCATAGAAGATCTGAGATTAATGTATAAGTTGCCAGAACCTCAGGCGACTTACAACAAACAATTCATGGAAGATTTTTCCAAAGAACATGCAAATTTGGCAGAATGCACAAAGGAGTGGACCAAAAGAAGTGAACCATTAAAGAAAAACAAACAAGGTATGTACAGCACGGGTTCACTTACCTCTCCTTATTGTTTCACTGCTGCCATGTTATGCAGGCTTTTTGGAAAGCCCGACATAAATATGATCTTACCTGAATGGCTTCCTTTGTTGAATGCGGCCGTTAATTCTACAATTGTAGACTGGGCCAAAATCCTATCTGATAATTTGACCACTGCTATTTTTCACTACCGGTCCAAACGAAATGTTTCTCAGCGGGTTTATCCGCCTTTTTATTTATCTGCTTATGTCATGGACGCTATCTGTTATGTCTCTAAATTCCTTGTGATGGGTTGGCAATGGACTATCCACGATCCTTTGCCTATTCATGTGTACCATAAAGAACTATGGGAGTCTAAGTTTGTCCCCCATTTTTACCAAATTTGTCATGGAATAATGCTGCCATTGTACAGAACATTGTATAATAAGGATGCCCCAAGTTTATCCTCAGAAACAGAGGTTGATATTCTCCCCGTCGCAAGATGGTTTGGAGAAGAATTGTTCACTTATATTAGGGTTTTTGGAAGTTATGCTTCTCCCCATGTGTTACCCTTATATGTTCCAGATAGACTTGTAGCTCGGTAAATTGCTTATCAAACCTGTGGCCAGGGAGGTATAACAAAATATTTAAAAGAGAAGAAAAAGGGCATTTGGCCACAATTTCCCGTAAAATTTCGAACATTTTCACTGTTTGATATTGGCCATGCATTCCAAGAGATAGGCAACATTACATGCCTACAACTGTTCAAATTTTCGAGAAGGTTATTCGACCCAAATGATATTGTTAAGAATTTTACCAATGCAATCAGAGTAAGGGAATTTTCCGGGGAACAGGATCTTTTTGATGATATCTTCCAAGCAAGAAATTCATTCAAAGAAGTCTTGAATTCAGCTCAAGCGCAGCTATCTCCAGAGGAATTTTAGGAATTCAAGCTTTACAGAGAAAGAAGACTAATTCCTATTCCTTTGGACAATCTACGCTTAGAGCCCGCAAGGGAGCAAAATCCTAGTGTTAGTCTTAACGGCAGTTCAAGTACAGGTAAATCTAAATCAAAATCTGACAGAGATTCTGAACATTCCAATAAGTCTAATGAAAAGGAAGATAAAATGGAAGAATCCATTAAAGATTCTGCACAATCAAAAGAACGTACTCAATAGCAAATTTTGACTTCTCAACAGACAAATCCTCCTCCAACCAATGTACAACAACAGCCAGTCACCATTGAGTTAGACAAAGAATGGGAAACCTTTAACCAATTGATTAATGTAGAAGGACAAAATGTACAGACTCCTGTCCAGACAGCCAAAGTTTTGAACACAGGAACAAGTAGCACAGTCACAGTGACAGAGCACATACCAATCACACCATCCTCTGAAATTGTACTTAATGTAGAAGACATTCCTCCTCTAGATGTATTCTACAGCCCTAAATACAAAGCAGTAGTGAAGAGACAGAGGAAAAAGAGAAAGTTAGAAAGTACAATTGCTACTGAAGCAGAACGTAGATGTTTTGTGGAAAGATCCTGCCACAAAACCTACTCGTAATCTCACCAAGTTATCTCAAATGACAGGAGCTTATGCTTCTGCAACAATTGATAAAGCATTTGAGATACAAATTTTGTTGAATGAAAAAGAAGAACAGGTAAAAGCTCTGCAACAACAATTGCAACAGGTACAGGCCAATAAGGAAGCACAATTGAAACTTGAAGAGTTACAACAACAACTTCAAGAAATGCAAATAGGACATCAAAAAATCTTGGCTGATAAAGACAAACAAATACATATTATCCAAGATCATCATAAAGATGATCCTAAGCTTCCAGAATTCATTTCAGAAACTATCTCTTTGAACAATCAACTACTGCAACAAGAGGAAGTTTTCTGCCAAAAAATCTTGCAATGGAATTCTTTGTGCCAAGAGAGCGATAAAATCACAAATCATGTTGTAGATTTACGAAATGATTATGATTTGATTAATGAAAAGATCAATGATTATCTAGCATGGCAAAAGACAGAAGAAGGCAGAAAAGCTGGTGCACCCATGGTTAATGAAAACCATAAAGAAATATTGTTCAATAACTGGGATGCACAAATCAGAAGGGCAGAAAAGGCAGCAGAGGAGGCGGCTACAGCGGAAAACACTCTCACTGATTGTGTAAATGATAATTTACACAAAGCTAACTTAATTCCAGAAACTGTTCCAGAATATCTCCCACAGGCAAATCAACTGCAAACAGAATGGAGGCAAAAGGCAGAAGAAAGAGCAAAATCCATCCAAGGGCTAACAAGATTGAATTGGGACTCATACTGGATGTACTTGGTGAAGCCACACAGTCAGCACAATGCGCTTAATTGTATCATCAATGCTACAGAGAAGATTGCTCCTACGCTTGCCGACTCTGTCTTTTCAGGACAGTTGAATTCCGAAGTCGATCAACCGCATCTTCTCAAAACTATGCTAGATGCCTGCAAGTTTAAAGATCAAGTTCATAGATAGATAGATTTAGTTTTAATTTCACTGTATTTTAGCCTAGGAAAAGGACGGTCATTGAACCGAATCCTTAATTTTTGTAATAAACTATTTTTAGATTTAGTTACGTAGTATTTAAACCCTTCTCATGCATTTAGAGAAGGGTCCTGGATCTTAATATTTTTGACTTGGAGATAGCATTTCTGTACTCCATTGTCTTATATATTTTTAAAAAGGATCACATCTGGTGATTTCATGCAAAATTATCTTTGAAGTGTTTCATTTCTGTACCTTTGGAATTTGATTTTGCATCATAGTTACTGGATAGAGTATCAGATTGCATTTGAAAGTCCTCAAGATGAACAAGGTATTTCTATCTTTTCACTGTTGATTTCTTTTGTCTTATGATATTCGTTTTGAAATTGCTATCATTTATATGTATATTTATTTTCACAACGCTTCCTTTTATATATCATTTCTGAGTATAATTGAAACGTTATCTTTCATAAGTATATATAGATGGTATACAATGATGAATGCAATATGCTAATACAGCTCTGTTTAATTTCTTAAACAGAGTTATCCTTATTTGTTTCTGCACATTTCAATTTAAATAATAATACATTTTCATGGTTATTGTTGAATTGGAACAATCTTAAGTTGTATTCACATATAATTACCCGGGTTAGTGTTAGAATTTCTTTATCAGTATTTAGTTTAAATTAGATAATTTTATTTCAGTTAATTTAGTCCCATTTTCACCCATCCAAACCAATCCATTTAGTTATAAGGAAACTGGTCCTTTAAATCCAGTCGGAGCCACCATACCAAACGGAAAAGGAGCTGTCTTAAGGTCCCGACCGGGTGGTTTTCCCCGATGTTTGAAGCAGAGATTTTCTAGGCTTCAACAGGCCCTAAGTCAACTTAGATTCTCAGAAACAATGGCTCAAAGTGATGTAGATGAAGCCCCCAGGCTTATGCAAATGTAAAATTTCTCCTTATATGTTGAAGAAAGAAAGAAAAGTGTTATGGATGCCAAATCTAACAACTATTCAATCACAATGGAAGAAACTTCATGAATGAATACTATGGATGTCTGCTATGCTAATGCCTTGAACTGGATTTCTTAAAATGTACACTCCACAAAATCTATAGAGCATGAGAAATAACATTAATTCAAATTTCCTAATTAAGGTTGGTTTAAATGCATCTAGTTGGGTCTCTTGCATGCAGGCATACACTAAAGCTCAACTAAAGGAGGGTTGGGAAGAGTATGCAGCATTGAATGTGTGAAAAATTTATCCCAATACATTTGATAGTCATTTTATTAATGCCTAAAATTTCCAACAAGAGAATAATGTATCATATAATTGTAAAGCAAATATCCTCAATGTTCAACTATTTTATAAAAGAGATTTTTGTTTTTTGGATGTCCTTGAACTGATATGAAACTCAAGGTTGAGTTTCCTCTGGGAAAATTCATGAGGTTAGACATGTCAATTATTATCTTCTGAACAATGTTTGTATGTGGACTTCCATGAACATGACACTGGGAAAAAATTCAAGAGTTATGTTATAAAGTGTCACTGTATGTGCTTATATAAAAAAATATGTGTTTCCAAATAAAATCTATATGGTTTCTATTGTACACAACTTCCTATGTGTTTCTTTCTTTCAAGCTCAACCTTGAACTATTTATTAAGATTTAATTTATGTAAAAAAGTACGTGTTTCCAAATAAACTCTATATGGTTTCTATTGTACACAGTTTCCTATGTGTTTCTTGCTTTTAAGATTAACCTTGAACTGTTTCTTAAGCTTTAATTTAAACAAAATCGGTGGCCAATTCTCATCAATTACAACAAAGCTCCATATGAAATTTAAGTTTGCAACAAAGATTGGAACTAGTTATATAGGAAAGGTTTAAATAAGGAAAGGTTCGAAACATCACCACACACCATCTTATTCAATGAAAATGTCTCACATTTGAAGAATCAAAGGGTAGTCTGAAAGTACCTTTTTGAGCATTACATAGGTTCTTCAGTGAGTCGCTTGCATTCTATAAAGACAATATTTGATGTGATGCAGCTAAAAATCTTGATATGACAATCAAGAAGAAAAACTACTTGTATTATTAGAACTTGGGTGAAGTAGACTTCTAAAATAGCAAACAAGATCAAACAAATAACAGAATTAAACTTATTTACATAAAAAATAATCCTGAAACATCATCAATGTCAACCAATCTAGAATGGATTCAAGATGGAATAATATTTGGGTAAAATGGGAAAGGATCAGTCAAATGTTAGGGTTGTGAAGGGGATCATTTGTATAGAGAGTATCCTCATAATGAAGACAAAAATAGGAATGTGAAAAATATCCAAGAATCAACTAGAATGGAATATCCAGTGAGATGTAACTAAGAATTTTTCCCTCAGGCCACACATTCCCAAATTAGAAATCACCCAAGTTTCTTCCAAGTGGTCTCTTCAATTAAATCAATGTTGGTTTATTTCCTAGAAAATTAGATAACAAGTTTGTTGCATAATATCAAGCTACAACCATGTGTTTCTAGAAAACATTTGTTTGAATAATGCCATAAATTAAATGCCAATAAATTTTTCATCAATTAATTATATATTGAATGAGGAGATGAATGGAGTGAAGTGCTATGAACGTAAATTAAAAATTAGACTGCGTTTATTAACTTTACACAATAGTGTTGTTTAGTTGTTGGCCATTAAATACAAGGTTCTTGCATTTCTTGAATAATCCTCGGTCTTGGAAATACAAGCAGTGAACCAAGCCAACTAGTCTTGACCAAATAGAGCCACTCATTCATCCTTGTCGGAAAATGTGCCTTGAGCTTAACTTGATAGAGAACACATTTTTTTAATTAATTCCTTGAAAGTTTCCATGTTTATGAAATGGATAGGTCATAGTCACATCATCTACATATCAACATTAGAGCAAGATTTCACATTGAAGAAGGAATAATCCATGCTAGAGGATTGAATAAAAGAGGTTAATAATTGAAGGTTGAGTGTAACTTCTTGTAGGGTATTCTCTCTATGAATGCCATTTGTCATTAGAATTTGCTAGAGTTTTAATTTGTATATGATGTTGTAGTGTTACTGCACATTCAATATATACTAGATATTTTTCATTAGTTTATAAGTGAACTAGGAAAATAACAACTTAAAATACAATACTTAATCATGCACACATGCCTATAAATATGACACAATTATTTGACTTGGCAACTTGGACCCCATTAAAACTTGATTTTGGGTGGTTTTTGGTAAATAAAATAAACGACTTATCTTATTGAGAATTTACAAAGGATCACATTGTTGAGGTATAAAAGGTATCTTTTTAACACCTATTTATCCTACATTAATTATCAATCCGGGAACGACTTTTTATTTCAAGAGTGTACTCAGTCTGAGGCGGCAATTTATCCAATAGAAATGCTATGTGAGATGTAGTACAATATTCTAAATAAAAAATTAAAAAAATTCTTGGAAGAGAAATCTAATTATAATAACATAAATTCAAATGCTCTGAAACTTAACTATTCACTCAGCAAACATCAATCGAGGATATAGTAGCAATAACTCATTCCTCTAGAAATTGATGCAATTAAAATCAAACTGGAACAAGACAATCAATCTGGGAATGAGGAAGCAATAACCAATGTTCTCTACAGTTGACAGTCTTTCTCTCAAGCAATCAAAGGGAAATCTAAATTGAACTAACTGTTGTTGAAAGTAAACAAAGAAGAACTCTTATTAAAAGCAAGAATTAGAAATGAACAACAATCTGTAATTGAATGGCTATGTGCATAAAAAACGAACTGTAACAATGTAAATAAAAAATATTTGTGCAATCTGAAGCTAATGAATCGGAAGTGATCAGCATTCTGAAATCGAACAACAAATATTAACTTAAAACAACAATTCTATTAAACACCAAGCCCGCAACAAACATTGTTAAACAGTAATTGACATGAACAACAAGAAAATGGAGTTAAATATTGAACAACAAAGCTTTAGTAAACAATAACAAGATGAATAATACGGGAATTAAGATCCTTGTTGAAATGGAACAACGATGCAATTCATTAACATAACACACCAAGATCCATAAGCAATTAAACAAAAAATTGATTAACTTGCAAACTGTAATAAAAGAAAATATGAACTATCTCACAAAAATAATGAAAAGATAGAGATACAAACAATAGATCGATCCACCAGGTCCGGGCCCTCAACCACCGGTGAAACGCTGCTGGGTTTTACTTCAGAGCTTGAGAAATGGAACGAGAACGCGTCTTTGTATTAATAAAACATGAATAGCTTTTACATCAATTTCTCTTTGATCACGAGAGTCAAGGAATTGTTGGGTGTGGAGCCTGATTATCTTGTTTACTTTATATCACAGCTTTGGACCCCTGTACCTTAAAAGGGGCAGCAACGCCGCCCGAAATTTAATCGCTGCCGTGGGGGGTCCCCCCGAAGCTAAAAACAGATGTAAAATTGCCTTGTAAAAGTATAGTAATTTCTAGTCAATCTGGGTCGTTCATTAGGCAAATGATCTGACGGTAGAAGTTATGTTTAGATTAGGGTTTTTTGCCCTAGAAGGCAACCCCCTTGTATATATGAGGGCATTGTATTGTGACAGTGTATTATGAGTGTATTCTCGGAGTGAGAAACAGAGAGGGAGACTGTGAGAGAGAACAGAGGATATTACAGCGGATCTGGTGTAGGTTTTGTCTCTTCATTTTTGTTAGATAATATAAAGGAAGGACTGGCTGTTCGGGGTGGACGTAGCCCAAACTGGGTGAACCACGTATATCTGTGTCTCTTTGGTTTTATGTGTTTTGTGTGCTTGTATTTTCCGCATATTTTTATGTGTTTCATTGCTCTGTAATATTTAATTTTCTAACAGGAATTATAGTGTTACAAAAAGAATTCAATAATCATCCATTGTTTTTCCAATACATAATACATGCTCTCCTTTTATAATCAGAAAGAGGAGAAATTAAGTAGCTAATATGATCTCTTATAAAAATATTGGATTGTTCTCAACAACTTGATCAACCAGAAAATATATTTTCATCCATCTTTCAACAAGAGCAAGTCGAATTTGGATTTGCAGCTGAGATAATTTGGAGGACGGCCGCAACATCAAATATGAGAAAATCATGCTCAAAGAACCTTGCTTTTTTCTCAATACAGGCCGAGTTTGGGAAAACCATTCTTTAAAAAAGTTAATTTGGTTCGTTCTGGACAAAACCCATGTTCCAGATTTTCTAGATTCTTCTTCATTTGCCCATAATCTCAACTGCAAAACCGTCACTTCTTATTCCAGCGAATTTCTAAGTTGGAATATTTGATGATGATTTGGAGATCAAATCTGCAATCTGGAAAATATCTTGGAGGCTAAAATGGTGAGTGTTGTTACAAAATATATTAATAAACCATCATTGATAAAATTGTGCATAATAATCGTCCATTTATTAAAAATAAAGGAAAAGAAATAATATTCATCCATAAGAGTATAAATCATTATAAAATGGATTTATATGATAAATTATGATAAATTACATGATAAATAAGAATAAAAATGGATGAAATAAGTGTTAAAAAGTGGTCATATTCACGGCCAAACACACATCACATCATTGTAGAGACTAGACAATATTCATCTACTTTAGTGTTCCTATATCATAGTCTATATATACAACATTGCAAAAAAAAATAGCAAATTCCTCGTATTTCTTGTAATTTGTAAATACTACAAAAAGAAATGATGTTATTTATAAATAAGGGTGGTTGTTCATGTCCATTAGAATTCACCATGAATGCATGAGTATAACAAGATTCTTAGATATGCATTGCAATAACACAAAATGAGGTTGCTCTCTTTATTCCTCTCTAGAGACCCAAATAGGTTGTAATAATTTCCCTTGATTGAGAGATAGTGACTGAATGATTAATTGAGTGATGGGGATATAACCCATCGCATTATATGGATTTCATATTTGGGGCCCTAACCTTGGTTTTATATAGTGGTCTTGCATCTAGAGGGTATAGACTTGTGATTGAACACCTTATTTGGTGCAAACACATTCATAATGATTCATCAATTGATTTTTCATCATCAGATGGGTCAATTTATATGTCATTTTATAGACATGCACATAATCAATCTTTCTAGAACATGGTTGATCTTTCTATTCCTTAGACCATTAAATGCCACAAATCATAGTGATATGTGCTTGAGTGTGGATTGAATAATCACATTTTTGGAATACTAATATGCATCTCCTATGTATATCACAAGAATAAATGTGAATTGTAGAATGCATGTGGGGTCATAAGAGAGGCATCATGTCATTATGTTAAGGATATAAATATAAAGGGGTATAAAAAATGTTACAGAAAAAATGGATACCTACAATATCTAGTGAAAGTAGGGGTTTTTTAAATTGGGAAAATGCAATGGGTTAGTATTGGTAGGGGGGTAAATAAAGTGATTTTTATAGGTATTTTCCATTATGTAGTCAAATTAAGGGTATTGTTTAGTATGCCACGAGCGCGCGTGCTATGTCGTAGTTTAATTGAGTGGTGCCCCTGTGCGCACACAATACCTCATTAGAAAGATATATCCAAGTAATAGGGCCCCGATTTTCCCAAAAACATCATTTAGGGCCTCAAAATAACTCTGAATGTTCAGGACCCAAAAAACTGCCAAAGCTACAATTAAGGAAACTGAAATACTAAAAGAGGAAGTGGTGGGGGTCGAAGTAGAATAGGTGTGTGGCCACCAACATCCACCTAGATCAATACTCTCCCCTTAATAAGAAATGGTGTCAATTGCGTTGATTGCCTCCATGAGATGGGGAAACTTATATTTAACTTGGTCCCTGGTGAGCCACTTTCATTGGTGAAGGATTTGGAAAACTTTGACAACCCAATATAGTTTTATATTCTGTTGGTGAGTGTTATTGATATGTGTGTCCATAATTCGATCATTTGTGGCATGTTCCATGTAGTCTGGATTTAAATATGTTGGTGTGAGTTGTTCTGCAATGAATGATGTGTCCAGTAATGGTGGGAAGTATGGTTGAAGGTGGACACTGGGTGTAGGCCAGGGAACAATGGAATGTTGAGATTGAAATAAATGTCCCTTTTCACCATTTTTGATTGCATATGGATCATATTGGAGTGGTTGAAGCTTATGGTGGGGCCCAACAAGGCACTCCTTCTGCAAATGTACCCAAACTTCGTCACCTACTTGAAACTTGTGTGGCACCTGATGCTAATCATGTCACTGCTTGTACTTAGTATTGGCTTTGTCCAATATGTCATGGAATTGTTGGAATATGTGTTGGATTCTATCAATGAAGTTGTTGGCCCTATGGGTTTTAGACTAGATATGGGCCAAATTTTCCTGAGTAGCTGCAAAAGGTATGGCCACATCAATGGGACATAGTGGTTGGAATCCCAACCCCACCTAAAAGGGGTTGTGTTCAACTGAGATATGGAGAGATCTGTTGTAGTTGTGTTGGACATAGGGGAAGATTTCATCCCATGTCTGAGGATTCTTTGAGTTTCACATGCACAAAATGTGTACAATCATCCTGTTGATGACCTCCATTTGGCCACCAGTTTGGGGGTGGAAAGTCGTGGACTTAGTGAGCTTGGTATCCAGTATTGACCATAGACTTAACAAAAATGTAGCTAGGAACCTGTTGTTCTGATCTAAGATAATGGAATTTGGGATCCCAAAATGTACCCACACTCATTCAAAGAAGAGCTTAGAAGTGGCTTCAACTGTGATACTCTTCTTTCAGGGCGCCAGAATGACCATCTTAGAGAATTTATCGATGACCAAGAAAACACAGTCGTTTTCATGCTTAGTTGAAGGGAGGCCTAATATGTAATCCATGGAGATGGATTCCCAAGGTCAACTATGAGTAGGAAGAGGAGTATATAGGCCTTGCTTCTTGATGGTTGGTTTGGCAATGGCACAAGTAGTGTAGAATCTGATGTACTTCCCAACATCCTGTCAAAGATTTGGAAAAAAAAAATACTTTTGTAGCACTACCACTTTTTCTCTACTCCGAAATTTCCAGTGACCTGACTGTACTGTGCCTCTAAAATAATATTTGAATGGTCACGTGAAGGAACACAAAGGTGTCCTAGGTGACATAACAGTTTATGATGGAGATGAAAATTTGAAACCTACTTTCCTTTCAAGGGTGTCTGGTATGTGTTGTCGAATTCTAGATCTCTCTTGTACAGATGTGGCTACTCTGAAGTATCGTTCCCACAAGAGTCGAGCATAGTGTTCATCGCCATGACTGGTGGTTGGCTGAGGAAATATGCAACATTATTGGTGTTTCCCTTCTTGTACTTAATGTTCAAGTGGAAATTTTGTAGGTATGTGGACCGTTTTTTAAGGAAATCGTTCTACAACTTCCCTTGTGTATTTATGAACTATTGGGGTCGGTGGTATTTGTGGATGACCATTTCCTTCCCCAAAATGTAATGCTTCCATTTTCGGCAGGACTACATAATGGAAAACATCTCTTTGTCACATATGGGATACTTTCATACTATGTCTAATAGTGCCTCACTATGAAATGCCACTAGATTCCCCTACTGAGTAAGAACCGAACCAATAGCATAGTCAGAAGCATTTTCCTTGATCTCAAATGGTTGTTGCAGGTCTGATAATGTGAGCTGGTGCAGAGAAGAGGTGATGCTTCAATTCATAAAATGAATTTTTTTGGATTAAGACCAAAATAAATTTTCTTTCGCTCTACCCTTGGTGACTTGACTCAAATGCCAAGTGATATGAGAGAACCCAACCATGAACCTATGGTAGAAATTAGTAAGACCCAGAAAGTTGTAGAACTTTGTTAGAGTAGTTGGGGGTGGCTAATCCCAAATGACTTGTATCTTGGCTGGGTTCTCATGGACACCATGCTCATCAATGATGCACCCCAAATATTAAACCCAATTCATACCAAAAGTGCATATCTCCAAATTGGCACACAATTTGTCTTGTCGCAAAGTTTAGAGGACTTTTTGAATATGGTGGAGGGTCTCTTCCCAACTCAGGCTGAAGATGGGGATGAAATACAAATACACCACTACGAATGAGTTGGTGAGGGGTCACAAGACGTTGTCCATTAGCCTCATGAAGGTTGTGGGGTAATTCGTCAACCCAAAAGGTATGACCGACCATTTGAAAAGGACCTCCTTAGATTTGAAGGCAGTCTTCCACACATCAGAAGGTTCAATTGGTACTAGGTGATACCCAAACTTCAAGTCAATATTTCTAAAATATTTGGAGCCCTTGATCTGGTCCAAAAGGTCATCAATCCATGGGATTGGATACCTATTCTAGACATTGATCTTCTTCAACGCCCAATAGTCAATAAATAGTCTCCAGGTCTTGTCCTTCTTCTGTACCAACATGATCGGGCTCCCACAGGGTGTTGAACTTGGCCGAATGTGCCCTTTGAGAAAAAACTTGTGAATTTTCCTCTTGATTCCATCGTTCTTGAATAGAGCATCGATAGATCAATCCACTGGGTAGCAGGACACCCAGGGTTATATAAATGGGGTGCTTTACTTGAAAGTGTAGAGGTACCCCTATGGGTGAGGTGAAGATGTCCCTATATGCCTCCATGACCTTGTCCATCCGCAGTTGTCATGCGGAGGATCCCTGTCTAGAGGCTATGTCCAGAATATTATTATTTCCTTAAGTGTTCTGGGGAATGAACTTACTGCATTGCTTCATAATGATCAAAGAGATGGTGATAAGAGGTGCTACCTACGGTATCCTTTACAACTTATTTCCCAAAGTAATAATAATAGTGAAAGGCATAGACTCACACAAAGCATGTCGCTTCCACAAGTATGGTTGTCCTAATAATACATCACAAAATTCAAGAGGAGAAACATCACACAATACCTCATCTGTGAAGGGCTTGATGCTGTAGGGATGGCGACACTACTGGCTGACGTGGAGATCTCGTTCTTGATGAAGTCACCCTATGGTGTATAGATGTGGGTATGTTGTGGCCGGTAGGCCTAGCCACTTAAGGACCTCTACTGAAATGATGTTCTTTTGGCTTCCACTATTGACAATGAACTACATTGAAGAACCGTTCACCCACATGTGGGAGTGGAAGAGGCTCTCCCCCTCATTTGGATCTTTGAGATCATCCTTCGAGATCTTGGTGCTGGAAATGGTGGCACTGGGCTCCGTGTCAATAATCTGTTTTCCTTTGTCATTCCCCTTGTTAGGTTCTAACTCAGACTCAGAGAATGTATCTAATTCGTAAGCCTTTAGCTCGACAACCAATGACTACTTGGCCCGACACTCACTTTTGTTGTGTTGTGAGTGAGGATCTTATGGTACTCACTCCACTTTCATGTGTCCTTATTTTCCATCATGGTGTTTCTCTTTTCTTTTGACTTCAACAAGTTTTCCTGGGTGCCCCACCTTGGATTTGAACTTTTTTCTATGGTTTGGGGGCACCTTTCCCTTGCTTTAGATTCACATATCCAAAGTCTTGCTTATTTTGTTTAAATTTTTTCTCGATCTTGGTAGCATATCAGTATAATGCACCAAGCAATGTGATTTCAAGAAACTCCATTTCCTTCTGAATGTATCTGTGCAAACAACTATGGTAATTAATCATCATATGTTTCGCTGAATATTTGATACCCAAATTTTTGCATAGGGTATGGAATAGATTCGTTATCTCATGCACATATTTATCCCCTTACTATCACAACATAGTCCATTGTATGTACTTGTCATCATTGATATAGGTTAATTTGGGCATCATCCCCCATGACCTGATTAAACTGGACATCATCCCCAGGACCAATGAAATAGGGTCTATCATCCCCTTACATTTCAGTTGCTATATTCCCTAAGAGAAGAAAAAATCATTCATGGCTTCTATTGTGAGATTTCCAAGGTTTGAAGTATATATTATATCACTTATGAGCTCACCAATGTTGCCTCTCAAGGGACTAACTGCATTGCATATGCAGCTCCCTCCATTCAAGAGTGCACTGCAATGCACTTCCCGACATTCAAGGGTGTGTTGGTCAAATGGGAGAGAAATTCTCATTGTTCCAGAATCTCCACATGGCCAGTGCCTTCTAGAAGAATCCATATGTGTCAAAATTCAAATCCAAGTGTCCATATAACACCTCTAAACTTGGAAACATGTCTTACATATTATTAGAAAGTCATTCATTGAGAAACTATCTTCATTTGCCCTATAAATTGAGCACAAATCCTAGTGCTAAGGAAGGAATAATTTTGGTAAAGAAATGTTGTCGGATTCTCAATTGAGAGAGTGAAAGAAGTGATATGCTGCTGGTGAGATGTTGAATGTGATGAGGTCGGGATGAAGTTGGAGCTGGTGACATCAAATTGATCATTGGTTTTAACCTCCCCCTTCTACTTTTTAATAAATTTTGTTGTTCATTTTCCCATATATGTATATGTTTATGTTTCTATTTATCATGCAATGGACTCTTGAATGATATATATGTTTCATGTTTAATCTATTTAAGTGATTAAGATAAGTAGGCATATGTATATTGCAATCTATTTTTTGTTCTCTGTTTATACTTGCAGGAATCAATCTAGCGATCTAAGTTGGATTGGAGGCCACAGGAAAAGCGACAAAAGGAGAATAGGAAGCACTTGGATCAAAAGTAGGTTATTCTATCTTTCTGTGTGTCTATTTATTCTTAGATAAAGTGATATCAAAGTCTTTAATATGTTGTTCCAAGTGCCTAGCAGCACACTTAGGGAATTTGATTTATCCATAGATCATAATTTTGCATAACAAATTGGAGACTCCAATGGGTCACATTCGCTTATTGGAAACTCTCGTTTGGTTTCAAGAATGTTGGGTAAAATTTTCAGATAGAAATGGATTATGCTTTCAATGACGTCAAGTACATTTTTCAACCCTATCTAGACGATCTACCCACACATTCACGAAACCAAACTGATCACCCGATGCATTTGAGAGCTATCTTTTTACGCTGTTGACACTAAAAAATACGCCTCAATCCACATAAATGTATGTTTTGTGTTGAATCTGGTAATTTTCTAGGATTCATCGTCTCAAAATAATGAATTCAAATAGACCCACTAAATTTCCATGCCATTCTTTATTTTCCTCCGCCATGAAATTTTCTTCAGTTATAGAAACTTCAAGGAAAGGCTAACTTCCTAAGGAGGTTCATACCCACCTATGCCAAAATGGCTAAAGGATTTAATCGACTCTTGAAAAAGGGGATTCCCTTCCATTAGGACCAATTTGCACAAGCTTATTTTGATGTTGTCAAGCATACACTTGTCTGAGTGTCATTAATGTATCCCCCCAATTATCAGAGTGATTATTTCTTATATATCACCGCGACTGATACGACCATTGCTATGGTATTGGTCCAAGTATAAAATGGGATAGAACATCTGATCTATTATTTTAGTAGTAATTTCAATGATACAGAAGTGAAGTATTTGTACGTAGAAAATCTTGCCTTGGTGTCTATTCAAGCTGTCCAAATATTTCACCACTATATCTTGTTCCAGAAGAACATTGTCATTTCAAATTGCAACCCCATGACTTACATTTTATTACGTCAATTGCTGAGGGCAAGTATTAGAAATGGATTTTCATTTTTTAGGAATTTGATTTGGAATTCATCGAATCCAAGTCAAAGAAGTCTTTAGTTTTAGCTGAGCTTCTCTGTAACCTTCCCTATCATAGTACTACTACTACATCGGAAGCATCTATTCCTTATGAGTCTCTGTTTCTGATCGGATCATATATTCCTTGGTATGGGGATTTTATCCATTTATCTCCAGACCTAGACTTTTTGGCCTAATACCTCTCACTCTGACCAGCGACGTATTCGATACCAAGACAAATATTATCTAATCTTCGGTGATACACTTTATCTTCATGGCGTCGATACAATTTTAAGAAGGTGGCTCACTCATGAGGAGGACGAAAAGGTTTTAAATGATTTTCATGATGGGGCTTGTGGTGGAAATTTGTCTGGATACACTACCGTGAAAAATATACTCTCTACCATATTTCGCAACTGCATCCTCGTGGTCAGAAGTTGTCATGCGTGCCAGATATTTGATCATAAAATCCACAAACTACCAGCGTCGATTCATCCTGCTGTCTCTGTGGGACCATTTTCGAAATGGGGCATTTAATTCATGACCTATAACCCTCATTCATCAGGGGGGCATTGATATGAAATGGGTGGATAGCTTGTTATGCTTTGCAAGCACCTCCCACTTAGTTAAACAAATTAAGATCTAGCTTATACTTGACTGTGCAGACTTGAATTCTTGATTTAGGTGTATTTGTTTTTAAATGTATTAAACCTTTATGTGTGAGGAATTTTTTTTTTTTTTTTGATATTAAGCATGTACATCAACCATAAATTTTAGAAAATAAGAATCAACACATAGCAACAAATTTAATAAAGGAGTTCACCCAATATCGTGGGCTATGTCTCCTTGAGCCTATGTCAACTGACTTGGCTCTTTGGGATTATGATGGGAAATTTCGTTTACAAGTTAATAAATCAACTGCAATGGTTATCTGAACTGTACCATTGGGTTTAGAATACCATCACACCCTTGGAATGACTACAATATTTTTGAAGATAGACCTAGGTTCCCTTAGACATAACCTCTTCTGTCAGCACCCTTAAGATTCCCTGAGATTCTATGTGGAACTAAATTCTCAATAAATCATTTTCTATCCCTGAAACCTCACCTACTATCTCCAGCATATATCAGACATCCAAAATAGGATTTTCATTTTCTCAAAATGAGCTCAGGCTCCCCAATCTAGGCCTCCATCCACTGATGGCCCTTGGCTTCCCGAAACTTCCCTGTGGATTATTTAACTTTATAAGTCTCCAAATGATTCTAAAAATCCTTCCATTGGATTCATAATGTCAAAAATAGTCATAATAGACTATTCACTTGCTGAAATTGGCCTTCGGCTGCTCTAATTACGCCTCCAACACCTGGTGGCACCCCCTGGCTCTGGGTTCACTAAAAATTTATCTGAAACATATAAACCTTCAAAAGTCTTAAAAAGCCTCTTAAAATCCTTAAATTGAATTTAGAAGGTTCAAAATAGTCAGGATAGACTACTGGTTTGCTGAGAATGGATACTAGATTCTCTGGATAGGCCTCATTCTCTTTTTGGCACCTAGTGGCCTTGGTGGCCCTTTTAACTTCTTTGAAGAAACTTGACCTTCCAAGGTCCTATATTGGCTTTAAAAACCTCACCATTAGATCTAGAATGTATAAAAAATCCAAAAACAACTATTTTTTTCCTGAGTAAGGCCTTTAGCTGCCCTGGCTAGGCCTCATTCTGCTGCTAGCTCCTGGTGGCCTTGGTGGCCCTTCGAACTTCTCTGAAACAAAATCATGCTCAGAAGTCCTCAACTGGATCTTCAAAACTCACCAATGGCTCTATAATTTCTAAGAAAGTTGAAATTTACTATTCACACTCTTAGAATGATCGAATAATGAGTTATTTATGACCAAAATAGCTTTGCCCAGTAACTCCTAAAACAACTCCACTAAAATGGAGCTACTCCACTTAACTGGAGTTATTTTGGCAAAAATCCAAAAATTTGGAGCGTTGTTATTTTACTGCTAGTACTAACCATTCGAAATAACTATGTATTTAGGGGTGTTGGTCACATACTCCGAACCACACAGTTATAACCCGCAACCGTTGGCAGAAACCACGGTATTAAACCCCGGTGGGTGGTTGCAACTAGAGTTAAAATAACGGTTAATGAAACCGAGAAAAAATAACCACGCAGATAAACTAACCACAAATTAGCATGTGATAGCTCACATATAATGCTGGAAAGTAACATTTTCACATCGGTGGTTAGGGGCTTAAGCCCTTGGTCTGAGGTCACGTCCATATGGGGAGGGGCTGGCCCCTCCAACCCCCTAAACACATTTACATTACACCATAAATGAAACCTGGAGACTATAATGGTTAATTCATTCATGTAGAGAAATTAGTGGAGAGTTGTGCGTGTATGCAGGAGGTATTGGGGTCGAGCCTCGACGACCTAAGAAAAATTTTTCCATACTATTCAAGGGCCACGTGGCGCCTTACCATTGGACCTTCAAATCCGTATGCCAAATGAAACTGCGCCACTTGTCATCCTGTAACTGGGCCGACAAGAATATTCTAGGGAATATTATGAGGAATATTATAGGAATATTCCCTAGAATATTCTTTTTTTTTTACTTTTCAAAAACCCAATCAACCCTGGTCAAATGTCAAAAATCGTAGTTTACTGGACTTTTCAAAACGCGATAACTTCTTCATACGGTGTCGGTTTTTGGACATTCATGATGCCAAAATCAGGAAGATGAGATCCATCTAGTCGATCAGGTTCAACACACTTTTGAACACTTTTAAATTTGAGCTATCACTTCAGTCCTTAATCCAAATCTTATCACTCCTCTCCATTAGGAATCTTTTGGATCCCAAAAGACTGATTACCTGTTCAATAAATGAGAGTACAACACCCTCACATTTCCAGCCTCCATACACTTTTCCTTGCATGGCTTAGTGCCTTTGAGCCCCAACTCGAAGGTAGTCAACACTTCCCTTCTTGGATGCTTTTGTCCTCTTGTCAAGAATTGTGTCTTCCTTGCTCATCCAGAAATTTCTGGCGAGAAATCTTCAATAGAAGGTAGTTGAACATCATGTCCTTGATCATCGATCAAAGGTGGCTCAAACAAACATAATTTTCCAACATGAATGCATACATAACTGAAATTTTCATATGTACAAATGAATGTATGTCTTACCGAGTTAAGAATTCAAACCACTTCTTACCAAGCCACTCCCATGGTGATTTTTACTGTTGAAATTCTTCTTCATGTGAAACATCTGTTCTCACATCAATAATGGAATATTTGGTTCCATTTTCACCAGTCCTTTTATCCTCTTGCTTCAAATGCATAGGATGATAAGTTTCATGCAATGTCCAACATTGGGCAATAACATGTCCCCTTCTCTGGCAATGTGTGCAAGTCTTTTGCAACTTTTGAACAAGTTTCCTTCACTACAAATGTTTCCTATATGCCTTCATCCTCTTCCATCATTTTGAAACTTCATGGTTACACATACCACAATGTGAACATCAACTCTTTCTTCCATTATTGCATACAGATTTTCCATGCTTAACAAAAACATAATCAACTTGACTATGGGAAGAATTATACCTCAAATGTTTATTTTCATGTCCATAATTTTTACCTTCTTGAGGAGATGAACTTGTAGAGGTTCCAAATTTCTTTTGAAGACGAACATCAGTGTTCATTTCTTGATAGCTGTCAGAACTCTCTTGCTCGCCATAAGCTGCATGTCCATTAACATATTGTTGCAACATAGGCTTCAAATAAAGGCAATCAACTTGAAAAAAACTTGACATGTTTGTGGTTTATAACTTGCAACAAAAGTTATTTTTGGAGTTGTCTCAAATGCCTTCACCATAAGATTGAACATAGCCTAGACCAAACTTCTTAGGCCTTTCCTCAACCAAAATAGGATCAATCATGCCTTGTGCATGTTTTCCTAGACCTTTTCCTTCATAGGGACCCTATACCTCTTGTGTGCTTTTCAAATGAACCTACACATATCTGGAGAGGAATTTGAAGACAAATTTGAGTGATTTACCTCTGCTTCAAGCATGTACTTGGTTAAGGCCTCTTGGGCATGATGGAGCTACATCTCAATCTCGTGCATTATTTGAAAAATTCCTTCTTTCTCTTGCTTCATAGCAACCAATTTCTCACGAAGTCTAGTGCTTTCCCTTCCATCTTCATACAAAATTTTCACCATATCCTTCAAGATGTAGAAGTCTCACTTCATCTCTTCATCGAAGAATTTTGTGAAGGAGGAGTATTTTGAAACCTCAATTGAAGAAGTTGTCATCATTATTTCAATGAACTAAATAACTTCAACAATAATTCAAAAAGCTTAAAAAAAAATTGATAAGGCTTCTTAGTAATATGGCTGTAGATTCAAGCTCTTTTCTGCAACTTGTATCTCTTCTTCAAGCATCCTTTTGCAAACAATATTCAAGAGGGATTGTGCTTCAAGGGTTGACTTTAGGTCCTTTGTGTAAGGATATGATTTCAGCCTCTTTCCTTCTTTTCCTCTTCTATACTTAGCTATAAGTAGCATTCCCTTCTCCTCTAGCAAACTCAAACTTGTAAGCATCAGTCAATTTGAAAATAGTTAAATTCTTTGCACTATTAAACACCTTTCAAGTCAAACAAGTAAGCTAGTGCTATGTCAAGCAAGCAACCTAGTGCTCTGATACCACCTGATCTAAAATGGGTGGATAACTTGATATGCTTTGAAAGCACCTCCCACTCAGTTAAACAAATTAAGATCTAGCTTATACTTGACTGTGTGGAATTGAATTCTTGATTCAGGTGTATGTGTTTTTAACTGTATTAAACCTTCAAGTGTGAGGAATTAATTTTTTTTTTTGCTGATATTAATAATTTACAACAACCATAAAGTGCATCAAATAAGCATCAACACATAACAACAAATTTAATAAAGGATTTCACCCGAATATCGTGGGCTACGTCTCCTTGAGCCTATGTCAACTGACTTGGCTCTTTAGGATTATGATGGGAAATTTATATTACAATTTATTAACTCAAATCTAATGGTTATCTAAACTATACCAGTAGGTTTAGAATACCATCACATCCCTATAATGTCTGCAATAATTCTGAAGAAAGACCTAGGTTCCCTTAGACTTGACCTCTTCTGTCGGCACCCTTAATCTTACCTGAGCTTCTATGTGTCACTAACGCCTTAAGAAATCCTTTTCTATCCCTGAAACCTCACCTACTATCTCCAGAATATATCAGACATCCAAAATAGGCTGCTCATTCACTCAAAATGAGCTCTAGCTACCCAATCTAGGCCTCCATCCACTAATGGCCCTAGGCTGCCCCAAACTTCCATGTGGCTTCTAGACATTCAGAAGTATCCAAATGAATTTTAAAATCCTTCCATTGGATTCATAATGTCAAAAATAGTCAGAATAGACTACTAGTTTGTTGAGAATGGATACTGGACACTCTAGATAGGCCTCATTCTCCTGCTGGCACCTAGTGGCCCTTGAACAATGTGGAAAAATTTTGTTTGGGTCGCCGGGGCTCGACCCCGAGACCTCCTGCATGCACGCATAACTCTCCACAAATCACTCTACATGAATGAATTAACCATTATAGTCTCCAGGTTTCATTTATGGTGTAATCTAAATGTGTTTGGGGGGTTGGAGGGGCCAGCCCCTCCCAATATGGCCATGACCTCAGACCAAGGGCTTAAGCCCCTAACCACCGGCATGCAAACACTACCCGCCAGCATTGTATACGAGCTGTCACATTCCAAGTTTCGGTTAGTTTATCTGCGTGGTTACAGTTTTGTTAACTGCTATTTTAACTCCAGTTGAAACCACCCATCGGGGTTTATTACCGTGGTTTCCACCAATGGTTGCAGGTTGTAACCACGGGGTTTGGGGCATGTGCCCAACACCCATAACTGAAAATTTATTTCTAATGGTTAGTACTGGTGGTAAAAATAATAGCACTCCAAATTTTCATATTTTTGCCAAAATAACTCTAGTTAAATGGAGTTGCTCCATTTTTAGTGGAGTTGTTTTAGGAGTTACTGGGCAAAGTTGTTTTGGTCATAACTCACTCATTATTCAACCATTCTGAGTGTGTGAATATTCAATTATGATTTTATTAGAAATTTTGGATCCATTTTGCTTCAGAGAAGTTCCAAGGGCCACCAAGGCCACCAAAATCCAACAACAGAATGAGGCCTAGCCAGGGCAGCTAGAGGCCTTACTCAAGAAACCAATAGTCATTTTTGGATGTTTCAAAAAATTTGGATCTTATGGTGAGGTTTTCAAAGCCAGTAGAGGACATTTGAAGGTTTATTTTCTTTAGAGAAGTTCCAAGGGAAACCAGGTGCCAGCAGGAGAATGAGGCCTATCCAGAGCAACTAGTATACATTCTCAACAAACCAGTAGTCTATCCTGACTATTTTGAACCTTATCAATCCAATGGAAGGATTTGAAAAATCTTTTGAATACTTATGAAGGTCGATATGTTTCATATAATTTTTCAGTGAACCCAGAGCCAGGGGGTGCCACTAGGTGTTGGAAGCATAATTGGAGCAGCGAGAAGCCAAATGAAACTATGCCACTTTTCATCCTTTAACTGGACTGAGAGGAATATTCCAGGGAATATTCTGAGGAATATTCTGGGGAATATTTTGAGGGATATTCTAGGGAATAATTTGAGGAATATTCTAGGAATATTCCCTAGAATATTATTTTTTTTACTTTTCAAAAACCCAGTCAACCATGGTCAAACGTCAAAAATTGCAGTTTACTGGAATTTTCAAAATGCCATAACTTCTTCATACAGTGTCGGTTTTTAAAACCATTTTCTTTGCTGGAATCAGGAAGATGAGATATATCTGGTCGCTTAGTTTTGACACAATTTGAAACACTTTGAAATTTGATCTATCACTTAGGTCCTTGATCCAAATCTGATCAGACAACGTTATATTATTGTCGCAGTAAACTACTTTACCAAGTTGAACAAAGCGATGCCTACATTCAAAAAAATAAGACAAACAACTGTATTTTTTTTCTTTAATCATGTCATTTCATGGTTTGGGGTCCCACAGGCTATAGTCATAGATCATGGTTCACATTTTCACAACCATATGATGAATGAGTTGACTGCCAAATTAGGACTTTTGCATGATATTTTTACTCCTTATTATCCACAATCAAATGGAAAAGTTGAGGCTATTAAAAATATTCTTAAACAAATGCTTCAATGAATGATAGGAGCCCATAAACAAAATTTCCATTTGATCTTGTACTCAGCCTTGTGGGCGTACCGAACCTCAGTGAGAAACGCGATCAAATTTACCCCCTTTCAATTGGTGTATGGTATGGAAGTTATCTTACCCTCCAATGTGAAATACCATCGTTAAAACTCACGATCGACTTGTTACCTGACACCTCCACTGAAGAAGCACATCTTTTTAACCTCATCCATCTTGCTGAAATGTGTTGTGAAGCCCAATTGGCCAATAAGCACATAAGAGATGTATAAATGTGTAATACGACATGCATGTCTAGCCTCTCATTTTCTCAGAGGGTGACCTGGTCCTTCTTTATGATCAGGAATCTGATGTAATAGGTACAAGAAAATTTAAGCCATTATGGCATGGCCCCTATATTGTCAAAAGATTTATTGCTAAGGGTGCCTACGATTTGGTAGATTACGATGGAATTCTGTTGGAACAACCCCAAAATGGGTTGTATCTGAAACGTTATTATGCTTGATCTAGGAGGATCTTGTTTAGTAAAGATCAACAAAGAAGTCCAGTTAGCTCCATAAGTCCGATGTCTGATTCAGTCTTCAGTACCATCAATTCGCCAGTGAAAAGGTCCTTCAGTTGTTATGGTCATTATGTGGTTCGAATTGTGTGATGTGACGGTGTAATTTGGTGAATAAGGGGTCATGGTATTTTGGGTCCTAGTCCTAAGGTATCCTATGGTGAAATACCTTATAAATTTAAAAGGTCTAAGGTTAAAAATCTAACCTAGATCTAAAACCTAAGGATCTAGATCTAAAACCTAATAACTAAACCTAAAGCCTAAAAAATATGTCATAAACCTTAAGCGTAAATACAAACCATATCATAGACCTTTAAAACAAAGTTTTGGGCTATAAAATAGTTTCAGTAATAAACATTATTATAAAACTATATAATATAAAACCAACAACGCTAGTCCTAAACTGCAGTGTTAACCGCAGCTTCAAAACCGTGTCCGAATTTGTTAAGACACGTGACAAGTGGTTGACAGTTACCATAGCCACGTGTATATGTCGTGTCAGTTAAACCGCATCGGAGGCATAACCTTCACATATGACAGGTATGTTTAAACCCTAGCGGATAAAGGTTACAGTTAGCAGCTGTCAGGTTTTTAAAATTGTTAACTGCCAGCTGTAAACCGCGCAGAGACCGCGTCGGGATGACATGTGATCAAGTCGTGCTGGAACCGTCGGGGTTAAGACGGAACCGCCGGAGTCAAGCTGTGACTACCAGGAGTAACCACTCTTCAAGGCGTTGATCACATGCCGAACATTCAATCCTCCGCCCGACTAGCTAGCCGTCAAGGCTAAAAAGATAACATAAGGTTTATTTATGGGTTTTTAAATTTATTATTGTGCTAAGGTCTATCACCTAGTTCCTAGGAAATAATGAAGGAGATATGATTCGAGAGTCAAATCACATAATTTTCTCAACCAAGTGCCAAAATCAGATATCCATGATTCGAATTCAACCTTATAAGAACCATGAAATTTTCATTCAAAATGACATGGATGTTTTGGACTTCAGTTTCAGCAAGATAGAGGCATTTTTGTTTTCAGCATTGCTCGATCGTCGAGATTCGAAATTGAGCACAAAGATAGGCGTCCAAAAGGTGAGAGGGTGTAATTTATATTTACAAAGTCCATAATTGCCTATGATCATAGTAATTTTGATTCATTTTTGTGTAAAGATATTCCTCACAATCAATCCTAATAAAGCAGACGCCCACTTGAATGCGGACCCAGAGATGTAGTCCACCAGGGACGAACTCCATCATCAACTATTTTCTTCTTCTTCTCTTTGTTTTATGCTACATTTCATTCGTTTATTTGCTGTTGGTTTATGTCATCTTTCACTTAAATCTTTCTTTAGTTAACAATAAATCTTAATGACAAACTAATCAGACTACCTTAGCACTTTAATCGATCACATTCAGATCATATTTGGTATCAAAGAAGGTTTTTATTTGTAGTTTGTTTGTCAGTGGATGTTAACCAGGTTGGGATTGCAACGTGGAAAAGGCAAGCTTGAGGAATTCGATCCAGACATTGGAAAACGGAAAGTCGTTCATCAATCAACGATGATAGGGACTAAGAACGTTGAGACTCCTAAAGCTACTGAAATGAAACCCATGGATGATAATCAAATCCATCAGATGTTTCTAAACATGCAGCAGATGTTGGTAGAATTATATGAAGACAAGAAGACGAGATATGCAGCCTCATCTTCGAAGGCATCAAAGAAGGACAAGGGTAAAGGCAAGGCATATAAATCTCCTTCTCCTCCATCATCTCCATCATCTTCTTCTTCCTCTTCTACTTCTAGTTCTAAATAAAAAAAAGAAAATAAATCTAAGAGTCCACATTTGAAACTTGATGTTAAGTTCGAATTACCTGTGTATGATGGTGAAATAAACCCTGAGAAACTATATAATTGGGTAAAACAGTTAGAATTCTATTTTTTCATTCAAAATATTACTGATGATAAGACAAAGATCCAATTAGCTACTCTTAGAATGGGGGGTACTTCTTTGATCTGGTGGGAAAGTAAGACACGGATAGATTTAAAGCGTAAAGGAAAATTTATCACCTCATGGACTAAGTTTATAAAAGATTTAAAGAAACAATTCTATCCGTTGGGTCACACACAACAAGCTGTAATTGATTGGCAGCGCTTGCAGCAAGGTAAGGGACAGAATGTTCAAGAGTTCACACAGGAATTCAGAAAGAAAGCATTAGCACTTGGTATTTCTTTGGACACAAAAGAAACTTTTTTGAAGTATATTGGTAGTTTTCATTCATATTTGCAGCATACAGTATTAATTTTGAATCCTAATGAATTTGATGAAGTTTGTGTTCAACCTATTCATGTCGAATCAGGTGGTAGGCCTTTCAATTTTACACCAAAGACATCCAAGCAGATGGAAATTGAAGACAACAAAAAGAAGGGGAAGTCAAAGGGAAAGAATACTGCCACAACTCAGAAGGAAGATGAAATACCTAACTGTACACATTGCTAAAGGATTGACCATGATGAAGCAAGGTGTTGGAAACTTCATCCGGAACTCAAGCCAAAGAAGTTCCACACAAAGAAGGGTGAAAAGAAGGCTGAAACAACAATCCAACAAGGCTTGGACTTGGGATCCGATTCAGGTGATGAAGTCAAAATCACTGCTATGGTTACAACTGGTAAAACTTCTGATACTAGTACTTTTTATTCTTCAAACATCAAACAATTGAATGAAGATAAAATAATCGAGTTATTTCATATAAGGGTAACTTCAAAGAATACTAAGATAGATACATTGTTCGATACAAGATCACAAGCAAATTTAATTTCTGAGTCATTGGTTAAACAATTGGGTTTAAAAACACATAATCATCCAAAACCATATCCTTTAGGACGGTTAAAGGAACAATATCAAATTCATGTTACCAAATAGTGTCGTTTAAAATTTTCAATCACAGCTAACTATATCGACGAAGTGGATCTAGATGTGATACCGTTAGACATATGTGGAATTGTCTTAGGAAGCCCTTATCTCTATGATCGTGATGTAGTATTTTATAGGAAAGATCATATGTATCATCTCAAGAGATATGGGATTAAGTACATCGTTTGGGCACACAAAACACAAAATCACTTGAATTTAATCAATGCTAATCAGATGAAGTGCTTAATTAGTTCAAGTAAGAGATACATACTCATGTCGATAAAAGAGCAACATAAGGATATTAATGATACTTTTTCAGGTTGTGAGTTTCAGTATGAAGGTAATTTGGTTAAAAAAGTAGATTCATTTCAAGATCTAGTTAAAGAACCAAAACATCTACTTCATAAAAAGGAAATACAACATGAGATGTCGTTGAACTCTGATGCATGTCTTTCTAATGTTGGAATGTATCACAAGTCAGTTATAGACAACAAAGAATTAAAGAAACAAATTATAGGGATGGTTGGAAAAGACTCCATGCGACTAAATTCATTTCCATATGGTTCACCCATAATTTTGGTTCCTAAGAAAAATAGGACATGGGAATGTGTGTCAATTTTAAAGTTTTTGATTCATTTAAGCAGAAAAATTTCACAGCATTATTAGATCATCAACAACCATTTGAAGTTAAAACAGATGCTAGTGGTTATGAAATGGAAATAGTGATTCATATATATCATCAAAATATTCAATACATACAGTCACATACTAAGTTGCAACAATCTCGCTATTACAATTGGATGGGATTTCTTCAGCAAATTCACTTAGTAATTAAAGATAAGAAAGATGTAACAAGAAAAGTAGTTGATATGCTATCTAGACTGTATTTGAATGCTTCAGTAGTACTGCATAATATTTCATTGAAACATGAATGTTATGTAGAACAATATAGTACTGATGATGATTTCGAAGATACTTATGAATCGCTAACTCATGGTACTCATAGAGAAGAAAAAAATTATCATATTTATGACAAGTTGTTATATTATTTGGGTAAGTTGTGTATATTGCAGACATAAAAAGTGCAAGTTATTTAGATAGGTCACTCTTCTCGGATACAATAGATACATAGGGAAGTATGGAATCTGTTGAAAGAGAGTTAGGCCAAGTTCAAATGGTGCCACGACAAGCATCAAGTCGATCATCATTTTTAGGTCGACGAACATGTATGGTTTTATATCAGCAAAGACATGTTAAAAGGGGAAGGTAAGAAATTGAATTCAATCAGGTATGGTTCCTTCAAAATTTTTGAGAATATTGGAAATAATGCATTCCGATTAGATTTACCGCCTTATATGCATATTTAGTCAGTTTTGAATATTGAAATTTTGAAGTTTTATGAACCTCCGATGATTTTTGATTTTGAGGATGATATACATATCCCTTCTATTGACGACTTATAACCTGAGTACATGACAGAGTTGCAGGAAGATACCATCTTGGACAGAAGAGTTCGTACTTCCAAGAAAGGAGATGTGGAATATCTTCGAGTGGGACTCAAGGGCATGAATCTGATTAAGGCGAAGAGGATAGATATCAGAAAAGTGAGGGAGTTGTATCCTTACTTATTGTCTTCTTAAAATTAAGCTTTTGTGGTCCAAAAGCTTTCAAGTGGAGAGGATTGATCCAGGAGGATCTTATTCAATACAGATTAGCAGAGAAGTCCTGTCAGCTCCAAAAGTCCAATGTTCGATTCAGTCGCCAATATCATCAATTCTCCAGTGAAAAGGTACTTCAGTTTTTATGGTCATCATGTGGTTTGAATTTCGTGATGTGATGGTGTAATTTGGTGAATAAGGGGTCATGGTATTTATGGTCCCAGTCCTAAGGTCTCCTATGGTGAAATACCTTATAAATGTAAAAGGTCTAAGGTTAAAAATCTAACCTAGATCTAAAACCTAAGGATCTAGATCTAAACCCTAATAACTAAACCTAAAGCCTAAAAACTATGTCATAAACCTTAAGTGCAAATACAAACCATATTAAAAACCATAGCATAAAACCTTTAAAAAAAAGGTTCGAGCTATAAAACAATTTCGGTAATAAACATTATTATAAAACTATAAATATAAAACCAACAACGCTAGTCCTAAACCGCAGTGTTAACCGCGGCTTCAAGACCACGTCGGAATTTGTTAAGACATGTGACAAGTGGTTGATAGTTACCATAGCCGCGTGTATATGCCATATCAGTTAAAATACATCAGAGGCATAACCATCACATATGATAGGTTTGTTTAGACCGCAGTGGATAAAGGTTATGGTCAGTAGCTATCAGGTTTTTAAAACTGTTAACCTCCAACTATAAACCGCGTAGAGACCGCATCGGGATGACATGTGATCAAGTCGCGCTGGAACTGCTGAGGTTAAGCCGGAATAGCCGGAGTCAAGCCGTGACTGCCGGGAGTAGCCATCATTCAAGGCGTTGATCACATGCCGAAAATTCAATCCTTCGCTCTGTTAGCTAGCCGTCGGGGCTAAAAATATAACATAAGGTTTATTTATGGGTTTTTAAATTTATTATTGCGCTAAGGTCTATCACCTAGTTCCTAGGAAATAATGAAGGAGATAGGATTCGAGAACCAAATCACATAATTTTCTCAACCAAGTGCCAAAATTGGCTATCCATGGTTTGAATGCAACCTTATAAAAACCATGACATTTTCATTCAAAAGGACATGGATGTTTTGGACTTCAGTTTCAGCAAGATAGAGGCAGTTTTGTTTTCAGCATTGCTCGACTGTCAGAATTCAGAATTGAGCGCAGAGATAGGCATCGGAAAGGCGAGAGGGTGTACTTTTTGTTTAAAAAGTCCAGAAGTGCCTATGAGCACAATCATTCTGATTTATTTCTGTGTAAATATATTCCTCATGATCAATCCAAATAAAGAAGACGTCCACTTGAAAGCAGACCCGAAGATGTAGTCCACCAGGGATGAACTCCGTAATCAACTGTTTGCTTCTTCTCTCTGTTTTATGTTGTATTTCATTCATTTATTTTCTGTTGGTTTATGTTGTCTTTCACTTAAAGATTTCTTCATTTAACAATTAATATTAATGACAAAATAATCAAACTAACTTAGCACTTTAATTGATCACATTCATATCAATGCTTAACCTTGAGCATAGTAATTTTTTGTATTATATTGTATATATGCTATTGATTTGCATTTACTGTCTTAGTTTTTTTTCTAGAGTTTTCTTGAAGTTATTAATACACTTTACATTTCATCGCAGATGTCTGAATCTTTGGAACCACTTGTTGGATATGTTTATGGTGCTAGTTGTACTACACAAAATCTATCCTCTGCAGTGTGGGCCATTTTCACTTTGAACGACGAGTTAGTGAGTTTTCAAGGAATTTTTATCGATCGATCTACAGAAAATATCGTTGAGTATATCACATTGATCGAACTTCTCTCTGATGCCATTTCATTTGGTATTAACCACATCATCATAAGGTTAGACTCAAAACTTGTGGTATTACAACTTACTAGTGTTTATACTGTTAGAAATCCAACACTACATCGTATGTTCCTAAGAGTTCGAATTTTGGAGAGACATTTTGATTTCATTCAATATCAACACATTTCTAGAAATTTGGACACATTAACTGATTCTTTAGCTAATTATGTTATGAATAGACATTTGCGACACATGTAAAGATATATTCACATAATTGAATAGGATTGCGCAATAAACATAGGAAAACACTGAAATCAAATAGATAGATAGTTATAGGTTTTTACAAAATTTGTGCCCAGGAAACATTGGTAATCTGACCTCAAAATCTATGCAACAAGTCAAAATTAAACTAGTGGTGCTCATGATAACATGCCACTGATCTAGCTATCCTACGTAGTAACCGCATCCATTGGTTAGGAACGCCAATAGTGTGGTGTTGCAGTCACATGCGTAACTCTTCGATCCAGAAATCTAGAATCCCGAATGTCAACCCCTGTATATGTTGCTAAAGCTAAATAAGAGTCTCAGCCATATCTAAATCTTGAAGGATTTCTCCCCCGACAATACTCTCTGCTGGCTCATCCACTCCATGCTCTGGCTCTCCCACTAGTCGAACTCGACCCACATCTGCATTACATCAAAACTTTAGTTTAGTCTTGGGAAAACATTAAAATAAAAAAACATGTATAAACCTTATAAAATAAAAATTCATGGTCAAAACATTCTTACAAATTGCACCCCACTGAGCACCTTTTGGTAAAGCTAAGTTTGGATCTCCTTGGAAGTCGACTCCTGCATATGTTTAGTCATCAATGGCAATAATATATCGCCTAAAACAGGATAAGAATGCAGTCGAGAACATGATGATCGATTAACCAACATGTCTAGCCATCAGTTCTACCCATCTCTGCATCCTTAGATCTATAGGGTTAGATATACCCAACGTCACATGTTGAGGCTGCATCAGTGGAATCTGCTTTAAGGAAAAATAGATGAGGATCGAACCATAGTTGAAATTTTTCTTCCTTCCTCCCTTTGCCTTGCTCAATTGTTCTTTCATTAAATAAAGTACGAATTCATCCCAATTGAAAACTGTTGGTTCCATGTACTCTAGCGCATACTGCATATAATATCTATTCGCTACATGGTGTGTACCAATATCAGAAAATTTTGCGATCGTTAATAATATGGTTCTCAATGGAAAATCAATAACATCGCAGATTTTTATTTTCCCATCCTTGTTAAGCTCTACCCCTGGATTGAAATATTTCAATATATAGTCTCTCACCATCTCTCCTCCGAGAGAAGACCCTGAGAGAGAAATGGGTAGGCCTCTCCTCGAAAATCCTGTCAAAAAATAGATACCCTCCACTAAAATTAGGGCCACTTTGTTCTCAATATGAAATTCCTCAATCACCGGATCCCATGCATGAACAAGGAACTCCAATAGTTAAATTTTTGCCTCATACCCGTAGACGGAAGTACTTCAATAACCCACAGTCTCTGAGGGCTCTTAAAGTACCCTAATCATTTAAGGAAATCATGTTTTGTTCTTCATGCTCTCTTTCCCTCCAAGTAATTATCATTTTGGTCCGTTGAATCCCTAAAATACAACCATAAGATCCAATAGGACCCATTTTATGCAAAAAACTAGGCAAAATTTGGGCACACTGCAAGAATAAAAAATGTGAATTGCGCCCAACACGGTGTTGGTAAAGAGACAATGTGATGCATATGCACCTAGACTTCATTTTAGGTGCATTTCAATGTAGGTTTCAACATCCAAGGGTACATTGCCATATTTTGAAAATAAATTTACCCTAAGGGGCCCAAATCCCTAAAAAATTGTAATGAAATGAAACAAAAATACTACTGAAGGAAAGCGGAGTTTTATGGCACCAACTTGGATCAAAAAATGAGGAAAATCGTCCACATAATCGATCGTAATAAATAATTTAAGTTCGGGGGCAAAAACAGGTTCAGAACTCTAAAATGAAAATGGTAACTTTCAAATGGTAAAAATGAATAGTAAAAATATTTTAATTAGTCATTTTATTATTTGAAATTCATATTTATTGTTGTGACTATGGTTTTATTCATTTTTTATCATGAAACAAGTATTTTTAATCCATTTTATGTTGTCCTAGACAGGTTTGCAACTGATAGCAGATTAGTCATGCACATTTATTTCGAGAATGATTTGACCACAAAGCATAATTTTATCCTTATTTTTCAAGCTTTGATAAAAATGAAAAAGGACTTGAAGCGCACTTTTATCTCTTTTTAGAGCTTCGATAACAGAGAACAAGGAACCCCCAGAGTCTTATTTTAGCTCTTTTTAGACTTCGATAATGCGAAAATATTGCCGAGAACTTGTCTTTAAGAACTCGTAAAAGTAAATGAATTGACATCTACTCAGTATAAGTTTAACCCTTTTCCAGACTAAGATAGATCATTTACGAAAAAGGAAAATCTTAGTCGAACACGACTATGAGGTCTCTCAGATATTATTTTACACTAAATCGGATCTGAGCGACAACTTTACAGAAAAGTACTTATGGATTTTTATTTTGTATTCTTTTTCAAACTCTCTAAATATGAAAAAGGATTGGGTTGTCACTATTGTTAGGCTCATTAAAACATAAAATAGCGACGAGCTTGTTGATCATGGAAATAATCGAGTTTCATTTATCGCTAGACTCATTAAATTATTAAATGGTGATGCATATTTGCCTGAAGGGTTGAATTATAGATCAAGCATATGGTATCCTCCTCAAGCTTATTAAAAAATAAAGAGTTATTGGTTGAAAAACGACCGGGGATAATTTTGGAAAGTGAACAAAACTTTTACGGTAGTTGGTCACTCTTGAACATGACACTTCACTCCATCATTGCGACTTTTTGGTTGGGTAATATTCTTGATGGTTCATTCATACCTATGGTTCATCATACCTTCACTTTGGTTTTGGGTCAATGCTGCCAACTCATCTTAGTGTTGTCAATATGTTCAAGAGAAGTCATCCAGTGAATACTCATCCTTTTGCAATACTCATAAACCTTCATTCTCATGACAGTCATCCCTGAACATTTCTATGTCAAGTCACATTTTGTCTTCAAAATCAGTAACTCTCGTTTCATGATAAAGTGACTTCCTGTCAACATCAAATCATCATCCAGGAAGTTTACTTAGAAACATCATCTTCTAGTACCATGAGGCTTGTTACAGCATTGACAAGATCCTCACTTCTGGACCTTTGACCGAAAGATTTTATTTGGTGTTCGACATCAAATCATCTATTCAAGTCTTACGAAATGTACTGCAGTACCTTGAGAGCCATTAACATCAATGGTGGTTCTCTCGTGTTTTTTAACAACTTACATCATTGGCTGGTAATCAAACTATGTCTTAGCATGTTTGACTACAAATAATATATTTGCATGACTATACTTGTACCCAAACAATTGAGTGAACGACATAAGAATACCCCAGATCTATTTTCAGCCATCTGGGCTGTGATTTCAGGATTTTTGTACGCATCATTTGTATGGTGACCTTACATATAGATCATCATCCGAACATGGGCCTATATTTGTAGGCATGTCTATATTGGGCAACATTCTAATGTAGACAAATTTCTGCACTATATACATGTTATTAGATAGTTTATGTGCTGAGGACGGGAATGCCTCCATCAAAAACTCGTGATCAAGATGAAAATACCATGATGTAATGTATTGTAAGATTGATGCAGGTCGCCACTCCGCTTCAGTTCTAGCCCATCACGTTGTAAATCATCTCATTCAAAAATATTGTTATTATTTTGAATTCATGGTTTAGGGAGAAGCTGTTATAGGTAAATTTGGGCACCGTCCCCCATGACCTTGTCAAACTAGACATCATCCCCAGGACCAATGAAATAGGGGCTATCATCCCTTTAAATTTCAGTTTCTATATGCCCTAAAAGAAGAAAAAATCATTCATGGCTTCTATTATGAGATTTCCAAGGTTTGAAGTATATGTTATATCACTTATGAGCTCACCAACGCTGCCTCTCAAGGGAATAACTACATTGCATATGCATCTCCCTCCATTCAAGGGTGCACTGCAATGCACTTACCGACATTCAAGGGTACGTTGGTCAAATGGGAGTGAAATTCTCATTGTTCAAGAATCTTCACATGTCCAGTGCCTTCTAGAATATTCCATATGTGTCAAAATTTGAATCCAAGTGTCCATATAGCACCGCTGAACTTGGAAACATGTATTTCCAATTATTATAAAGTCATTCATTGAGAAACTACCTTCAGTTGCCCTATAAATTGAGCACATATCCTAGTGTTAAGGAAGGAAGAATTTTGGTAAAGAAATGTTGTTGGATTCTCAATTGAGAGAGTGACAGAAGTGATATGCTTATGGTGAGATATTGAATGTGATGAGGCTAGGTTGAAGCTGGAGCTGGTGACATCAAATCGATCATTGGTTGTAACCTCCCCCTTCTACTTTTTAATAAAGATTGTTGTTCATTTTCCCATATATGTATATTTTTATGTTTCTATTTCTCATGCAATGGGCTCTTGAATGATATATATGTTTCATGTTTAATCGATTTAAGTTATTAAGATAAGTAGGCATATTTATATTGAAATCTATTTTTTTTATTTGTTTATACTTGCAAGAATCAATCTGGCGATCTACGTTGGATTGGACGCTACAATAAAAGCGACAGAAGGAGAATAGGAAGCACTTGGATCACAAGTAGGTTCTTCTATCTTTCGGTGTGTCTATTTATTCTTAGAGAAAGTGATAGCAAAGTCTTTAATATATTGTTCTAAGTGCCTAGCACCACACTTAGGGAATTTGATTTATCTGTAGATCGTAATTCTGCATAACAATCATAGCTCCCCACGATGTAATATTATTCCTTGATGGCATATCAAAAATAATTCCAAGTGGTTTATACTAAAAAACAATGAGGGTTATCTCTCGTCCCTTTGTTCGTAGTAGATTTCCCACTAGTCCTTAACATGGGGGATGGCTTTGAGGAGCACAAAAGTAATATTTTCCTTATTGGAAAAATCATGAACTGAAAAATATCCTTCCAAAGTATTTAACAATCTATTTATGGTGTTTAAGTCTATCTAGCCTTAAAATATGGGAATCTCAAATTTGACTTGTATCTTGAAGGGTGTGGTGCCTCCAGAGTGACTTTCGAATTAAGATGTGTCACTTGTGGGCATCCATCGAAGGATTTGGGAAAATTTTTCTATCATGGTGTTCCATTTTCACTCAAGGGATTCTTCAAGAAATATTTTGAAAGGATCTCCTGCTCCCTCATATTTCTTTTCTTCTGCCAAGGGAGGTCGTCGGGGTTTGCGAGGCTGGTATTGCAAAGGCTCAACCAGTTCGATCCATAACTCCTTATACCCTAACCTCGTTGGGACATGCAAAGAAATACAAAGAAAGAGAAGAACACTCTAATACCACTGATCCAAACTTAGATAAGAATGTAACATAATAAAGATATACCCATAAATACATATATTAAATAGAAATAAAAATTCATTTCATTAATTTCATAGAACTAAAATATGCTTACAAATAGAATGGACATAAACTAGCTCACGCGATGGTAGCTTATCTCTGAGAAGAGATGTGGTGGATACATGTCTCTAAATTATGTTAAAATGAGGCTCAAAGAAATATTTATTATTTAGAAATATTGGAAAACCCTAAACATCCAAAAACCTAACCCTAGGAGATGAAGTACCAAAACTATGGGCCCCATTTGGGTAAATTGGTACATCAACTTCCCGGGTTGTAACTTTGGCATGCGGTTTTCCTTTGATGTGCACAATACCTAGTTAGAAATATATATCCAAGGAATACAACTTTTGAGTGAAAAACATCAATCAAAGAATCATTTTTCCCTGGTTTTCCAAAAAAACGTCGTTCAAGGCCTCAAAACGGCTCTGGAAGTTCAGAACCTTAAAAACTACCAAAAATAGTAAACTGTGCTACAATTAAGGAAACTGAAATACCAAAAGAGATAGTGGTGGGGTCCAAGTGGAATAAGTGGGTGGAAACCAACATCCACCTAGATCACTCCTCCCCCCTTAGGAAGAAATGGTCCCCATTGCGTTGAGTGCCTCCATGAGATGGGGAAAATTCTACTGAGCTTGGTCCCTAGTGAGCCACTTGCCTGGTTACAAGAGTTGGCCAGCTTTGACAATCCAATATAGTTGGATATTTTGATGGTGAGTGTTCTTGATATGTGTGTTCATAATCCGATCATTTTTGGCTTGTTCCATGTAGTATGGGTTTAACTCTATTAGCGTGAGTTGTTCTGCAATGTCTGATGTGTCCAGTAATGATGGGAAGTATGGGTGAAGGCAGTTCACATTGAACATTGGGTGCAGGCCAAGTAACGGTGAAATGTTGATATTGAAAGAATTGTCTCCTACAACTTTGGTGATGGTGTATGCACCATATTAGAGCAGTTGATGCTTACAGTGGGGCCCAGTGAGGCTCTCCTTCTACAAATGTAGCCAAAATTTGTCACCCACCTGGAACTCTTGTGGAACCTGATGCTAATCATGTCGCTGCTTGTACTTAGTGTTGGCCTTTTCCAATATGTCATGGACCTCCTGTAGGATGTGTTGGATTCACTCACTGAAATTGTTAGCTGCTTTCAGTTTCAGCCTTGCCATGGGTCGAAGTTTCCTGAGTAGCTGCAAATGGTATGGCCACATCAATGGGACATAGTGGCTAGAATCCCAACCCCACCTAAAGGGGTTGTGTCCAGTTGAGTTATGGAGAGCTCTATTGTAGCTGTGTTGGCCATATGGGAGGCTTTCGTCCCATGTGTGAGGATGCTTTGATTTTTACATGTGCATAATGTGTACTATCATCCTATTAATGACCTTTGTTTGGCCATTAAAGGTCATTAATTTGGGGGTGGAAAGTCATGGAGTTAGTGAACTAGGTATCCAGCATCGACTAGAGACTTGACCAAAATGTAGTTAGGAACGTGTTGTCTCGATATGAGATAGTAGATTGTGCGATCCCAAAGTGTATCCACACTCGTTATTAGCATTGGTTTTAGTTGTGATACTCTTCTTGTAGGCTGCCATAATGACCATCTTAGAGGATCTCTCGACGACCAAAAAAACATAGTCATTTCCATGCTTAGTCGAAGGGTGGCCCTACATGTAATCCATGGAGATGGATTCCCAAGGTTGACTAGGAGTAGGAATAGGAGTATATAGGCCTTGATTTTTTATGGTGAGTTTGGAAATGGTGCAAGAA
Organism: Pinus albicaulis; assembly: GCA_034641835.2. NCBI lineage: Eukaryota > Viridiplantae > Streptophyta > Pinopsida > Pinales > Pinaceae > Pinus > Pinus albicaulis. The sequence continues at coordinate 808,094,667 of CM076577.1, forward strand.
GTGTAGGATCTGATTTAATTCCCAACATACTGTCAAAGGTTAGACCATTAAAAATAATTATGTAGCACTGCCATTGTTTTCTCTACTCCAAAGTGTCCAACGACCTGACTCTAGTGTGCCTCCAAAATCATCTGGTCACACTCGCTTGAACGAACATAGAAGTGTCCTACGTGACATAACAATGTATCTTGGAGGTGAAAATTTGGAACCTTATTTCCTTTCAGGAGTGTCTAGTATGTGTCTCTGAATTCTAGATCGCTTTTGTACAGATGTGGCCACTATGAAGTCTCGTGCCTACAAGAGTTGAGCACAGTGGTCAGCGCCATGACCAGTGCTCAGCTAAGGTAGTCTGCAACATTATTGGTGTCCCCCTTCTTGTATTTAATGCTCAAGTGGAGCTGTTGCAGGTATATGTACCATTTTTTATGGAAATTGTTCTGCAACTTCCCTTGTGTCTGTATGAACTACAAGGGTTGGTGGTATTTTTGGATGACCATTTCCTTCCCCATAATGTAATGCTTCCATTTTCAAAAAAATTTCACAATGGAATACATTTATTTTTCATAGGTGGGATACTTTCAAATTGTGTTTGAAAGTGTCTCATTGTGATATTCCACCGGATGCCCCTGTTGAGTAAGAATTTCACCAATAGCATAGTTGGAAGAATCTATCTCGATCTAAAATGGTTGTTGCAGGTATTTTTGTGAGTATTTGCATACTTCCACCAGGGATCAAAACACATTTTGCATGTGCATCTTAGGTGTCCCACTCCAAATAATTTTCTATCATTTCACTAGGTCATGATATAAAATTGTTCCACTGGTGGTTTTTCTTGTCAAGTGTCCCATTTTCCTTCACAAGTATATTCCTGTTGACCCTCTTCCATGTCTTCATCATGATATTTGGTCTCCCAAAGGCTTCCAACTAGGAAATCCACATTCCAACACATCAAATGTCAAAGGGAGTTTTATTTTCCCAAGGGTGCCCAAGTCATTATTGTTCACAAGCAACAAACCCTAATATCCTATCCCACTGAAGCTAGGGTTTGGTATGAAAAAGAGGCATATGGGAAGAGGAGCCATAAGGTGGGTCATATCAGTAATTATGAGGCCATTCCAACTCATAAGATCATGTCTCCATCATTTTTTAAGAAATCATTCCAAGAATCAAGCCATTTTCCACTCATAGGGCCAGTTTCGCTTAAAATTATGTTTCTGACCAAATAGAGATAAAATTAACCAAAGTGAGAGAGGTTTTGTCCCTTATAGGTCAATAAAGAAAAAAAACCTTCATATTTTACACAGGTGTCATGGTTTTAGAGCAATTTCAACAATACAGGTGCCACGGGAGAATTTTTTCACTTCTAGAGTGACCTTGGTAAAATCAAGTTTTGTCATAGCTGGAGTGTCCAAATGACTTGCTAAATGAGTCAAATGATAAATAGACAGAGAGATATTTCCAATGAGCTATCATGAGATCAATTTTGAGTTGAGGAAGGTATCCAAAAGTTTCCTTCACCAGCACTCTGAATATCTGCACCTTCATTCAACACTTTTTGACCAATCTTGGGAAAATCAATTTTTGACTATGAAAATGAACTACAAACATAAAACCAAAGGTATATTTGGAAATTATACAGGATAAAATTTATAACGAGCTATCCTGGGCCCAATTTAGACACCGGGAAGGCCTCTAAATGTGGATTTAAAAACAATGCTTCTTGGCGCTGTGCGTTTACCCAGCCGCGCTGCGCATTTACCCTAAAATCCTCGAGCAATTAACACAAGCTCTGTGCGTTTGGATATTGATGTTGCACATTCATCCTGGTGCTATGCTCTTACCCAGAAATTTCACTCGTTTACACAGTGAAAGTTTTGAAGGATTTCACTGCTTCCATCAAGCACAGGTTTCCTCATAAACTTCTCTAAGGAGTTTTTGATTAGTAAGTGGACATAAAACACCTCTCTCTTCACATGTTTGTTGTTCCCTTAAAGAGTTGAAAGTGTTATAGCTTATGAAACCCTAGTTTCAGTTCATTATCATTTTTCATATACCATATCTTTTTTTACCTCTCTAAACCCATATCAGTCATGAGCATGGTTAATCCCTACGGTTTTCATTAACCTAGGTTTTCTATTTACACTTATTTCCTTCATTCATCTAAGCTAGCCATATCATATCCTTCTCCCTTCATCTCATTCCAATTTTTACCCTAGGGTTTTCACTATCCTAGTCTCCCTTACATATTCCCATTTCCTTCATTTCCCCACACCTCCATTCACTTCACACTCCTTCATTTATTCATCCTCTCCCTAGGTTTTTGACTCCAAATACATCATGGAAATCTAACAGAGGTGAAATTAGCAAGCCTAAGAGGGTTTATTTGGGTACATTGTTACATACCTATCAGAGAGGTCATAGGCACATGTTTTCTTCACTTGGAGTGAAAAGGGCCATGCCTTCTTCATCAACACAATAGGTAGACAAAGGTAAGGAAAAGGTAATAGAGCCAAACATTGATGATGAGGAGGGAAAATATGATACAGAGCATGAATTTCAGTTGATTTACCTAGGTGAGGAAAATGTGGAAAAAATCACCAATGTAGTTCTTAAATGCAAAGAAACATGGTTTGAGAGGGTCAAAAAACACTTGGAATAGATCTTGGCCAAGGCTCGAAAGGATAATGACATTCAGAGGAAAATGGAAAAACATTACGCCATGAGGAACAAAATTGCAAGGGCCAAGCTTAAATGAGCGCATGCAAAAATTCAAGCTTTGACCGAGCAAAAGGAAAAGGAGAGGTTAGACATACTTTTTGAGGTGTCTCTTCATGCCTCAATCCCTTGATCAGCAAGTAACCTCACACAATTTGGCAAGTTTTTGGCACATTCGGCACTTTAGTGCATTTTTGAGTTTTTGGGCAATTTTGACAAACATAAATTATGCTAAACGCGCAACGCCACTAGCACTGCACTCTTTTTTGGGGCATCAAATTGAAAAATTTCCACCACCATCATGATTAGAGTGATGAGGACATTAGCTCCAAAACGTTTTAGAAGATTTTGAAGAGAACTGGTCCCTCAAAAAGGAAAAAAACCACCAAACAAACATGTTTCTACCCTTATTTTTTCCTTCACATTGCGCGTTTACCAGTCTTGGGAGAATAGGTTTTTGATAGGGAAGATGGACACCATTTTGGAAACTGGAGGAATATTTGGAAACTAGACTCAGATATCTTTCCAGTGAGCTATTATGGATATGATTTTGACATCGGGAAGGCCTCCAAAACTGACCTGCAAGACATGTTATTTTTTCTGTCATGGCGCTGCGCGTTTATCAAGAAAATGTAGTTTTCATCATCTTCAGCAAAATTTTGAATTTTTGACCATTTACTTGGGAAAATGAGAATATTACTGATGTAAATGGTCATGGTGAATGTAAATGTCATTTTTTGACTTTCATCTAGGGTATATGCATCAGATAAGTCTTCTAGAGGTCAAATGAATTAGTTTCCTCTCTTTTAGAGGCAAATTATTGAGTTTTCCTAGTCTTCAAATTCTTGTTTGGGACTAGGTGAAACTGATCCCTATCTCATGGATTCGACTCCATGAGGCTAGGGAGAGTGGTTTTGAGGTCTATTTGATGCATTTTCTTAGTCATTGTAATGGTTGGACTCACTTGGAGCTTTGGCATCTCAAGAGACAATTTTGTATCAGTTTGTCTTGGACATTAATAGAAATTTGCAATTATTTATTTGGGATCCATGTGGTATGTAGTGTTTGACATAGTTTCTTATTTTTTATCATTTGAATGAATGTATTGTAAGCTCATAAATCATTTTCATGTCTATGATATGCTTAATTTGAAGTTGAAAGGCAGAATTCATGTTTCATGCTCTGTTTTGGGAAATTTAGCATAATTTGTTTATTTTCTCGAGTTTAGGGAGAATTCATCTTGTATGCTCTTCCTAACTCCTCACCAATCTCTTCACCTCACCATAATAATATTTTCATGTCAAGCCCTCTACCTACCTTTCCCCTTAGAACCTCTGCAAATTTTTACCTAATTTCCTTGCCCTAACTATTTGACTCCTCCTGATCCAGCAAACCCTACAAAATAAAAATAAAAACCCTGAGCTACTATACCTAGCCTAAAATATTCTTTCCTCAGTCATATTGACTGTGTTCTATACAGAGAGAGCCCTCTCCTGGCCTAATATGGCTAGCTACTTGGCTAAGCATGGTTTGAGGTTACCACGTGATTGCCTCTCTTAGCATGAGGTTCAATCTAAGTGATAACATTTTGGCGACCATACTGGGGAATCGAAAGATCATATCTTCCCTGGAAAGAATGAAAAATTTTAGATTTGATTTCTGATGGTGGACAGCAATCAGATGCATATGAAGGTTGAACTCTTCACTTGGCGACTCCAACTTGATGTAAAGACTCCACTAGAGGATTGACCTTTCTAGTATGAAAATGGAAGGATATTACAAAAAGGTTAGGTATTCAAAGTGGAATTGTATTCAAGATCTAATCTGGTTTCTTGTAAATTTCTTCTTTTATTTTCTTGAAATTATCCTGAAAGTTTTCCAGAGTTTGTTGTATGATAAAGATGATTAAAATCTTTCTTCTACCTATTCGAAAAGTGTAAATACCGAGTTTTCCTTTGATATTGGTCCACATCCTTTTTCTAAATCTTCTGATGACCATCTTAAAATTGATGAGCCTAAAGAGATCAAAAATGACCCTACAACTTCTGTACATACTCCTACACCTTGTAAAATTCTAGATCGATAAAAACCACTCATCTTACCTTCTATACTCCATGCTTTCCCCGAAAATCATTACCTATACCTGCCGAGGTTTGATGGTGAAAATGAAAACATCACTGCTAAGAGACATATGCAGAATTTTGAGAATTTCCTTGACCTTTTTGAAGTTGAATAAGAGGATGTCAATATCAGGCTATTTTCTCTTTCTTTGCAAGGCAGAGTCAAGAGTTGGTTCAAAAAATTTCCTGCCACGAGCTTCTCAGATTTCCCATGGTTCATCAAAGTTTTCCTCTACAGGTGGGTGGTCAAACAAAATCCTTTCCTAATTATAAAGAGTATGACTATCTGAAAAGACAGCTAGGGGAGACAATACAACAATATTCTGCCAGATTCAATCAAGTATTTTATTTGATACCTACTGATATAAGAACCCCTCCTGGCTTAGCTCTTTTACATTACCCGGTTGCCTTTGATCCGAAACTGGAGTTTCAGCTGAGAGAAAGGAACCTTGCAACACTTGAAGATATGCATAACAGTGCAGTAGGTTTAGAGGCTAATTTGCTGATCATAAGAGAAAAACTAAAGGAAGAAGAGAAGAAGAACATTTTTTTGGAATCTAAGCTTCTGTGATCCATATAAATTAGTAGAAATTCTTTCGGTAATAATCACATGCAAAAGAACGAGGTCGACGCATTTCGAACCAACCAGTGTGGTTCATCATCAGGACTGGTTGGTTCGAAACGCGTCGACCTCGTTCTTTTGCATGTGATTATTACCGAAAGAATTTCTACTAAAGAAGAACATTGCAGAGCACCTGACATCTTCAAAGGTAAAGCTCTACATTTTGGTAAGTAAAATAGAGGAAACGATGCAAAATATCACTATGAGAGATGTATTTTCCATTCAAGATCATCATGACCCACTTATCCCAGAAAAATAAGAGATTGCAAACCCTAAATATTTTCCTACTAATCCCAGCCACCATAGATCAGAAAATGGATTTGTAGATTAATTCGAGGAGAAAAAATATGATAATATAATGTGTATTATTGGTGAAATTACTTATATTGATGATTTGCCAAAGTTTGATCAATATGATGATGATTATGTTCTCCAAACTTAAGCTAATCTTGTAGAGAAATCAACAGTTTGTTTGTGGGAGGAAGTCCAGTTGCAGCAGCTTGAAAACAATGATCAACCGATGCATATTTATGATGACAGAGATGAGGAAAATGCTGAAAATTTTGAAATAAGTGAAGGATCTTTTCCTTTATGTTTTGCTTCATTTCAATTTCTGAAAGAAATTTTTTCCAAGATTAGAAATCAACAGTCTTTCAGTTTTGAAGTTGAGGTTGAGGTAGATAATGAACTTCTTAAGCAAGTTGTTAATGATAAACCTTCTCCTGAAATGGTTGAGGAAATAATTTGTGACATAGAATACTCCTTAGCTCCAGATTTGCAGCCACCAAATGCCATTGAATGTCAAGTTGCAGATGAAGGCTTGGAAGATGAAAAATATGATCAAATGATACAAGATGATTATGTACCATTGTGTTTTGAAGCATTTCAGTTTTTAAAGGAAAATTTTCATAATATCTCTAAAGAAAAGGATGAGAAACCTGTAGAAAGTCATGCAGTCTCATTAGAAACAATGGAAAATAGGTTGCATCAGTCTTTTCAAAATTTTCATGACCCAATAGCTGATGTGTTAGATGATATCTGCAGTAAAATTCCTTCTCCATTAGCTAACTGTGAGCCTGAAAAGAGTGTTGATATAAACCTGATCCGACAGGCGACTTCATTGTTTTGTTCAGAAGGTGTTTCATTACAAAGCTCATACCAAGTTTTGTAGTCATATCAGGAGAGTAATGAAGAATATTCTTGTTTTTTTGTTGATCATCATGAAAAATTAGTCATTCACGAGTTTCAAGATCCTTTTTTCAACTTTCTGCAATCATCAAATAAAGAAAGCACAAATGTTAGGAAAATTTTAAAACCTAGGTACGAAGACTACCTAGAGTAGATCAGTAACATAATAGATGGGCTGAAAATCAATATGTATTCCTATGAAGATCCTTTCGCAGCATCCTTGAGCTCATTCAGTGGGCTCGTGCTTTACAATTTCACCAAGATTTGATCTGTTGACAAGTTTTCATGGGAGTTTCCTTTCAGTAGCTCTCTCTTCTTGCTCATAAGAAAACACTTATAGAGAATTAAAACAACATCCAGAATGATTACATGGTTGCATAGGTTGTTCCATTTCACTTGATCAGGTGATGTATGGATCAATTAGAGTAGGTTTTGTTGAATAATCTTAGTTCTTAGCATCTTTTTCAGTTTGTTATTTGTGTTTTAGTCTAATTCAGTTCAGTTTATTGAGTCAAGTTTCTTTCAGTATTCAGTTTGGTTTTTAGCTATTGAATCCATGCCCAATGAATAGGCACTTGGTCTACAGTGTTCTTGGCACCTCCAAGGAGCTACCATCCCTAGCTAAAGCCAATTTTAGTGTCAGTATTTTCATATTTCCACCAGGGATCAAAACACATTTTTCATGTGCATCTTAGGTGTCCCACTCCAAACAATTTTCAATCATTCCACTAGGTCATGATATAAAATTGTTCCACTGGTGGTTGTCCTTGTCAAGTGTCCCATTTTCCTTCACAAGTATATGCCTGTTGACCCTCTTACATGTCTTCATCATGCTATTCAATCTCCCAAAGGCTTCCAACTAGGAAATCCACATGCCAACACATCAAATGTCAAAGGGAGTTGTCTTTTCCCAAGGGTTCCCAAGTCATCATTGTTGACAAGCACTAAACCCTAATTTCCTCTCCCACTGAAGCTAGGGTTTGCTATGAAAAAGAGGCATATGGGCATAGGAGCTATAAGGTAGGTCATATCAGTAAGTATGAGGCCATTCCAACTCATAAGATCATGTCTCCATTTTTTAAGAAATCATTCCAAGATCAAGCCATTTGCCACTCATAGGGCCAGTTTCTCTTAAAATTATGTTTCTAACCAAACAGATATGAAATTAACATAAGTTATAGAGGTTTTCGTCCCTCATAGGTCAATAAATAAAAACCTCTTTCAGATTTTACGCAGGTGTCATGGGTTTAGAGCAATGTCAACAGTATAGGTGCCACGGGAGAATTGTTGCAATTCTAGAGTGACCTTGGGAAAATCAATATTTTTCATATATGGAGTGTCCAAATGACTTTCTTGATGATTCAAATGATAACTAGACATAGATATATTTCCAATGATATACCATGTGCTCAATTTGGAGTTGAAGAAGGCCTTCAAAAGTTTCCTGCACCAACACTCTGCATTTATGCACCTTCATTCAACAATTTTTGGCCAATCTTGGGAAAATCAATTTTTGACTATGAAAATGAACTCCAAAAATAAAACGAAATGTATATTTGGAAATTAGACAGGATAATATTTCCAACGAGATATCATGGGCCCAATTTGGACACCGAGAAGGCCTCCAAATGTAGTTTTCAAAACAATGCTTCTTGGCACTGCGCATTTAAAGTGGCAATGGACGTTTACCCAGTCGTGCTATGCGTTTACCCTGAAATCTGAGAGAAATTACCACAGGAACTGTGCGTTTGGAGATTGGCGCTGCATGTTCATCTTGGCACTGCACTCTTACCCAAAAATGTTACGCATTTACACAGTGAAGGTTTTGAAGGATTTCACTACTTCCATCAAGCTCAAGTTTCCTCATAAACTTCTCCAAGGAGTTTTTGATTAGTAAGTGGACATAAAACACCTCTCTTTTCACATGTTTTTTGTTCCTTTAAAGAGTTGAAAGTGTTATAGCTTATGAAACCCTAGTTTCATTTCATTATCATTTTTCATACACCATATATTTTATCACCTCCCTAAACCCATATCAGTCATGAGCATGGTCAATCCTTACAGTTTTCATTAACCTAGGTTTTCCATTTACACTCATTTCCTTCATTCATCTAAGCTAGCCATCTCATTTCCTTCTCCCTTCATCTCATTCCAATTTTTACCCTAGGGTTTTCACTAGCCTAGGATCCCTTACATATTCCCATTTCCTTCATTTCCCCACACCTCCACTCACTTCACACTCCTTCATTTCATTCATCCTCTCCCTAGGGTTTTGACACCAAATACATCATGGCAACCTAGCAGAAGTGAAATTAGCAAGCCTAAGAGGGCTGATTTGGGCACATTGGTACATACCTATCAGAGAGGTCATAGGCACGTGTTTGCTTCACTTGGAGTGAAAGGGGCCATGCCTTCTTCATCAACATGGTAGGTAGACAAAGGTAAGGAAAAGGTAATAGATCCAAACATTGATGATGAGAGAGAAAATATGAGACAGAGCATGAATTTCAGTTGATTTACCTAGGTGAAGAAAATGAGGACAAAATCACCAATGTAGTTCTTAAAGGCAAAGAAACATGGTTTGAGAGGGTCAAAAAACACTTGGAGTAGCTCTTAGCCAAGGCTCAAAAGGACAATTACATTCAGAGGAAAATGGAAAAGTATTACGCCTTGAGGAACAAAATTGCAAGGGCCAAGCTCAAACGAGCCCATGTAAAAATTCAAGCTTTGACCGAGAAAAGGGAGAAGGAGAGGTTAGACATACTTGCTGAGGTGTCTCTTCATGCCTCAAGCCCTTGATCAGAAACTAACCTCACACATTTTGGCAAGTTTCTGGCACATTTGGCACTTTAGTGCATTTTTGAGTTTTTGGGCAATTTTGACAAACAAAAATTCTGCTAAACACACAGCGCCACTGGCGTTGCGCTCTTTTTTGGGGCATCCAATTGAAAAATGGCCACAGCCATCATGATTAGAGTGATTAGGAAATTAAATCTAGCAAGTTTCATAAGGTTTGGAGGAGAAATGGTCCCTCAAAAAGGTAAAAAACACCAAAAAAACATGTTTTTTCCCTTATTTTTTCCTTGGCGTTCTACGTTTACTAGTCTTGGGAGAACAGGTTTTTGACACGCAGATGGACACCATTTTAGAAACTGGAGGCATATTTGGAAACTAGACTCATAGATATTTCCAATGAGCTATCATGGAGCTGATTTGGACATCAATAAGGCCTCCAAAATATGCCTATAAGACAGGCTATGTTTTCTGTCATGGCGTTGCACGTTTACCAAGAAACTGCAGTTTTCATTGTCTTCAACAAAATTTTGAATTTTTGACTATTTACTTGGGAAAATGAGAAAATTAATGATTTAAATGGTCATGGTGAATGTAAATGTCATGTTTTGACTTTCATCTAGGGTAGATGCATCAAATAAGTCTTCTAGAGGTCAAATGAATCAGTTTCCTCTCTTTTAGAGGCAAATTGTTGAGTTTTCCTAGTCTTTAGATTCTTGTTTGGGAGTAGGTGAAATTGATCCCTATATCATGGATTCAAATCCCTAAGGCTAGGGAGAGTGGTTTTGAGGTCTTTTGATGTATTTTCTCAGTCATTGTAATGGTTGGACTCACTTGGATCTTTGACATCTCAAGAGACATTTTTGTATCATTTTGGATTGGACATTAATAGAAATTTGCAGTTATTTCTTTGGGATCCATGTGGTATTCAATGTTTGACATATTTTATTCTTTGTTATCATTTGTATGAATTTATTGTAAGCTCATAATCATTTTCATGTCTATGATATGATTAATTTTAAGTTGAAAGGCATAATTCATATTTCATGCTCGGTTTTGGGAAATTTAGCATAATTTGTTTATTTTCTCGAGTTTAGGGAGAATTCATCTTGTATGCTCTTCCTAACTCCTCACCAGTCTCTTCACCTCACCATAATCATATTTTCATGTCAAGCCCTCTAACTACCTTGCCCCTTAGAACCTCTGCAAATTTTGACCTAATTTCCTCGCCCTAGCTATTTGACTCCTCCTAATCCAGCAAACCCTACAAAATCAAAATCAAAACCCTGAGCTACTATACCTAGCCTAAAATATTCTTTCCTCAGTCATCTTGATCGTGTTCTATACAGAGAGAGCCCTCCCCTTGCCTAGTAGGGCTAGCTACTTGGCTAAGCGTTGTTTGAGGTTAATACGAGATTTCCTCTCTCAGCCTGAGATTTAATCTGAGTGATAACAGCAAGTCTGCTAATGTGAGCACTAGTGCAAAGCAGAGGCGATGCTTCAACTCAGAAAACAAATTTTGTTGGTTTTGGTACCAAAATAATTTTTCTTGCGCTTTGCCCTTGGTGACTTGACTCAAAGGCCAAGTGATATGAGAGAACCCCAACACAAACCTACAATAGAAATTGGCAAGACCTAGAAAGATGTGGAGCTCTGTTAGAGTGGTTGGGGATGACCAATCCTAATTTAATTGTATCTTGGCTGGGTCAACATGCACACCCCGCTCATCAATGATGTACCCAAGATATTGAAACTCATTACAAGGAACAGACCATCTAGTGGATGTTTTTGAGGAACCCCTTATAAAAATACCCTAGACATCCGTTTCTGGTGGAGGTTCCTAGAAGAGGTTGGTGAGTGGAGTTTTTTGCAGATGTATTTCTTCCAGTGCTCTTATCACCGTAAAATGGACCGGTGCATTCAACAAGAGAAAGAAAGCACCAGTGTGGTTAAAAAATTGGCACACTAGACACTGTGTGCTCCTTACACACCCGCTCGGTGCGTTGTATTTCTATAAAGCACTGGTAATTTACATAACTTGCACATCGGCGCCTCATAAAAAACACGCGAAAATTGAAACCGCCCGGGTCACCCTTAAACGCACCAGGTCGCCAATGCACTGGGTCGCCCTGAAATCCCCTTGCACCGCCTGGTGTGGAAAACAGATACCGCCTGGTGAGGAATAAATCAAATGCACTGGGGCACCCATAAACCCCACGCACCAATAGATGGTCAAATAAAAAAAATTACGGCCAAAAAACAACACAAAATATTGGCACACCGGAAACTGTGCGCTCTGTACACACCCACCCGATGCCTTTAATTAAGGAACAACATCGGCGCGTGTAAACTCATCAGTACCAGTGCCTGATAAAAAGTGCACAGAATAGAAACCGCCCTGGGAAAATTGACAGAAACGGACCAGGGTCCCCATTAACGCTGCGCATTGGAAAAGGGTTAAATAAAAGAAAAATTGCAGCCGAAAAACCGCACAAATCATAGGCTCACCGGAAACCATGACCAATGTGTCATATTACTGTAGAGCACTAGTTTGTTACAGATACACCGCCTCAGTACCTCATAAAAGCGTGCAAAAACAGAAACATCCTGGGGCGACATACTACAAACGCACCGGTACACCAGTAAAAACCCGTGCACCGGAACAGGGTTAAATATAAAAAAATTACGGCCAAAAAAACACATTTTTCACTTTCATCAGGGCTATAGAGATCTCAAGCACCGACGCAAGTTATCCTTGTTTGAGCCACCCTGACATCTGTGCTCCCATTACACTTATTTCACGCACTGCTGTTGTGCATTACCACCAATCTCCAGCTTGAATTTTATAAAACAGTGGACAAATTTTATTTTGCAAATTCTACAGCCAATATGCCTCCTCGATGGGTAAATGTACAGGTATTTTTCTTGTTTTTCCATAATTAAACCTTTTAGTGGATTAGAATTTCAAAAAACCTTAAAATTAACCATTTAAAAAAAAAAAAAATGTCGCGCGGTGCGCTCGAGCCGTTTGGCTCGCACCAGTTTGCAGTGCTGCCTGTAAATTTATAGGCTGCATCACAACCGGTGCTAATGACATCCGCACTGGTTTTGGGGAAGTACCGTGAGGTGCACCATGTTATTTAAAAAATAAATAAAAACTGCGGTGTGTTCGTTTACCAGGCCGCACCATTGACAATGTGGCATCGCAGCAACTCGGTGCGTTGATAGAATTATCTGTCCTAGGGCACGTCATGTGGTCAGTGCACTGCATACTGATTTTTGACATTGTCAATGGTTCGGCTTGGTAAATTGGTGCTAAGGGTATCTGCACCAGTTCCATGGTGATACCAAAGGCACACCGTGTTATTTTAATTTTCTTTATAAAGAGCAGTGCGGTAGGTAACCTAGCCGCACCGTTGACCTAGTTGAATAGTGGTGGTGCGGTGCGTTGACCGAAATAACAGCCCTGGGATGTCTATTTTTGTCAGTGCATAGCTTACCGTATTTGTCCTGCGTCAACGGTGCAACCTTTTAAAACACCGCACCGACGACTATGTACGGTGGCAGGAGGGCAGTGCGCTGACATAGATATACACACTGGGGTGTATAGTGTAATCAATGCACTGCCCTCCTGACACCGCACGTACTAAACGCTACGCTAAAAAAAAAAAATTTGAGCACCAACCTCGTTGCACTGAATATAATTAGGTGCACCGTATTTGGTGTGCTCTGTTGAAAGACGCACCAGGACCGGTGCGTGACTGTGTTTTTTGCACACCGATTTTTGTTTTATTTATTTTTCAAAAAGTATTTGTATATGTATATTTCCAAGTACATGTGTCATTTAATAAAAAAATTGTGTTTAATATGTCAATCCTTCAGAGACATGAAAGGAGAGAAGAGGGGCAACAACAACAAAAACAGGTGGAACAATATAACATGGTTCGCCTATGGGAGGCAAGAGATATGGAGAGAGATGCGTACCCTCGCCCTATTAAAGAAGTGACGTAGGGGCTCCTAAGGTAGGTAGGCCTCCTCAAGTTCTATGAGGAGGATACTTCCCTAAAGTCCCATAGTTTTTTTTTGGGAAATCTTATCCGAAGGTGGAATGCCCAGCAACAGGCTTTCCAGGTTGGTATCAACCAGTGGTACATGCCCACTGAGGAGGATGTATATTTTATTACAGGGCTATCGAGGAGAGGGGTGGACTTTATCTCGTTCCCCAAGGTTCCAGCTAGGTGTGTGGTAGGGAGTCAGTTAGTTTAATCCCAGAGATACATTGGAGCACATTTCGTATCTCCTGCAGATTTTCAGGTCACTGGAGGGAAATTATGTATTGGTACGGTTGTGCATGAGGAGGTCTAGTGTCTCTCACTTATCATTTCGACCATTTCGCAGAACACTAGTGATGGGAAACACATTGGTTGCTCACTTTTATATTATGTTGATTCTTTACTACAACAGCCAAAACTTGTCAGTTGGTCTGCCATTTTTTTGTAGTAGTTTTGTACAGCATTAGATAGATGTCGTGCTCATGCACAAGGGAGGGTCAACCTCCATTTTTCTTCAAAGCTTTTTTGTTTATTTTTTTATAGGTTTCTAGAGATGAGACCTAGTTTTATTTGGTAGCCTCGTAGGCTAGTTACTGAGGCATGTATGCACATGCAGGGGCAGATGATTCCCAAGAGGGAGGAGACTCTTTTTCCAGTGAGGATATCAAATGATGCACTAGAGTTGCTAGCCAGTGTTGATGAAAATCCCTTCATTATGGTCCCCTGACCTTATGCGGGGTTGGATTGGCGAGGGTGTGCCAACATCCTCTTCATAGCTAATGAGCCACCAGATGATAGAGGTAATATTACTGTTTTATTTAAATTTATTCTAACAATTTCTTTAACTTATTTTTATTAAATTGTGTAATGAAATTGTCTAATTATTGTTGTGTACTTGTATATATTTTGCAAACATTGGCTCTTTTGATGGCGAGGAGATGCCGCCACCACCACCTGATCCAGGTGTGGATCTTGATGATGATGAGGGCATGCCAGATGTTGAGGATAATCAGGAGGCCAGTGTAGATCAGAGACTTGCTCCTGCTGGTGCGCTGGTGCGCGGTCGACTTGGTGATGCTAGATACAGGATGGAGTTGGGCGACCAACTCATTGCATTGATTATTGAGGTGGGCTTCAGGCCCACTCATTACAGAGACATAGAGGTCGATGATAGGCTATTATAGATGTGGAGAGGCATGTCTCGTGACATGTACAACCTAATGCGGCATGTCGTACGAGTTACGACAACTTTTACGCGATTGACGAGGAATGTTGCATGTTACGATTGAGCCGCAACACCTGATGGATAGTCTGCGAGGTGCAGCATACCATCATCTCATGATCGTTCACCTCACATTGTGCCAGATGAGCATGAGCCTCCACTGGCATCTAGCAGGAATCATCATGGAGACGAGGCTAGACCATCGACCACTAGTACTGATATTGATGTTGTACTACCACCAGCTGATCCATGACATTTATATTACAGTTGTATATTTTTAACATTATTCAGTTATATATATATATATATATATATATATATATATATATATATATATATATATATATATATATATATATATATATATATATATATATGTATATATGTATATACATATATGGTCCATGTATTTTATGCTCATGTTGTAGTTGTACTTAATTTACATGTTGGTGATCATCATGATGTGTATGTTGTTAGGTCATGTTAGATATGTTCATTTAATGTGCAGCTTGCAGATAGATGTGTATGTGATAGCATGAGTTATTTGACATGAGATGTATATTTGATGTTTGTGTTGTGATGATGTTAATATATAATGTTAATTGTGTTTTTTTAGATGATCATGATCACGATGATGTAGTTAACGATTTTGCAAAAAGTGTTTTTTAGTCAAATTTGATTTTTGTATGATGGTTTTTTGTAATCTTTTAATTTGTAAAATTGTAATTCTAATTCTAATTCTAATTGTATGTAAAATATTTGTAAAATTTTAATTGTGTTAATGTGAAATGAATTTATTAAAATTTGTAAATTTGTAAATTTGTAAATTTTAAATAATTGTAAAATAATAAATCTAGAATAATATGATTTATTGTAACATATAAATTTTAGAAAATAATGGAAATAAATTCATGTACTTTAGAATTATCATTATTTTATTATGATCTTAGATACAAAAAAAAGAATTAATTTATACAGTACGCCATTGTTTTTTAGATCAACATAATTGCAAATTATCAAGTGAATTATTGATTTTAACATTAACACAATGAAAATTACCAATTAATTCAAAATACATATTATATTAATATTTCAAAAACCCCATCTTAAAAAGTATAAATATTGATGAAATAACACATGTACCATATCACTCTCGGTTCTCATGATCACCCTCATTATCTTTTAGCTCGCATGGCATGATAACATTATTTTTCTCAAAAATATGTTTTGATCTAGGGTCATGTGTCAATACGAACCACCAATCCCTATCCAACACATATGGGTAAAAAAACACCTAGCTGCAATGTTTAGGGAAAACATAAGGCTCCTTAGCTTCATCCCACATCTTTCTAGAGTTGATACATATCAGCCTACTATCGTGATCTTCCTTTACATTATTCCGATCAAAGGTGGCCCACCACTTGCACCTAAAAATAACACATTGGAAAGAAGAAAAATCCACTTCAATGATCTCTTGTATCTTTCCGACGTAACCTAATGTCCCTTGTACTAGGTTTTGTTCATGGTGGCTAGATCGACTAGATTGATTGAACTCGACTTCCACTCCACAGTCTTGTCTGATGTTTCCAGCATCAACATTTTCTATGCGAAAATGGTGTTCATATGCCCACATAGATGGGAAAAAATACACCTATTATAAAAAAGTGTAAAAAATCATAGTGTCATGTGTCTTATAAATAATAATCCAACAGTTAAAATATGAAATGTAGATGTCTTAATATAAGTTTCAAATTTACATATAAATTAAAAATATTATTACCGAATTGCTTCACCCAATCCCTACGTTTAGCGCATCCTCTTTAGCACGCGAGTAACGACCAGTAGCACCGTATTTCTCTCTGACTTGATTAGCAACCCAACTGTTGGGGCATATTTTTGGCATATTTTCTTTTAAATGATCGGGATAATCCACACTTATACCATTCAACCGTCTGAATTATTTCCTGTCACTATCCCATTTCATCCTGTTTTGTTCGTACAATGTGACCCACGATTGTGTCGCTTCAGAATTGTAAAGAATGAATTTATTGATTGCTTCAATTTTTGCAATCGTTGATGAAATCAAACCAACATTATATAGTACTTAGAGATCAAAATATACATTATATCAAAGTTTAACATGAATATTAATTAATTTCTAACATTATATCATAGGTCCTTGGACCATCTAGCTTTCAAATAAGGTCCACAACATTTACATCCAAAATACCCTTTGGTTACAAGACCTGCGAGATTATATTTGTATAAATTAATTAATATGCATGGCATGTTAAAGAATATCATGAAGATCATAACAAATATTACAATGAATTAAGTAACTAATATGTGAAAGAATATTGTTACATATATAAAAAAATAAATAATTAAACATGTAATTTACCAGAGAAAACTCCTAAGCCTAGATAATCATGTGTCGTGTAAGCACATATGCCATACAATGTAAAACTCCTCTCTGCTACAATGGGTCTTGATACATCATATACATTTATCCCATCCCATAATTCCTTCAATTCATCTACTAGTGGTTGTAAGTAGACATCCATATTCTTCACTTGTCTTCTACCAGGGACTATGAGAGCCAACATAAGATTTTCATTCTTCACAGACAACCATGGGGGGATATTATTATTTATCACTACTACAGGCCAAAAAAAATGGTTGGTGTTCTGGAGGGAATATGGGTTGATGCCATCCATGGCTATGCTAAGTCATAGACTTCGTACTTCATCCTTGAATTTTTCGGGCCATGTATCCTCTATTGCTTCATGGCTATTGAATCAGATGGGATTCGCATAACTCCCAACTCACTTCTGTGTGAGGCATGCCATCCCTACAACATAGCTAATTATTTGCAACGAAAGAGCCTTTGAATCCTTGGAATTATAGGCATGTGCCTCAATATCTTAAAAGGAGGAACAATACATGATTTAACCTTCTTTTTTGATTTATCATACCTGTCATGCCCACATTTCAGACACATCTCTTTGTTTACATATTATCCTCTATATAGAATACAATCATTTGGACATGCATGATATGATATGTACTCAATACCCAACATTTTGAACAATTTCTTTGAATCTTTGCAGCTACCCAGCAAGACATTATCACTCAGAAGAACCTTATCTTTGAATAACCTGTAGTTGGTGATCATGGAAAAATATATTAATAAATGTACATTAATGTCGATATAATTATTAATGTACTTCATAAAATTTACCATTTTTAATGTTCATTACAGTGTACTGATTATATTTCAAATTTATATAAGGGGAGTACTTTATGGTAACTTACCTCAAAAGTTCCAAGAAACATGCATTCGAAAAGCCAAACTTTGCTTTCAAGTTGTACAGTAACATCATTGTCCCCAACTGGGTAGACTTTGATTGACCGCCAGGTCCAAAGAGAGGGTTGGTGGAAGCAAATTTAAGGCTTTCGAAAAAGGTGTCAGAGATATGAGCATCATCCCCTAACTGATCATCATTTTGGAATGCATCTAACAACATTGTCTCCATGGCAGTCGTATCCCTTAAGTAATCATCCATACCAACCTCTATTTTATTGCCTCCATTGCCAGCTTGTGAAGAACTACTATTTCTGTAGTCATTCCTAATTGGTGAATCTGGACGTAGTGGTAATTGAATCGATGGTTGATTTAACCAATCTTGGTATCATTCCTCTCCGATTTTTTCTCTTAATTCAGTCTTCTCTCAATTTTATATTGTCGTGGGGTGCAACGGAAGATGGTAGTTAGGTCTTTCACCATCACTAGAATCCTAATAATTAAAAAAAAAAAATTGATCATGGTTAGTACAAAATATATGATATCAATTAGTAACCACGTTGACAATATTGCATGATTATAAATTGGTTTGACGTTGAAATAATTACATATTAATCAATATATATACCAAACAATGATAATTATAATTACCATCATTGTCCCGGGATTGTGGCTAGAAGATGCAATATTGTTACAATTGGCAGGGTGAAGCGGTTGTCCATTTTCATCTACCAAATGTGTCTTGCAGTATGCAGCTCTTGGTAATAACTTCCGACATTTTGGAGCAAATTGAATATTTTGTGCATCTGAACTCAGTGTTGAATCTGCATAAACCTATAAATTTGTATACATTATAAATTTAATTAAGTTGTACATGATTGACTGCATGGATAAAAAACATAAATTCAATTAGATAGTGAAAAAATAAAACAAATCTTAATTAAATATTACGTCTCTAGATGGATAGGGAGAACTCCACGATGGACATTGAGAAATATTATGGAACGAGCTGGATTTTTAAGAATTGTCCATTCCATATAATATATGATATTTTCTCACTGCATTTGAGAAAAATAACAATAAATTTTGGTGCACAAACCTAAATGTAATTTCGGTGCGTAATGTACAGATAACCGCACCAGTGTCATTTTATAACTCGACGCTTTGGTGCAGTTTGATTAAATGATGCACCAATAAACGAATAATCACAAATAAAAAAAGTGCAACCCTATTTTCTTTAAGTAAAAAAAAACGGTAAATTGAAAAATGGGCGGTAAAATATTTTCGAAAATATAATTTCATAAAACATTTCTTTAAATACTAAATACTTTTCATTATTTCACTATTTTTGCAAAAAATTCCAGCCAGAGATTTGCAGGAAACATACCTGGAGCAAACAAAGCACGAGAGCACTGTGGAGCAGGGAAATACATTTGAACAA
Organism: Pinus albicaulis; assembly: GCA_034641835.2. NCBI lineage: Eukaryota > Viridiplantae > Streptophyta > Pinopsida > Pinales > Pinaceae > Pinus > Pinus albicaulis. Next base: position 808,114,124 of record CM076577.1, read on the forward strand.
AAGTATTCAGACAATCAGAATTGCAAACCTCTCGTGATCCAAACCTTGTACCATAGAATTTCAAATGATGTGAGTGAATTTTATTGTTTTGTTGTACTTTTTTCTGCAGTTTTTTTTTATGTAGTAAAAAAAAAAAATCAAAGTCTATTGTTTTTTTTACCTTTTCTGTAGTTTTTTTTATGAAGTAAAATAACAAAATCAAAGTTTATTATTTTTTTTCCTTTTTTCTGCATTTTTTTTTAACTTTTCTATAGTTTTCAGAAACAAAATAAAAAAAGAAATCCCTTTTTAGAAACAAAACCCTAGATTCTTTTTGTTTCTGCCCTTTCTTCTCCCTCTTTCTGTAATTTCAGAATTAGGGCTTTTCAATTCAGATTTATAGGATTTGTATAGTCATAAGAGATCCAAACCACAGGACGACTTGCATAGTCGGATCCCAATCCATGTTGGCCCTTGCGTCAATCTAAAAAAAACATATTTTTTTTCCTTGGTGCGCCCTGCGCAACATAGCACACCGGTGCGTTATGTTATACCAGCGCACCGCGAAAGTACAGTGATAAAAAATAAAAAAATAAATATGTTTTTATCAGTGTGCCATATGTAACATATGGCACCGGTGCACTATTTCATTATGGCGCACCGCAAACGTGTTGTTTTATAAAAAAAAACCATTTTAGAAACAAACCCTACATTTTTTTTTGTTTCTGCCCTTTCTTCTCCCTCTTTCTGTGATTCCAGAATTAGGGATTTTCAATTTATATTTATAGGGTTTGTATTTCTAAATATAAGCCTAATATATCCAACCCACGGGAGGACCTGCATAGCTGATCCTAATCCATGTCGGCCCTGTGTAAATTAAAAAAGAAAAGAAAAAAAATTTGGTGCGCCTTGTGTACTGGATCGCACAGGTGCGCTCTATTATCCTAGCACACCGCGCAAGTACTGTGATAAAAAATTAGAAAAATAAATATTTTTTCTCAGTGCGCCATTTGTAAAATATGCAGCTGGTGCGCTATTTCATTATGGTGCACCGCGAACATTTTTTTTCGAAAAAAAAAAATCAAAAATACAAACCCTACATTCTTTTTGTTTCTGCCCTTTCTTCTCCCTCTTTCTATGATTTTAGAATTAGGGATTTTCAATTTATATTTGTAGGGTTTGTATTGATAATTATAGACCTAAGACATCCAACCGACGGGACGATTAGCATAGTCGGATCCCAATCCATGTGGGCCCTTGCATGAATTTAAAAAAAAAAAAGATTTTTTATCGGTGCTCTGGGCGTAACATAGTGCACCGGTGTTCTGTATTGTACAAGCGCACTTCATAAGTAATGTGATAAAAAATTAATAAACAATTTTTGTTTATCGGTGTGCCATATGTAAAATATGGCACCGGTTTATGCTACAAAAATTAACACTGGACGATTTTTATTATTTTATCATGGTTAACTGGTGCAGTGATTGACGTGTAACACACCGGTGCTCCTTATTGACATAGAGCAACATTTGGTCTATTATACTATTTGTGCGGTGCATTTGGAAGACAAACACGCACCGATGTCGGTGCGTATACCATGAATGGTGCACCAGTTTCTTAAGATTTTTTTTACTTGAAAAGTTGACAATTTATTTATAAATATATTAATGAATGATATGCTACAGGTTTGAGATTGATAAAGAAATGACTGGAAAGAGATCAAGTAACAAAAATACTGATAACACATTAAGAAAAGAAAAAAAGGCAAGTTCTTTGTAATTTTTTTACAAAAAATATTATTTTTGAACTATATGTAAGTTTAACTAATATGTATTGTTTATTGTGTATCATGCAGAGCCACAAAATGATGAAGCTCGATAAGATTATTTTTGATCTGGGACCAGAAGAGCGTAAAATCTTTATGTAAAAATTAATGCAAAAGGATGAATCAAGTGAATGAAAAAATTGTTGGGAAAAATACTGAGAGGGGGGGGTGAATCAGTATTTACTGCATATTCAAACTTTTTACTTTTTCATTCCTTAAAACCCATACGCTACTTTACTTCATGGCTTGCGTACTCTGTGGATCCCTTTATGAAACTAGCGTATACACGAGGGTTAGATATGTCATTAAATCTTCACTTAAACCATTCCATCATTTATTCATCGGATATTCGATCGCCGGTAAACGAGGTGCGGTAAGAACGGAGATAAACCATCACAAGCATACACATGAACACTAGGATTTTTGGGTGGAAAACTAAATCGGGAGAAAACCACGCTGAGTTGCTCGGCCTTCAATATTTTATTATAGAAGAAAACATCTTACGAAACATATGTGCGTGTCGAGACTTGACCGACACGCGGGGCACCCACACGCTCGTTTCGACCTCCTCACGGAAGGGAGCTACGACCCACGACTCGTTTACCCGGCCTCACCTGGAAGGGAGCTACGACCCCCCGATCTCGTTTACCAGCCTCACCTGGAAGGGAGCTACGACCCCCCGATCTCGTTTACCAGCCTCACCTGGAAGGGAGCTACAACCCCCTGACTGAAGGCTACAACCCTTAGCACCACCTTGGACCACGTTTCATCAATTTTCACACTGGATCCAACAACTTCAATAAAACAACACTTGCAGGCAACATTTCATCATATTTTCAAACTGGACCCTTTCCATACTTTTAAGCACAAACATACATCACCAACAGATACATATCAACACAGATCAGATAGCAGAAACACAGCAGAACAGATCAGATATTTCATACCCCTTGCTTCAGCAAGCCCTAGTTTGCATACGCGCTTTCACTTCATTGATGTCGCGTATATACGCGCTTCCGTCCACACAAACCAGCGTATACCTCAGTGTATATTTCATTGCGCATACGCGCTTTTACTTCAGAGAAGCTGCGTATATACGCGCTTCCTCCACGGCGAAGTAGCGTATAGATCTTTAATCATTACAGAGCAGCATACTTCATCAGATCAGACATTCACCTCAGATTCAACTCTTTACTTCAGACAGATGTTCGCCTAGATGCTCGCCTCATCACAGATCTAAGCCTTCCATAATCAGATCTAACAAATACAAGAGCAATTCAGATATAGATATCAAACCTTTACCCTTTCCATACAGATATACTTCATAGAGAAGTATTCATTCAAGCTCAGACATCTTGCACCCACACACTTGATTTGCACAATGAATTTCTTCTCCTTATATAGTTTTATCCTTTTCAATACCATGAGCCCCTTTTTCAATACCATGGGCCAAAGCAATACCATGAGCCCAAAACTACCTGGACGGGGTTAATTAGGCGGATCATTACCCAATACAATGGGTCAATACCATGGTGGTTACCCTTGGTTTTGCACTTTTTGAGTGCTTTAGCCCATACGCTACTTGGCACGTTCCTTTCCGCGTGCATACACGACTTTCCCTAGGCCAATCCGCGTATACCAAGAGACATACTCTTTTTCATCATACTTTGAGTACATTCTGAAATCCTTTCTTCATAGCCTTCTGTACACACTGTAGAAACATCATATTTTCTTCATCAGGAACATATTCTTTCAAGCACAACTTCATCAAGTTGTCATCATCTTCATCAGGTGGGTTGCCTTTCACGGACAACATATTGTCAACAAACATTATATCATATCAGATTTACATCATTTACTAAGTCCATCAAGTCAAGCATAACTTCATCAGGTGGTTTGCCATCAAGGACAACACATGTCAACAGTCGCATGTCTTCATCTTCATTCGGTGGGTTGCCATCAAGGACAACACTCTGCATCATATTTCCAACAATCTCCCCCTTTGGACTTGATGGCAACCATGATGGTGTTTGGTTACCACAACAGATAAGTACAGTGATACCATGTCACTCTCCCAATTCTTTGACACCATTATCTGCATTCAAACACCATTTCACTCTCCCCCTTTGACATCAAGGGCAAAGGGAAGGCAAAGGGCGGATCAAAAACCAACACTCTCACCCCCTTTTCTCCTCATATAGAAGAAGCGTTCTGTAGATCTGATGTGTGCTGAAGTAGCCAAGCTCCCCCTGAGTTCATGCTGAATCTTTAAACATATTTTTCAATAAAGTACATGACTCTTCCTATCACCAAAGACTCATACTTACATCAAATATCCAACCAAGTGGACTTACATATGAGACTCAAGTACCCAACCAAGTGGGTTTACACATTTCAATTCAGCTACCCAACCAAGTGGGTTTACAAAATTTGACTCAGCTACCCAACCAAGTGGGTTTACAAATTAGACAAGTCCTTACATGACTAACTATTACAATTTTACATCATGGGTCTCAACATGACCTTTTCATCAAGCTACAAATATAACTTTTAAGACCAACACCAGAAAGTCCTCAAGAAAGAGAACATATTTCAGAACCATCATAATGCCAATACTGCATTATACTCAGCAACGCTAATGCTCCCCATGCAATCTTTCCAAATGACTAAGGCTCCCCCTTAGTTTGTGCATCCTGAAAACTTCCCCCAACAAATCATCAAGGCATCTTCATCAAAACATTAGAAGCAGAATTATGAGAACTGGAACACCACCAGAGATACCAATCAGTATTAGAGATACCAAACAGCACTGCAGCTGTGCTGAAGAGAGCTAAACCAAGCAAAAATTGTCAGCAACCAACCATACGCGGTTTTCTGTGCAGGAACTCGCGTACATACGCGACTGTGTTTCAGGAAACCCGCGTATCCCAAGCCATCTTCTAAAAATTTATGCAGATCTGATTCTCTATGAGGAAAAGACAATGTTCAACTTCTTTCTGAGATATTTGACTGCTTCCCTGGACTACAGATATAACAGAATAGTGTAGTTGTGTCTTCAAGCGTCATCCAATGGTTGTAGCATAAGCCCATTAGTAACCAAGCCTTCAGATCCTTTGCAGCATCAATACATTCTTTCCAAAAGAGATCATCATACCAGAACATCATCTTCAGATATGTGTCAAGCAATCATCCATGTGGTCCAAAATCACCATGATCTTCAAGATGTAACATGAAGTAACATATGTAAGCAAAAGATCTCAACCATAGCAACCAAACTCTATATGATCTGAAACAAACGATATCCAACTCATCCACACAAAGATACTTATCAGCAACCAGGGCTCAAAATCTCATCATAATAATCCATGTACCAAATCATCATCATTTGAGCATGAGTATCACCAAGACCAAAGAATAAGCAATCATATTTCCAACAATGCAACCATTAGAATTCAACCTGCTACTCCCCCTAAACCAGTGCTTCTTCCTTAACTTGTGCAATCTGAGACACCTTCAACAGCAAGTCATCAACAAAAATCTCTGCATGATCTGTCCTCATCTCCAAACTATAAGACTTTCATCTCAACAACGAATGCTCTTCATCATAAAGCTACCAGGCTTCATCCATAATCTTCAACAAAAGAACCCATGTATCATTTCATTATCATGAGTATAACCATAATAGTGCAATCATTAGCAGTCAGACTGATGCTCCCCCTGGACCTTTGCTTCAGATCTTCAGCTATCAGATAAATTTTCTTATCATTAATGCATACGCGACTGCATCTTCTGGAACTCGCGTGTATACGCGACTTTAGTTAATGGAACCTGCGTATGGAAAGTGAAGCATAGAAAATTTCCATTTTCCTTCATTTCCTCCTGAGCTTGTACCTCCTATACCTGTCCTTTCCACATCAGATGCGCTGTCAGAAGTAAACATAACCAGTATAATCAAATCAACCATGAGAGACATCATGCATTGCTCCCCCCGTGACGATACATTACTAAATCTCATAATGTATCCCACATCATTCCTGCAGTCAATAAGAAAAGTCAGCTTCAGAAGCGGATGACTGCAGTAGGGTCATAATTCCCTACGTTTTTTATCGGTCCTTCATCTTGAATTGAGTGTTTTCTTCAAGAAAATCATTGTCTTCTAGATCATCCACAAAAACATCCTTTTCTTCTCTAGATTGTTTCTTATTCCATCCCTCCATCTTCTTCCAGATTTGTTTTCTATTTGTGTGCTGAAATTTCTCATATATGTTCGACCTGCATTCCTTTCTTATATGTCCATACTTGTTACAAGAATAACATCTCATGTGTCCAGAAAAATAAGCATAAGAATCATAATGAGTATTTCTATTCTTCCTCCTCTTACAATCAGTTGCTTTGTGTCCATACTTGTTACATGAAAAACAATATCCCTTGAAGAAACCAGAGTACCTTTCTATGTAGGAACTGTTTGTTTGAGGCTGAAATGATCTGCTCCTGCAATTTTCTGCAACATGTCCATAATTATGACATTTAAAACATTCAACGTTCTTGAATGAATTCCTTTGAGAATTCATGATTGTTGGTTGAGCTTTTGTCTCTTTCAATACTTCAGGTTTTGCATTGACATCCTCTGAATTTTTGGCACTTCCTTGTGAGCTAGATTCTCCTTTAACAGTTTCACGGAAACCAAGACCATGTTTGATAGCAGGAGACCTTTGATTACTCAGAATATTGTCCAAAATGTTAGTACTATCATGAAACCTCAAAAGTTTAACCTTTTCTTCTAATTTACCTTTGAGAATATTTACCTCAACCTCCAAGGCTTGACATTGCTTTGACATGCTTTCTTCTTTTCTTCTTCCATCTTCAACTTGATCCTTCAGATTTAGAATCTCTTCTTTCAACCAATCTTCATTTCCTTCACATGTTTGTTGCAGCTCTTCATTCTTCTTATTTGATTTTTCCAGATCTTCTTTGAGAGAGATGATTTCTGCTTCAAGGCCTTTCTTTTCAAATGATTGTAGAGGTTCCTTATTTTTCTTACTTGATGCTTCTAAATCTTCCTGAAGACAAATGATTGCAGCTTCAAGTCCTTCATTCTTCTTGCGTGATTTTTCAAGATCTGCTTCTAGATCTTTAATTCGATTGGATGCATAAGTATGAAACCTTTGATACTTGTCCACCTGTCCATTCAGCATTTCTATTTTATCTTTCATTTGTGAGATCATCTCTTTATAGATAGTTTCTTGCTTATTGTATGAACTTTGTAGTTCTTCTTCTTTAATCTTGAGAGCTTCTTCTAGATCCACAACTTTACTTTCACTATCTTTACTATTGTTTGCACAAAGAAGAGTATTACAAGTGGCCTTCTCCTTTTTCTTCTTTGCCATGAGTGCTTGTAGATATTCGTCAGAATCTGTTTCATCTTCTTCAATTTTTGCTATACATGATTTCTGAGATATCTCCTTTCCTCGAGTAACCTTCTTCTTTTGCTTCTTAGCCATGAGCACTTTCAGATCTTGGTCAGAATCTTCTTCATCTTCACTGGACACTTCATCATCATCTTCTTTTGCATAATAACTCTTTCTCTTCTCAAATTGTTTCTTTTTACCATGCTTTTCTCTATAAGGACATTTAGCAGCATAATGACCAACTTTTCCACACTCAAAACATTTGAAGGGAAGCTTACCTTTGAATCTTCCAGTACCTAGTTGGAGCTTTCTCACGAAATTCGCTTCTTCTTCATCGGATATATAGCTCGATTCTTTGACAACTTCCTTTTCCTTTCCTTTTGTAGATGCCTTAAAAGCAGCTTCTCTTACTTGAGAAGGACCTCCTTGTCTCATTTCAAAAGCAGTCAGAGTACCATGTAATTGAACAATAGTAAGCGATTGCAGATCTTGCCTTTCTTCAATAGCTGAAACTTTAGAGTCAATTTTTGAAGTCAAAGATCTTAAGACCTTTTCTACCAGAGTAGTATCAGCCATGGTTTCACCCAAATTTCTCATCCGATTTACAATATCATCTAGACGAAGAAAGAAACTGGCAACACTTTCATCACTACGCATCTTCAAATTTTCATATTCAATTCTAAGAGATTGGAGTTTTGCACTTTTTACCTTTGTGTCTCCTTCATAGCTTAGAATGATTTTGTCCCATATATCTTTTGCCGAATGTAGCTGCATCACTTTAGCAAATTCTGATTCAGACATGCTTCCCAATAAGACATTCACTGCTTTGGCATTGATTTCATACTTCTTCCTTTCTGCTGCATCAGTAGGAATACTTGCCGGGTATTGATAACCTTCTTCCACGATTGCCCATACATCTGCACCAAGACTTTGCAGATATGCTTTTGTTCGTACCTTCCAGAATATCAGATTGCTTCCATTGAATAGAGGTGGCTTTATAGACATTACTCCTTCTTGACTTCCCATTGCGACGGATCTCCTTCAAGCGATCAAGCTTCTGCAGAAGGACCACGCTCCGATACCAATTGTTGGGAAAAATACTGAGAGGGGGGGGTGAATCAGTATTTAGGGCAAACTGAAACTTTTTACTTTTTCATTCCTTAAAACCCATACGCTACTTTCCTTCAGTAAACTAGCGTATATACGCGGATCCCCTTTATGAAACTAGCGTATACATAGAGATTTAGATATGTCATTAAATCTTCACTTAAACCATTCCATCATTTATTCATCATATATTCAATAAGCAAGAACAAAAGTGAAGAAACGTATCAACCATCACACAAAGCATCACACATGAACAATCGGATTTTTAGGTGGAAAACCCAAATCGGAGAAAACCACCGCCGTAGTTTTTTGCTCAACCTTTCAATATTTTATTATAGAGAAAAAACATCTTACAACATATGTGTCAAGGCACTGGACCAAACACGCCAGTAACCCACCTCCGCGCCGTTTACCGCCTTCCTCCCCGGAAGGGAGCTACGACCCCCGACTCGCGTTTACCGCCTCACTCCGGAAGGGAGCTACGACCCTCGATCTCGCTTTCTTACCAAATTCCACCCGAAGGGAGCTACGACCCCCTGATCTCGTTTACCAGCCTCACCTGGAAGGGAGCTACAACCCCCTGACTGAAGGCTACAACCTTCAGCACAACCTTGGACCACGTTTCATCAATTTTCACACTGGATCCAACAACTTCAATAAAACAACACTTGCAGGCCACATTTCATCATACTTTCAGACTGGACCCTTTCCATACTTTTAAGCACAAACATACATCACCAACAGATACTTATCAATATAGATCAGATAGCAGAAACACAGCAGAACAGATCAGATATTTCATACCCCAAGAATATGGAACACCTTTGCTCAAGTAAGAAGGTTTGAACATATTCCATACTTCCATCAAGACAATCATGAAATAATGTCCTATTGATAGGGAGGAGTTGAACACACTGTGACAAGTACCTTGTTGAGAAAAAAATCAGAAAAATGGTATTTTTCTATGTTTATTTTGTAAATATTATCTGTGTATCTATCATTATAAGGCACCCATGAATGTTTGTCTCAAAAAAATTTAAAATATAACCCAGAAGATTTTTTTTTTTTCTGTCATTTTCTTCCTTTCTGTGATTTTAATTAGGCTTTTCCAATTTTATAGATTTAATAGGTTTGTATTGAAGCATGCAACCTGTATAGCAACCAGAAAACTTACTAACTTTTTCATATTTAATATTCAACTTATATGTAAACTTTGTATAATTAAAAAAATAGATTTTTTTTATCAATGCTCCAGGCGTAACATAGCGCAACAATGCTCTATATTGTGCACTGCATAAGTAATGTGATAAAAAATTAATAAATAAATTATTTTTTAGAGGTGCACCATATGTAAAATATGGCACCGGTTTATGCTACAAAAATTAACACTGGATGATTTTTATTATTTTATCATGGTTAACTGGTGCGGTGATTGACTTGTAATGCACAAGTGCTCCTTGTTGACATAGAGCACCGTTTTGTCTATTATACTATTGGTGCAGTGCGTTTGGAAGACAACCACACACTGGCATCAGTGCATATGCCATGAATGCCGCATTGACTTCTTGAGATTTTTTTTTTTATTTGAAAAGTTGACAATTTATTTTTAAATATATTAATGAATGATATGGTATAGGTTTGAGATTGATAAATAAATTACTGACAAGAAATCAAGTAACAAAAATACTGATAACACATCAAGAAAATAAAAAAAGACAAGTTCTTTGTAAATTTTTTACAAAAAATATTATTTTTGAACTATATGTAAGTTTAACTAATATGTATTGTTTACTGTGTATCATGCAGAGCCACAAAATGACGAAGCTTGATAAGTTTATTTCTGATCTAGGACGATAGGAGCGTAAAAGCTTGATGGAAAAATTGCAAATTGATGAATCAGGTGAATGAAAAAATACTATCGATCCAATATGAGTTTCTTTTTTTAGTTTTCATTAATAATATAATTAAAATTATTAGATAACATGTGTGAAATAGTCTATTAATTCACATACGTTTAATTTTCTACAGGGACCAACAACTTATAAAAGGAATGTTGTTCTAAGAAAAGAAAAAAATAGAACATGCAAATGAAAATGAATTGCTCCTTAACTCATCTGAAGTGGTGCTGGAGGTTAACGAAAGGGGGAAAAACTTTTACGAAAGTTTTAGGGATCTAGTGGAACGATGTATAGACATTCTTTCCACTTACAATAAAAAAACCAATCTAATGATTCCAGGAACAAAATTTTATCTAAACTACAAGAAGAGTTTCTAGAGAATTGATCAATGAGACATGTCATACTTTTAATAGCTAAAATATACAAAAAAAAGAGGAATGAAAAAGGAATATTGCTTTAGATGTTTGTCTAGAATTATTTATAAATATCACTTTTCTTATACTTACTTTTCATATATCGATATAAAAATTAAATAGTTTATTGTCATGTTACATTTTCAAGAAGATTAAGAAAATCTCAAAAGATGAATGAGTTGATATCAAAAATATGCCAGTAGGAATGTTCAAAAAGGTGTACAAGGAGATGGTCAAAGAAATGGACAAAATTGCATCGCGGGAGGAGCCATCTCAACAACAACGTGCTTCAAATTTATTATGTAATCGTTGAATTTTTCGATCATTCTGTACAATAAATAAACAATTTAGCATTAAATATTAATTTTCAAGTATTTTCTCGTAGAAAAGAAAAGAAAATGGAACTCATTCAGCACATAAAACGGGACGACAAGGAATAAAAGGATTGATATCAAAATTTGTGAGTAATTGTTACTTCCTTATAACAACTTAACTAGATGTCATTTTTGTATTTTTTAAGTTGTTTTACAAAAATCATCACTGAATGTCTTCAAACATGTGCTAACATAGAAAGAAGAACCATCAGAGGAATTGATTGAAATTGGGTTAAATATGGGTTGTGAGCATATGTTGGCATATCAGAACTTAATTGTGGAATTTGTAAGCTTCTATTGATCTTGTTTTACTTAGCTCCGTCTATAATTAATAGAAAAAATAAATCTTTATATTAAATATATGATTTGTTATGGGGTATAAAACTTGCAGGAAACAAAGTATGGCGCTGTGCCAACAGATCAAATCTTGAAAGATGGCATGTTAGATGGTTTTGAAATAATGTGTATAGTTTATGAGTCAATTGTTGCATTGGTACATCATTTCTTTTTTATTTACATTGATGTATATTATTTAATATTGCAATTTTCATTATTCTCACCAATGTATCTACACTCATTATAGTTTATTTTTATGTTTATAGATGAAAGGTGAAGAAGAAGAAAACAATCAACACCATGAACAAAACATTCCTGAAAATAACCCAAGTCATGGAAGTAGCTCTAGCAGTGACAACAGTTCAAGTGAAGAATGATGATCACTATGTTTGGATATCAAAGCAAGGCGTTGTATTTTTTGAAAAATGTCTGTGAAATCAAACATTTTCTTTAATGTAATGGACATAGTGTCCCAATTGAAAGATAAAGGGATACCAATAAGTGTCCCATTTTGTATGACACAGAATGTCTTATATATATATATATATATATATATATATATATATATATATAATAAATGTTTTAATTTATTCTATTGCATTCTCCATTGTCGTTCTCAAATGCACTAATAAAAATTTAATTCATATGAATATTGTTATAAGATATATATATGTCGATTTTTTATGAATAATGAATTTTAGAAAACCACAATAATTATGATATAATATAACAAATTAATCCAAACATCACATTCAAATGCATTAATAAAAATTTAATTAATATGAATATTGTTATAAGATGTGTCGACTTTTGATAAATAATGAATTTAAAACAATCACAATAATTGCACTATCACAGGTTGATGTTTCTAAAAAATACAAAATGAAAACCGATGCGTGTATTCTTATACCGGTGCGCTTGTATTATTAAGTGCACCAGTGTGTTTTTACGACCTATGGGCACTGCACAAATACCAAAACCAGTTAAAAATATCAAGGCATTTGTGCGGTACGACGCTCCGATGCATTTATGTCTATATACGCACCGGTGCCGTTTTATGACCTATTAGCACCGCACGAATACTGAAACCAATTATAAATCTCGGTGTGTTTGCATGATACTATGCACTGGGGCGTTTCTGTGTCTATACACATCGGTGCCTTTGGACGACCTATAGGCACCACACGAATAGCGATACCAATTATAAATCTCAGTGCATTTGTGTGATATTGCGCACTAGGGCGTTTATGTGTCTATATGCACCAGTGTATTTGTATGACATATTTTCACCACATGAATACCGATACCAATTATAAATCTCAGTGCATTTGTGTGAAAGAGTGCACCAGTGCATTTCTATAAGTCTACGCACCAGCACGTTGATAGGACCTATGGGCACCGCTTAAATCCCAAGACCAATTAGAACGGCCCCATGCGTCGTATCACCAACACTACGCCTCATGCTATTTTATATCATAACAGCCTAGTGCATTCTCCTTTGACTGCCTCGGGGCTCCGACTACAGGTACGCACCAGTGCGTTAAATCGTGATTAGCGCACCGATGAAAAAAATATCCATAATAACCTTCGGCTACCCATTTTTTTTAGTTGTGTTGATTTTTTGTTAAAAGCTCTGCCAAAACCTCCGTAACCATAAAAGGATGTGGTAGCCTATGTTTTTTTGACAATTTTGGCCAATTTTATATCACTAAAAACCTCCTTTATAACCTCTGCTAGAGGGTCTTTTCCTTGTAGTGAATAGATGTCCATGATTTAGAAACCTCTGATCATGTTAAACATGCAGTCATGATCTTCCAAAAGTTGTTTGGAGAAACTACTATACTAGACCCCATTGCATCTGTTCCCACAAACAAAGGTGGTAACCAATTCAGTAGGGGTGCTTATTCTTATGTTGTCTTTGGTGCTTCTAGAGAGGACTACGATGTATGAAAAATGTATCTCTCGAGAAAGAATTATTAGTGAATTTCCATGTGAATAGAGTAGATACATACAGTAGTAGTGTGCGAGTAGTTATGAAACTCCTATATTTTAAACAAACGTTACTTATTGCACTATTTTTTTTATCTTTAAAAATGTTAAAAATTTATTTTCACATTTCTAATTTTATTGTAATGTGGCGGACTGATCGTGGCACATTAACAACTGCATGACAGGTAAACAAATAAAAATTTCACTTTTAGATTAGTTTCTTTATCTTTAACAATTTTTATTTATTTATTTCATGGTTCTTTTTATTTTATAATGTGGCAAGATGATCGCGGAAAGAGGTCAGCTGAAGAACATGTAAAATGCCAACCTTGCTCTATATTCAGGTATTTTAATTTTTAACATAATTGAAATAATATTAATTTTGTTCAAATATGCAAACATTTATCCATGCTGCACGTCATGATTCCCTCAACAAGGAATATTTTTATTCATCTCCAAGTCCATTTGTTTTGATGCGAAAAAATATTCAAAACACAAAAAAGGAACTTGAGCGTTTGATAGACATTGTGCCTCAAACACCTAAAATAGAAAAAATGATATTACAAGTTATGACCCAACTTCAAACATATGAGGTAATAACAAAAAATCAAAAGGATATTTTTATTGTTATGCATAGTATCAATTGTGATAGGTTGATTTATAACTTTTACATTAACTAACTAACAAAAAAATTATTTCATATGTAACGTTTTGTGCAACGTGTTTTCCCCGTTGTTGGTAGTAATGGGACATAAAGGCAATATATTTCTGAGGAACCCCTTCGTACACCTCGTATGCCTTTAGGTAACATCCAAGAAAGACACCCCCAAGAAGACACACAACCAACCGCTGAACGTGGTGGCAGTGATGAGGATGATATGGATAACTTTACGGTTTCATTTCCTGGAGCTACACATGTCACCTACACGGGGACCATTCCAGGCACATTTTTGGTGAATAATGAAGGTGTTCTTATAAAGCAAGTACAACTCCTAGGTAAGTTTTAATATTTTAACTATTTCATGTATTCTATCTAAAACGTATTTTATCATGATTATTATTTCTAAATTAATGATAATATCTTTTTCTATGTAGGAAACAATTATTTCTATAGGGCCTTGGAGAGTAAGGCATTGGTAATTTTTTTCCCAACCTTATGCACAAGGTGGCATTCCCAGAATTCCAACCTGAAAAAAGAACTTCTAGATTATCTAGAAGGTCTTTTTGGGGCAGACACATTTGATAGAACAACGGTCTCCCGGGCAGTTGGCCAATCTGAAATATACATGGGACACATATAGGACTTACTTGCAAAATAATTCTAGATACAAACGTCCTCTCATGATTCAAGAGAGGGAATTGAGAGCACTCATCGAGGACGGAAAAGAGAAAAAGGCCAAGAAAGAAGGAAAAATGCCAACTGGACCCACAAGGTAAATTACGACTTTAATTCAATAGCTTTATTTTTCTCTATGTCTAAAATAAAAGTGTGCAACATAACTAAATTCAAGCTTTTGATGATAGTTTCCTGACAGCTTGAAGGCAAGCAAAGCTAGGATTAACAAACAAGGCCAACACAAGCTAGGCCAGAGTGGCTACTTGAAATTAGCCACAAGAATTGTAAGTAGTTAAACATCTTATTAATTGTATTTCCTTCCAACATTTTTGTAATCCCATCAAATAACATTAAAAATAAAAAAAACTTGTGAAATGTAGGGTGACGACTTTGGAATGAAAACCACAAAGGAAGACAGAGAGATTGCATTCCATTCTGGCTATCAAGTCATAGTTGAATGTCATAAAATCTTAGGACAGGTCCCAAGATCTAATATGCATGATAAAGTAAAACATTAACCTTTCAATATGTTTTTTTTTTTTCATCGATAAATTTAATTTCTAACAACTTTGTTTAAATCAGTGGACAAACATTTTAAACATGCCAAATATCCCATCTGTAAAGTAGTGTATTGAGAGTGAAATATTTCCAGAAAATGGTCCTCACGTGCAACTTGATCATTCCAGTGGGGACCAGGCCGACAGTGCTGGTATTAATGAGGCCCACAACAATAATTAATTTATACTTATAATTTTTTCTACTTATACATTTAGGGTTGTTTCCTTATACAATTTTTTATTTAAATAATAGAGAATGTTGTACTTGAGCATCCTATCACCAGAGAGGAACACGAGGCAACGATTCCAACGATAACAATTGGTGCACTAGGTAAATAATGTCATTGCAATTTTTTTTTATTAATATTACCGAACTACATCAATTATATTTGAAAACAATAAATTTAAATTTAATATTATTTATTTTTGTAGGTGATGCCCCATCACTGCATGAGACCAGATATCATGAGTAACTGACTAGGTCATCTATGCGAGAAAGGAACCAAACACAAGTAGAGAACAATGATGGTGATGAAGTAGTTAAGGGCTTTAGAAATAGGAAGAAGTAAAAGAAAAATTGATTATGTAAAATATTGTATTATTATAAGATAGATGATGAATGATGTAGCATACTTGAATTTTTTTTTGTGTTATATAAAAACTCATTTATAATACTATTTTTATGACATACACTTTCAATGCTTTTTTGCGTACTTTTTGTTGCATTTCTTTTTAATTAGTTATTGAATTTTTTTTTGTGCTCATGTTCTTAAAAGATGAAATATATACTAGGTATTAGGGAATTGAGAGTGATGTGAAAGGGAGGAGGGGCCATAAGAGCTTCCACCTTCACGTGGTTGGCCCTGTTTAGTAGAAAATAATTTATTGGAGTGATTTAATATTGGAGAAAACCTCCCTCGATCGAACATAGTAGCAAAAAAGTTACTATTGACTTAGTTGCTACCCTTCATTAGGGGAATTTTGAGGTCTTAAATGGGCCTCCTAAGGAAATTATAAGATAATAGTGGAAAAAATCAAATAAGATTTGATGACATCATCAAATTTTAGAAGGAAAAATGAAAAAACTACTTTTTCAACTCGTATTTTCAACTTATCTCCCAAAATTTTTACTCAAATTTCGAGCAGAAGTACTCATTGGATGCGAAATTTAATTTCCCGTCCAAGGAGTACCCATGTTGCATACTTTCGATGGGTCCTACTACACGAAAAATGATAAATACATAAAAAACGTGATTGTAATCATGTTTTTTTATGTATTTCTCATTTTTCATATAGTAGGGTTCATCGAAAGTATGAAACATGGGTACTCCTTGGATGATGAATTAAATTTTGCATCCAAAGAGTACTCCCGCTCGAAATTTGAGTAAAAATTTTGGGAGATAAGTTGAAAATACGAGTTGAAAAAGTAGTTTTATAATTTTATTATTTTTTAATAATTTTACCCTTTTATTTCAAAAATGGTAAATCATCCCCCATAGTTGACATCATCATCTTGAATCCTATTGGTTGTTATAAATTTTATTTTTTTTATACATTTTTCTTAGGAGGCCCATTTTAGACCTTAAAATTCCCCTAATGCAGATCATGGGAGGATTGTTCCAAGTTCAAGAGACTCGAATAAATTGTTCTTGAAATGAAGAGGAGCTTATTCAGGTATGTTTTGACATTGTCAACATATTTTCTAACATTATCATAATAATGCATCTTAGAGTAAAAAATACTACAAATTTTACTTGTATTTATTGTATAGATAATCATGGATGTTGAATGAATTGGTAGCGCAAGTACAAATCCTCTTGCATTATGAGTAACAACAACTAGCTGCATATGTGGAAAAACACCCTCCTATACTGATTTATTCTTTTAAAGTAAAATAAACATATTTATTGAAGATTAAAAAATGTGCCATATTGATTTAGATCATATTGCTAACACAAATACCAAATAGTACTTATTAAGGCATCCCCTTGGATGCAATATTCAACAAACTCAATGAACTATCTTTTAATTTATACATATGTTTAGTGTTGTTTTCATGTAAAAGTTGGAGTGGAAAGCAATGCTAGCCCTTATTTGTTCAAGGCCACGTGCAATATTTAAACTAAACATAATTCACACAAAGGGATATTAAAAGGTAGTTTTGTTAAATGAACATGCCCTTGATCTTATAAAAAAGGTACCAATTTATTACTGGAGATACCTCCAAAGGGGCAGAAGTAAGCCTGAGATGATCATCCACTTTAGGAAGGAACTAAAATTTTGTTTATGGAATGATCCCAATAGTTGATAAATGAGAAACGAAGATCGACAACCTCCGAAGTGAGCTAGGATAAGATGCAAGACAACTGAAACAGTTGTCTTGCATCCTAGCTCACTTGGGAGGTCATACATCTTCCTTTATCCTTTATCAACTACTGATATCATGCCATAAGCCAAATGTGAGTTCCTTCTTAAAGTGGATGATCATCTCAGGGTTACTTCTACCCCCAAAGAAATTTTCTAAGAGTCGCGTCACAATTTCGACGATTGTTTTTGTCGCTAGTATGACCCAAACGTCGCTAATACTAGTGTGAGACTAGCGACGGATAAGGTGGCACTGCCGACGGTTTCTTCCGTCATTGGTATGGCCCAACTGTCGCAATTTCTATGCCCAGTGTCGGAACAATGACAACTATGGTGGCACTTCCAATAGTTGTTTCCATCGCTGGTATGGCCCAACCATCACAACAATGTTATGCCAAGTGTCAGATTAGCGACGAATGTGGTGTCACTTCCCACAGTTGTTCCTGTCGCTGATATGGTCCAACCGTCACAACAATATTATGCCAAGTGTCAGAATAGCGACGACTATGGTGCCACTTCCAACGGTTGTTTCCGTCGCTGATATGGCCCAACCATCATGAAAATGTTACGCTAGTTGTCGGAATAGCGATAACTATCGTGGCACTTCTGATGGTTGCTTCTGTCACTGGAAAAGTAATAGATTTGAATGTGCGACGACATGCCGTCAGTATTGTGACCCATTTTGGGAAGGCATCGGTGTCATAATACTAACGTCTCCACATGATGTCGGAATAGTGACAATAAACACCACAATTCAAATATTGTCTACTGTTGCTCTACCGACAATTATTAGAAGTGTCTCATATGCGACTGTACAAGAAGTGACATTTTTCCCAACCTCAAAGTTTCACTCTTGGGATGCCTATGTGTCACAATAGAGACATTTTGGCCATCGCAAATTGGGCCAAATATTCTAATCTTTGAAGCACTGAGATGATCATTGAACCATTTATTTCTTCCTTTGGCCTCCAAATTAAAAGCATAGCAAGACCCTCCAGAAACACAAAAAAATGATGAAAGAGCAGTGGTGGACAAAATTCCAAGTTTTGGTGGCTATGGAAAGTATCACAGTGATAGAGAGGAGCTCTTGAAGCTTGTGCAAGGATGGAATGAATTTTTAAAATACTTTGGTGCTCCTTTATAACGTAAAAACTCGATTTTGGCTTGATAGTGGAGTGACATCATATACTTTTGACCAAATGACTTTATAATGAGATTATTAATGTAACATAATTTCTTCAATAGGGAGGTTACATCTCTAATGTGGCATATATGTACCTATGATTCCCTTTAAAACACTTTATTCCCTAAGTGATAACTCTCATGACAACTTACTAGTTTTGGATGATGATGACATCACTCCAAATGGAAATATGATGACACTCATGACACTCTCATGATCAACCTTATGACACCATGACTCTTCCTTTTCAGATTATAAATAATGACACTTAATGAAGGAAAAATGACCTATGGTGACATAAATGACTCATGAAACTGATTATAAATTGACCTTGATGACCATGAAATGAGAGTAGCATTACACTTAGACAATGACTTGACCATTTGAAAACCAAGAGAGATATCAAATTTTATTTGAAAATAAAACAATTTGACCGTAAGACTCTAACTACAGTGAAAAGAGTAAATTTTGATCACTGTGACTATTGGACAACATGAAGTAAACAAAAGTGAAATTATACCTTATTGATGGGCTACCAATGAGATACGATTTGAATTTATTTCAATTTATTTTGACTCTAATGGAAATTATGTGCTTGGTACAGGAAATCATGGAATGCCCAGTTTGGGATGGTTGAAATCGACTGCAAGAACTAGCAACATCAGAAAAAGGAATTGGAACATGCAGTAGTATGTTGGTAAAGCACTTTATCAGTAGGGCCATTATGGGACACTGGTACCCAATAGTTTCCATTGATTTCCATGAGGATGCTATAACCGGTATGATGGTTTTGAGATGTAGGTATATTCCTTGGATTTTGTATCTTCTGATGCAAGGAAGCCTTGCCAAGGGATGGAATTCCTGGGAGAGGGGTGCCAGCGGAACTTGGAAGGTGTGTGACTACACAAAAGGGGTTGACCGAAGTGCTCAAGGAACTGTGTATCAAACAAGGGAAGCTTGAGGATGGATTTTTTTTTGTCATTAACATTGCCGGATGGAATCAGATGCACATTGGGAGTGCACCCTAGAAAAATGAGCCAATAATTGCTCACTAAGAGGACAAGTGGCACTAGATTGTAGCGTTGGAATTGGATGTAAACTTTGACTTTTGCAGTGGATTCTAGACCTCCTGGGAAGATGTTGAATCCTGGTACTACTTTTGAGGGTGGAGGTGTGAGACTCTAGATTCCCTTTTTGTGAATGTAGGCATCATATCCTTTTATTTTATGGTTGAGGAAATTTGCATATGTTTATATGTGTATATTATTGTAAATATTTTATCGAGTTGGATTTATAAAGCTTCGTAGATAGTATGGTTGTATATATGGTTTTCATTGTAAATACTATAATGAGTTATGTTATAAAGCTCCAGTAAGCGGTATTTTTGTCATGTTTCAGTTGTTATCATTGTAAATACTGTGACGAGATGTGCTATAAATATATATAGGAAATATGCTTTTTTTTTAACAGTTTGCTGGTTTGTAGGTGCCATTGAACACTGAATACGGTGTTACCCCAAGGGGGAGGGTTCTGTAACAACACTGGTTAAAAATACATGTAAAAAAATATAAGACCAAGGTCATGGGACATATTCAAGTTGAATGGTGAGAAAAACATCCTAGTGGGAGTTCATTCCAGTTTCTTATGGCTAAAGGAAATTGGAAAAGGAAATGGCAGAGGCTTTAGAAAGGCATGAGTCTTTGGAAAGAAAAATTCCTTGGAAAGGAAAAGGCTTTGGAAAGGCTTTGTAGGTATCGAGTTGCATGTATGGTCTCTTTTCCAGTTTTGGAATGTGTGGCACATGCATATGGTTTCTTGGTTATTATCTATCATTGGCACAGAGGATTTCCTAGACTAAAAATGGATTTACCTAGCCTTGTCATTTCTTTGATAGCCATGGTGTTGTCGGTTCATTTCATTTTTTAATTTTCTGGTTGGTTCCCTTGTGCCTTTGGCTATGGGTTGAGCTATTAGTTCCAGGAAGTCTTGGTTGGACAACTTCTCTGGAAGCCCTATAACATCTTGGGTTGAGTTACTAGTTTTGGAAACCTTGGTTGGAAAAACGCTCTAGAATCCCTAGGTGGGTTGAGTTACTAGTCCTAGAAGCCATGGTTGGATAAATTCTTTGGAAGCCTAGTGAAAGTTGTGGGTTGAGTTACTAGTCTTGGAAGCCATGGTTGGAACAAATGCTCTATATCCTTGGAACAACTGGGGTAGATACCAATCCGTGATAGTTTTGATGTTCGACCATGAGGTGGAATCACGGGTTTATGGTTGAGGTGGTTTGGCCTCTGGAATCCCTGGTTTGGTTTTAATGGGTTTGATTTATGAGATCCCACATTCATGCTAGGGATATGGCACAAGGGTGACTAGAGAAAGAGAGATTTGGTTCAACCATGTGTATGGTAGAGTGGAACATGGAAGTCCCAGAGTTGGTTGCATTTTTATTATGGAAATAAGAGCTCTTTTCCTCTTGTATTGATCGGTAAATATGCAATTTATTATGTGGCTTATATGGTTGTTATGTGGTTTTCATTTATGTTGCTTATATGCTAGTTATGAATGTGTTTTATGATGAAGATAATGTATGGCTTTCATCATGTTTTGATTGGTAAAAGAATAAATAATTTACCTATGTCCAAATAGATGATAATGTAGCTAATGATATAAGGGAACAATGCTTCTTATAAATTCTCAGATAAGTATGATACCCCTATGCTCATATTTGTTGTTTAAACTCGTAGATTAAATATTTGTGACATGTTTGATGAAATGTTTGTCATGGCTAGTAGGGTTCTAGTCAAGTCCTTATTCAAGTATTTGCTTGTGCATCATTATTTCGTTGTTCTATTTCGTTGTTCTATTTCATTTCTAAATTTTTCATTGAGTTATGGGAAGTGACCTGGGCTCTGGGTCTGCAAAAGTGGCTCAAACCTCGAGGACGTTGGCATAGGTTTGTGGGAAAAAATCTCGGGAAGCATGAATGATCGTGCTGTGGGAGCTTCCAAATCCTCCTAGATGCACCATTTCCCATATAAAGGGAGCATTCGGGGGTTAAATAGTCTAAAAGCTCAGTGGGACCCAGGGGATGGATACATGAGTGGTTTGGTTTGCTCCTGGGAGTTCTGTTGCTGATGTGGAAGGTCTGTTTGATGTGATTCTGTCAATTCCACTTCCTTAAGGCCACCTAGGAGGTTTAATAATATCATAGTAACTCTTCATCACATGTTTACCTTGGTTGGCCAACTACTTGGGTAGATGTGGGAGGAGGGTGTTACATTAGCCCTAGGTGATGAAGCACCAATGGTTTTGGGCCTTGTCGGGGTAAGTTTGACCACCAACTTCTTGGGATCGTAACTTTGGCATATGATCTTCGTTTGGATATCATAATACCTCATTTCAAATATTTCCACGAGGAGTTAAAAAAATAATCTATGAAAATTTTTCTAATACTTTTTTGGTCTCTCATTTTTCCCATAAAACATCTTTTAGTACCTTAAAACGACTTCTAAAGTTTAAGACCTGAAGAACTGTGAAAAATATAAAGTTGTGCTAGAATTAAGGAAACTGAAAGAAACAGTGGTGGTGGTCCAAGTGGAATAGGCGGGTGGCCACCAATATCCAGCTGGATCAAATTCACATAGATAACAAATATCTGTGAAAGCAACATGGGTTTTTGTTCATGCAACTATAACTTTTATTCACATGGATGACATATTTCTGTTGAGTTTCAATGGCAACCAACAAACGATAAAAATCATGCACCATTTTAAAAATAAATGCATTATATAACATGTTATGATAACTTCTCAAAATGTGATTACCGTTACAAACATAGAATAGAATTACATGACCAGACCAGGGATTTAGAAAATGACACAACTTTCAATGATGCTGCAACAACTGAGCTATTCAAGATTTTTAAATTTTGTATGCTTTACCTCGTGTAAATTTACAATATAGTATCCTATCCCAATATATTTAAGGATAACGTTTCAATATGTCTGTTAAAATAAATAAATATATTTATAAGAATAAGAATATGAATAAACATTTTACCCTTAGTGCTGATTTTAATGGATTTTAATGGGTTGTTGGCGATTAGTGTGATTTGTTTAAGTGTTAACATTCATCAAACACTAATTGAATTCATCATATATTAACAAGTTTAAATTTAATGTATCAATTATTATTTATTTAATCAGGAAAATCAAAATAAAACTTTTCAATTTAATAATACTATCGACAATCATGAAAATCAAAATACAAACTTTTCAATTTAATAATACTATCGACGTATATTTGCGCTTTTGGAGAAATTGTTGTTATTAACCTATATTTTAAAGCTAAAAATGAAATATAATTAACAATTACACCATTGTTAATATTGATCCATGTTTTATGTAAACAAAATCAAAAGCTATTCTATTATATTTGCAGCAATATATAGAGAAATCTATTGCATTAACTCGATAGTAGTTTATGTTGAACCTCTTCTATGTTTACAATGGAAATAAAAAAAATTAAACTAAAATTATAATACAAATTATTTATGACCGTTTTCTCATGCAAAAGACTCTTTATATGAAGGGATATAAAAATTGATAGTTTATCGTAAAGATGACGATAT
Source organism: Pinus albicaulis (assembly GCA_034641835.2). Classification (NCBI taxonomy): domain Eukaryota; kingdom Viridiplantae; phylum Streptophyta; class Pinopsida; order Pinales; family Pinaceae; genus Pinus; species Pinus albicaulis. The sequence continues at coordinate 808,137,523 of CM076577.1, forward strand.
GCCATTAGAGAATGTAAGCTCTCTTTTATTATCACACCTTTCACATCTATTAGCATTTAACAATATCTTGGTAAGATCAACTTTATATTAAAGTGTGATTTTCGATAATATCACAATTAAGTGTTTTATATCCCTGCCAAAAATGGGAAACATTGGTAGCTGGTAACATGTGAGGCATCTTCAACGTGCAATTATTGGTTTCCAAAAGCCTTACCTTTCCTTTTTTTGGCATCGTCATAAGTTAGTGAGTTTGATTGTGAAGGACGATTATAGACTTTGTTGTGTGTTTATGACATTTATGAGCTACGCTCTCTATTATAGTATCTTTCTTCGTTATAGTCACTATTTTTTAGTCTACCCTAGTGCCCAAAAAATCAACATTCTTCCCTCCAATGGCATTGACTTAAGTTGGTGAGTTTGATTGTGAATAGTGGTTGCAAACATGGTTGGGTGCTCTAGCTACTTCTTTATGCTATATTTGAACTTCCCTCTTTATTACAGTTTCTTTTTTTTTTAAGAGGAAATCAATCACAAAATAATTCACAAGAATAAAATACACAATATAATAGAGTTTTGGTTTTTAACTCAAATTTTATGAATTTCTTGAGGATATATCATTAAGCATATCCAAAAATATCTCATAGATAATCCTCTAGAAATATCATAGTGAAACATCTAGAAGGGTGTTTAGAATGATAATTATATCTATGCTAATTTTAGTTCACGCATGCATAACTAAGTGTTCTAAATTTTATGCTCTACTAGAAAATACTAGAAACTATATGTTGACTGGGAATAATTAACACAACCTTAACACTCACCCTTAATTATGACCACAATTTCCTGTAGGTACAAAGTCTCATCTAGGTGTACAATGCTTAAGATAAAATGAAAAATTTGTTTTACCTCTACATGTTGGGGCAGATTATATTAAGCTCTATGTTGTATAATCGTATCCTTCCTTTTGTTGAAAAATTTATATTTTGCATACCTTTTATTTTTCTTTAGTTTCAGATTTACTTTGGTATTCTTCACTATTTCCTTATCTTCATTATTGTCTTCATCTAGTTCTACTTGTAGCTCACCTTAAATATTATTGATTGAATTTTTCATTGGATGTTTGATTTGGGGACTCTGCAAACCCATTCAAAAGAATATCATATAATGATGTAGGAGCATAAATCCTAGTCCACAAATTTCTTTCCTAAACCAAAGGGGCATTGAGATTTCCTAAAGAGGTTAAATTACCTAAATTAAAAGATGTATAAATTAAAATTTCTCATGTAAATATAAGTGTCTAAATTATGGAAGGGACTCTAGGTTGTTAGTATTCTTGGCCATGTGGCACATTATTAAAGAGACAAGTAATTAGGCTGAGATATTTTTTAATCCCTAAAGAGGAGGACAGATGTAGGAATATGTTAGGTAAAGTGGCACTAGCTCTTAGAAAAGGGAAAAATGTAGATTTACAAGGATAATAATAGTTACAAACTCCATGATGTAATCTAATTTTTTTTATTAGTTAAAAGGTATGTGAGATGAGCCAGGAAGGGGAGAATATGAATAGAGGATAAGAGATAACCAAGCCAAGTTAAGGGGCCTAAGAGAAGCCTGAGAGGAAGAGATGAAAGGGCCAATTAGTAATGTAAATTGGGCCAAAATAATGTACAAATTCGTTGCTAATAGAAATTGTATAATTGTCCTCAACCATTGGTGTTTGATCTCTGTGTTTTGAGTGATATAATTGATGCTTTGTGAGCGCTAATTTTGTTAGGTCATGTTAGATTACTATGTGCGAGGATTGTCTAATCCTTGCTAAAATATAGGGATGCACGAAGAGTCAGTGTAGCGCAAAAAAACTGATGATCAACTTGATGAAGGGTCTATCATGACAGACTAATCAGTGATCGTGGTTAGTAGAATTATATTTGGTATCGGTGTGGTAGTGTTGGTGTTGATCTAAGCTTTGTAAGGGAAACATGTTTGTTAAAAACTCCAAGAAATAGGAATATCTTTGTCAATTGAAGTTTGTCTCGACATCGAGACTGCAAGAAGGTTTGTAGTTGCAAAGGTTTGAGATCATTTGAGAGATGAGATCATAGATCCTGTCCTGACATCTATCAACTTCCTATGAAGGAAACGAGAAAAAATGAATTAATATGTTAATTTTTATGGAAGGTGAAATTGAGATGATTTCTATCACACTATAATGAGCATTGGTTTATTTTTAATTCAAAGAAAGCCCCGATATTGGAGATGTAGCTGGTGCCTTTGATCATAAGTGGTTGTTGGGTATGGAGCCTGATTATCTTCCTCATTCAGAGGTCTTTGTTTCACCCGAATGTATGCCCTAGTAATATTGTACACCCCTCCACATGGGGGGGAGTGGGGATCTGAGGGCCAGCGGGCCATCGGTGGGGGTTCGGGGGCAGCACCCCCGAAGCTAAAAATAGATGAAAATTTGCCTTGTAAAATATTTTAATTTCGTAGTCAATCTAGGTCATTCTTTAGGAAAATGATCTAATGGTAGAATTTATGTCAATTTAGTGATTTTTTCTCAAGAAGGAAACCCTCAGTTTATATGAGGGAATTGTATTACGACCATGTATTATTATTCTGAGCGAGAGAGAGAGGAGGAGGAGGTTGTGTGAGAGAAAAGAGGAAATTGCAATGAATATGATGTAGGTTGTATCTCGTCATTTTGTTGGATAATATGAAAGGAAGGACTAAATGTTTCTCCTTAGGCGTAGCCTAGACTGGGTGAACCATGTATATATTTGTCTCTTTTGTTTTATGCATTTTTGTATTTTTGTTTCAACAATATTTTATGTGTTCCATTGCTCTGTAATATATAATTTTCTAACAACAGTGGTTTCACGCACATGGTAAGCTCCCAATGCATAAAGTTTGGGCTTTGAAAATAAAGTGAATTTGAAAATGAACAAGGTCAATAGGCCTTAGTCCCATTTGGCTAAGCCCACATCCTTGTGCTTCACATTTTGGTTAAGACTTGGTGCTGAGGGCTTCAAAAATTCCTACAAAAGCATCCAACTGATTTGGAGTAAACCTTTTACCCTTAGAGTTTATTTTAATGGGTTGTTCGTGATTAGTGTGATTTTTACTAGTGTTGTCTTTCATCAAACACTACTTGGATTAACCATACACTAAAAAGTTTAAATTTAATATATCAATTATTATTTACTTGATTATGGAAATCGAAATGCAACTTTTTCAATTTAATAATCCTATCGGCGTATATTTGCACCTTTTCGGGAAATTACTAGTATTAGGCTCCCATATTTTAAAGCTAAATATTAAAATGAAATATAATTAACAATACCCCATTGTTAATATTGACCCATGTTTTATGTAAAAAAATTTAAAATCTATCCTATTATATTTGCACCAATATATAGAGCAATATATTACATTGACCTGATATTAGTTTATGTTGAACCTCTTCTATGTCTACGATGTAAATAAAAAAATTAAATGAAAATTAGAATTCAAATTATTTAATGCCTTTTTTTTCATGTAAATAACTCTTTATGAAGGGATAGACAAAATTGATCGTTTATCATAAAGAAGACCACTTGGAATTAGAGAATGTAAGTTCTCTTTTATTGACACACCTTTCACATTTATTAGCATTTAACCATATCTTGGTAAGATCAACTTTATATTAAAGCATGATTTTGGGTAATCTAAGAGTTAAGTGTTTTAGATCCCTACCAAAAGGGGTAAACCTTGGTAGCTCATGACATGTGAAGCATATTCAACGTGCAAGTATTGGTGTCCAAAAACCTTACCTTTCCTTTTTTTGGTATCATCTTAAGTTAGTGAGCCTGATTATGACAATTGTAGACTTTGTTGGGTGTTTATGATATTTCTGAGCTACCCTCTCTATTACAGTGTCTTCCTCCATTATAGTCACTTTTTTTAGTCTTCCCTAGTGCCCAAAAACTCAACATTATTCCCTCCAATGGAATCAAATTAAGTTGGTAAGTCTGATTGCGAATAGTGGTTGTAAACATGGTTGGGTGCTCTAGCTACTTATTTATGCTATTTTTGAACTTCTCTCTTTAATACAATCTCTTTGCTTTAGATAGGAAATCACTCACAAAATAATTCACAAGAATATAATACACAATATAATAGAGTTGTTGCTCTCTAAATAAAACTTGGATACATCATTAAGCATATCTAAAGAAAACTCATGAAGAATCCTCTAGAAATATCATAGTGAAACATCTATAAGGATCTTTAGAACGATAACTATGGCTATGCTCATTTTAGTTCACACATGCATAACTAATTTTTCCTAAATTTATGCTCTACTATAAAATACTAGAAACTATATGATGTTGGGAGTAATTAACACACTGTTAACACTCACCCTTAATTATGACCACAATTTATTGTTAGTCTAAAGTATCATCTAGACACACAATGCTTGAGATCAAATAAAAAATTGTTTTTACTTCTACATGTTGGGCCGGCTTGTCTTAAGCTCTATGTTGCATAATCTTATCCTTACTTTTGCTAAAAAATATGTATTTTTCATACGTTTTCTCTTTCTTTAGCTTCATATTTACTTTGGTATTATTCAATATTTCCTTATCTTCATTATTATATTCATATAGTTCTTCTTCTAAATCTACTTGCAACTCACCTCAACTATTGTTGATTGAATTTTCCATTGGATGTTTGATTTGGGGACTCTACAAACCCATTCAAAAGAATGTCATATAATGATGTAGGAGCATAAATGCTAGTCTACAAATTTATTTCCTAGAAAAAAGGGGTCTTGAGATTTCCTAAAGGGATTAAATTAATTCAATTAAACTCTATATAAATTAAAATTTCTCATGTAAATACGTGTGTCTAAATTTTGGAAGGGACTCTATATTTCTAGTATTCTTGGCCATGTGGCACATTGTAAAAGAGACAAGTAATTAGGCTAATATATTTTTTAATCCCTAGAGAGGAGGACAAATGTAGGAAATATGTTAGGTAAAGTGGCACTAGCTCTTAGAAAAGGGACAAATGTATATTTACATGAGTGTTGTTATTTATAGCATCCACAATGTAATATGATTTTTTTTATTAGTTAAAAGGTATGTGGGATGAGTGAGGAATGGGATAATAAGCCCATAGCGGATATGAGATAGCCAACCAAAGTTAAGGGGCCTAAGAGAAGTCTGAAAGGAAGAGCGGAAAGGACCAATTAGTAATGTAAATTAGTCCAGAATAATGTACTAATCTGTTGCTAATAGAAATTGCTTGATTGTCCTCAACCAATGGTGTTTGATCTCTATGTTTCTAGTGATATGATTGATTCTTTGTGAGTGTTAATTTTATGAGGTCATGTTAGAGGACTATGTGTGAGGATTTTCTAACCCTCACAAGTGAACAGAGGGATGCGCAAAGAGTCAGTGTAACGCAACAAAACTTATGATCAACTTGATGAAGGGTCTATCATGATGGACTAATCAGTGATCATGCTTTATAGAATTATCTTTGATATCAATGATGTAGTTTCAGTTTCGATCCATGGTTTGTAAGGGAAATATTTTTTTTCACAGCTCCAAGAAACAATAATATCTTTGTTAATTGAAGTTTGTCTCGATATCGGGATTGCAAGAAGGTTTATAGTTGTAAAGGTTTAAGATCCTTTAAGAGCTAAGATCCTAGATCCTACCCTGGAATCTATCAATTTCCTATGATGGAAACGAGAAAAGAGGAAGTAATATGTTAAGCTTTGTTGAAGGTGACATTGAGCTTATGTTTATCAGAACAAAATGAGCATTTTTTTATTTTCAATTCAAAGAAATCCATGAAATTCAAGATTTAGGGGTGTTTGATCACAAACACTGGTTTCACGCATATGGTAAGTTTTGTTGGGTGTGGAGCCTTATTATCTTGTTTATTTTGTATCACAGTGTTGGACCCATGTACCTTAATGGCGTGGCAACTACACCCATAATTAAACACTGCCTAGGGGGTCCAGGCCGAGGTGGCTATGACTTTATGGAGCCCCCCCTAGCGTGGGGTTTCAGGGGCATCGCCCCCGAAGCTAAAAACAGATGTAAAATTGCCTTGTAAAAGTATAGTAATTTGTAGTCAATATGGGTTGTTCATTAGTTAGATGATCTGATGGTAGAAGTTATGTTTAGTTTAGGGTTTTTTGCCCTAGAAGGAAACCCCTCTCTTTGTATGAGGGCATTTTATTGTGGCTGTGTATTGTATGTGTATTCTCAGAGCGAGAAACAGATAGGGAGACTGTGAGAGAGAATAGAGGATATTACAGCGGATCTGTTGTAGGTTGTGCCTCTTCATTTTGCTGGATAATAGAAAGGAAGGACTGATATTGAGGGTGGACGTAGCCCAAAATGGGTGAACCGTGTATATCTGTCTCTCTGGTTTTTATGTGTTTTATGTGCTTATGTTTTCCGCATATTTTATGTGTTTCATTGATCTGTAATATATAGTTTTCTAACAACTGGTATCAGAGCCAAAGGTTTATTTGGCTGATAAAATCGCAAGAAAGAAGGGTTCCTGGTTCGAGTGGGAGCAATGGTGGAAGATGGTAAGTTTAGGGTCGAGAAATTTAATGGCCAAAACTTCCCGCTGTGGAAGATGCAGATGGAAGATTATCTGTATCAGAAATATATGTACCTATCATTGAGCAGAAAAACAAAGAAGCCGACGGCTATGAAAAACGCAGAATGGGAGATTCTTTATAGAAAGGCACTCAAAACAATACGGTTGTGCCTCGCGGCGGTGGTAGCCTTCAATATTTTGAAGGAAACAACAACAGAGGGTTTGATTAAGGCGTTGGTGAAATTATATGAAAAACCCTCGACCTCAAAAAAGGTATTTCTCATGAAACGTTTATTTAATATGAAGATGTCGGAAGGTGGAACTGTTGCAGACCATTTAAATGATTTTAATACAGTTACCAGTCAATTAATTTCTGTATGGGTAAACTTTGATGATGAATTTACGGCTCTTTTATTTCTGTGCTCATTGCCAGAAAGCTAGAATGGTTTAGTTATGGCCATTAGTAACTCTGTCTCTGGATCTAGTACTTTAAAGTTTGATGATGTTGTTGATTCTATCCTTAGCAAGGAAATGTGATGGAAAAGCTCCAGTGAGACATCGGGTAATGCTTTGAGTGCAGAGTCTAGGGGAAGAAAAATGGAAAGAGGAAAGAGCTCAGGATATCGTAGTAAATCTAGGAAAGGTAGATCCAAGTCTAGATCGGGGATAGTGTGCTGGAAATGCGGAAAGAAAGGACACCTAAAGAAATACTATAGATCTCGGAAGGGAAAATAAGGAGACACACAGCAAGAAAAAAATCATGAAGCAAATGTGACAGGTGATGTGTTACAGGATGCTTTGATTCTTTTTTTCGAAAATGCTACTGATTCTTGGGTTATAGATTCAGGGGCCTCATTCCATGCCACACCTGATAAGAAATATTTTCATGACTATGTTCAAGGAGATTTTGGACAAGTCTGTTTAGGTGATGATAAACCCTGTAAAATTGTTGGAATGGGTAAAGTTCTTATAAAACAACAGAATGGAAACCAATGGATATTAAAGGAGGTAAGGCATGTTCCAGATCTGAAGAAAAATCTAATTTCAATAGGGCAGTTAGGCGGTAAGGTTGTGTGACAACTTTCACAGATAAAACTTGGAAGGTCACCTAAGGAGCCCTGGTAATAGAAAAAGGAGAAAAGGTTGGTACATTGTATTTATGCAATGGTATGTCTAGCTCTGTTAATGCTTTAACTTCCAAAGGAGCAGATGCAACATTATGGCATCATAGGCTCGGACACATGAGTGAGAAGGTGATGAATATTCTTCACTCAAGAAATTTGTTGCCAAGTTTGAAAAATGTTGATTTGGATTTCTGTGAGAATTTCATTTATGGAAAACAGAAGATAGTTAGATTTATCAGAGTTGGGAAAGAAAAGAAGAGTGGAAAATTAGAGCTTGTGCATACAGATATATGGGGACCTACTCAGGTATCATCTCTTGGTGGCTCTCATTATTATGTTACTTTTATTGATGATGCAACTAGAAAAACTTGGATTCATTGTATTCAGAATAAATCTGATGTATTTGATACTTTTAAGAAATGGAAAGCTTTGGTTGAGATTGAGACAGGAATGAAGTTGAAGTGTCTCAGATTAGGCAATGGAGGTGAATATTGCAACAAATATTTTGATAGGTACTGTTTAGAACATGGAATTTGTAGAGAGAAGACAGTTCCAAGAACACCATAAGAAAATGGTGTGCCAGAAAGGATGAAAAGAACAATCATGGAGCGTGCAAGGTGCATGAGATTGCATGCAGGATTTCCTTTACAATTTTGGGCAGATGTCGTAGATACTATTGTTTATCTAATAAACAGAGGGCCTTCAAGTTCCTTGGATGGTGGTATTCCAGAGGAAGCATGGATAGGTAAAAAGGTAAACTACTCTTTTTTAAAGCCTTTTGGCTGTGAGGCCTTTGTCTATATTAATAAAGAAAACAAAACAAAGCTTCACGCAAAATCAAAGAAATGTACCTTTATTGGATATGGTGTTAATGATTTTGGTTATCGCTTATATGATAATGAAAATCACAAAATCATTAGGAGTAGATATGTAATATTCAATGAAAAGGTAGTGTATAAGAATCAGTTGCAGGAAAAGAAACAGGAAAAAGAAAACAAAGAATACACAGTTCTTTATGAGATCACAAAAAAAGTAAAGGTGCCTAAAAATAATAATAATCAACAACCACAGCAACAACAACAACCACAACAACAACGGACACCTCAAACACCTAAAAGTGGTGTTATAAGATCTACTAGGATAAGTAGACCCCCTGAACGATACTCTCCTTCATTATATTATTTATTTTTGACTGATTCTGGTGAACCTAAATGTTATGAAGAAGCAATGCAGGTTGAAATTAGGAAGAAGTGGGAGCTAGCCATGGAAGAAGAGATGGACTCCTTAATGCATAACCAGACTTGCGACTTTGTTAGGTCACCTGCAGGTAAAACTACGTTGCAAAAAAAATGGGTTCATAGGCTAAAGGAAGAAGATGGAAGAAAACATAGGTACAAAGATAGACTTGTGGTGAAGGGGTTTGCACAGAAGAAAGGTATTGATTTTGATGGAATATTTTTGCCTGTTGTTAATATGACTTCAATCAGAACTATTTTAAGTCTTGTAGCAACGGAAGATTTACATCTTGAACAGTTAGATGTAAAGACAACATTTCTCCATGGAGATTTGGAGGAAGAGATCTATATGGAGCAACCATAAGGATATGAGGTCAAAGGGAAGGAAAAATTAGTGTGCAGGTTAAAGAAGAGCTTATATTGCTTAAAACAGGCTCCAAAGCATTGGTATCTAAAATTTGACAAGTTCATGTTTGAACAAGGTTATACTAGATGTCACTCTAATCATTGTGTTTACTTGAAAAAGCAAAATTATGGCAGCTATATTATACTTTTATTGTATGTAGGTGACATGTTTGTTTCAGGGTCTAACATGTAGGAAATAAATGTGCTCAAAAGAAATTTGGCAAATTCATTTGCAATGAATGATTTGGGAGATGAAAAACAAATCCTTGGTATGAGAATAACTAGAGACAGGAAAAATCACAAATTAACACTATCTCAGAATGAGTACATACAAAAGGTGTTGAAAAGATTTAATATGCAGAATGAAAAATCAGTTAGTACAACTTTTTCTAGCCATTTAAAACTTAGTAAGGAGATGTGCCTCAAGACCCAAGAAGAAATGGAATATATGTCTAAAGTTCCATATGCATCAACAGTTGGAAGCTTAATGTATGCAATGGTCTGCACAAGGCCTAATATTGCACATGTAGTGGGAGTTGTAAGCAGGTACATGAACAATCCAGGAAAAGAACATTGGATGGAAGTGAAATGAGTTCTCAGATATTTGAGAGGTACCAAAAATCGAGCATTATGATTTGGTGGTTCAAACATTACTCTACAGGGATATGTTGATACAGATATGGAAGGTGACAGAGATAACAAGAGGAGCACTACAGGATATGTATGTAATGTAGGTGGAAAAACTGTCAGTTGGGTTTCAAAAATCCAAAGTGTTGTTGCACTTTCAACAACAAAGGCAAAGTATGTTGCTATTACAGAGGCTAGTAAAGAAATGATTTGGTTACAAAGGTTTATGGATGAATTGGGTAAGAAGCATGATATGGGCACGTTATACAATGATAGCCAAAGTGCCATTCATCTTGTAAAGAACTTAGCATTTCATTCCATGACTAAGCAAATACAGCTCAAGTACCATTTCATATGGTCAGTATTGGAAGATGGACAATTGAAGCTGGAAAAGATACACACTAGCTAGAATCCTGCAAATATGCTAACAAAATTTGTAACTAGGGAGAAAATGAGATTATGCTCAGTTTCAATTGGTCTTCAAGGATGACAATGAAGATGAGAAATAGCCAGGTCCAAAGAGGAGTCATTGTCTAACAAATGAAGCAGCGATGGAGTTGCTACAATCAGTCTCCAAGTGGGAGATTGTTAGGTGTGGAGCATGATTATCTTGTTTATTTTGTATCACAGTGTTGGATCCTTGTACCTTAATGGGGTGGCAATGCCACCCATAATTAATGCTACTTGGGGGGTCCATGGGTGGCGGCTACGAATTTATGAAGCCCCCTCCTGGCGGGAGGTTTCAGGGGCAGCTCCCCCGAAGCTAAAAATAGATGTAAAATTGCCTTGTAAAAGTATAGTAATTTCTAGTCAATCTGGGTCGTTCATTAGGCGGATGATCTGACGGTAGAAGTTATGTTTAGTTTAGGGTTTTTTTCCCTAGAAGGAAACTCTCTCTTTGTATGAGGGTATTGTATTGCAGCTATGTATTGTACGTGTATTCTCAGAGCGAGAAAAAGATAGGGAGACTGTGAGAGAGAACAGAGGATATTACAATGGATTTGTTGTAGGTTGTTTCTCTTCATTTTGCTAGATAATAGAAAGGAAGGACTAGCTGTTCGGGGTGGACGTAGCCCAAACTCGGTGAACCACGTATATCTGTGTCTCTCTAGTTTTTATGTGTTTTGTGTGCTTGTGTTTTCCGCATATTTTATGTGTTTCATTGCTCTGTAATATATAATTTTCTAACAAGTTCCGAGTGAATATATTTTGGGATTTGAACATAAATTGAATTCTAAATGAACAAGGTCAAAATGCCTTAGTGCCATTTGGCTAAACCAATGTCCTTGTGCTTGAAATTTGAGTTAAGCCTTCGTGCTAAGGGCTTCAAAAATTTGTGCACAAGAATTAACCTGATTTGGAGTAGAGGAAAAAAAATAGTGGTTGTTGATTTGGATTAGAGGAAAAATAAGATTGGTTTCTCCATGAGGGGCTTTCAGTTCTAGAAACCACCCGTTAATCCACATCAGACTATGAGGTGCCTTGAAGTGAATTAGTGCCATATATCGATCTCGTATGAGACACATGCCAACATTGCACTATCCCAAGGGTACAACCATTAAAGAGGGCCCCACAATGAGAGTTTCAATACTATACCCCCCTGTTAGGCTACGATAGACCCAAGGGTGCCCTGGGACAAACCTAGGTTGTTGATTCATCACACCCATGTTCATAGTGTAGAAATGAATTCACTTATATAATAAGGGTGATCTCTCCTACTAACAACCCTGAAACAGGGGAATTTCCATGTCTACTACTTCTCTCACTCTTCTGCCACCACTATTTGCGAAAAGAAATACTCTGATATCATCAACAGGTGGTGGGCAATCCCATCACTGAACTAACCCAAGAGACAAAAAAATTCCCAATGGTTGTCAGTTCCATCTTAGCTTGGGAAATTATGGCCATGGTAAATTTGGTGCTAGGAAAGGAGAAGACAGAGGAGAAGAGATAAAATAGGCATCTGCTATCAAAGTGGTATCCAATTAGGGTGAATCCAACTTATTTTGGATGATTGAGGAAATTTGAGGTAGTAGATCATAGTCAATTGAGACTTCAGACATAAAGATAATGAGTTTATTTTTTCTAAGTGAATCTGAACATGTGGTGACTCGTAGATGATAGGTAAGAATTTATTTTTGTGCATTTGGGAGTTTTAAGAGCACATAGGATTTGATGTAAAGAATAGTATGATTCCAACAGGGGAACAATGCTAGAGAAATTTGTTGATAGTAGTTGAAGACTACAATAATGTGAAGTAAAGAACTCATAAGTTCTTGCAGAGATAAATCTACTTAGATCTTATATAGGTAATATTATATTTATGTTTCCAATTTAATTGAATAAAAAAATTGTTGATTATAGGTAGTAACTGAAGAAAGGAGTATAGGGCAGAGAACCCTTGCAGTGGAAAATTGTGATATAAAGATAGAGTTCCAACTGAAGTGGAAGTGAAGAGAAAATAGAAATTTCTCAAGAGGAGTGGAGAGAACAAAAGTTCTCAAGAGGAAGTGAAAAAGGTAAAAAAACCTAAAAGAGTACAGGAAGCTTGAGAGGTTCCATAGGAGAGACCCAGTGGTACCAAAAGACCAATTTTAGAGGATAGAAGCTTGGTGAGGTGTCGTGTAGCAAGGTGAAACAAAGTTGATATTCCAGAGCGTTGTTTGCATCTCATAGTTTGGCATGGAGAAGTGCATATAGGGGAAGAAAGAGATGACTATGAATAGTTATGTTAAGGGTTTATGGAGAAGCCACCAAAAGATTAGTGACGAGGAACTTGAGAGAGAGATAATTGATTTGAAGGCACAACTTAGTGTACTAAGGGAGCTGCTACAAGAGAGTAATGAAGGACAATGATATAGTTGTGTATTAGGAAGAAGACGAAGAATCAAGAGAAGCTAAAGTGGAATTTGATTGCTTCGTTGAAGAAATAATAACTTACAAAAACTAATAGCGAGGAAGAGTAAGTTTAACTTTGTGAACTAGAGCAGGAAAGTATGATTGGGAAGGATAATGATGAGGATGGAGATGTGAGACAACATGAGAGTGTCATGAAATTTTTGGAGAATCCAGGGGGGCTTCACTTGGGGAGAAATACCATGCATTCATATTGGGGGATATATGTTGAAGAAAAAATGACATAATATATTGAGCATAAAGGGGGGTAAAGGATTTTTATATTGGAAAATATAAAAAATGGAGCTCAAATTTAATGAAAAAATATCAAGGGGTATAAAAAAATTTAATGAAAAAATAGATACCTACAATATCTAGTGAAAGTAAGGGTTTTTTAAATTGGGAAGGTGTATTGGGTTCATATTGGTAGGGGGTTAAATAATGTGATTTTTAGAGGTCTTTTCGAATATGTAGTTAAATTAAGGGTATTGTTTAGTATTCCACAAACACATGTGATATGTAAAAGGTTCATTGGTTGAAGCCCCCTTGGGAAAATATCAATCAACATTAGGATACGATGCCAAAATTATCAACAAAGACTTAAGAGCCTCATGGTTTTAAAAATAATCATGTATGCGTACAAGTTATGCAGTTCATGAAGATGAAGGGAAATCACTAAAAACTATCATAAGAATTGTAGAAGAACAAAATCAATATTTTGTATAAGAGAAAGAAGGGAAAAAGTATCTTATAGAGGAAATTGGAGTGGACAACATGATATCCAATAGGCAAATGTAGTTATGGGAGAATAGTTGCAAGGAAATATTAGTGCAGAAAGCATGACAAAGTTGGATTATGTATATAGCGAAAAGAATGATGAAGGAGATGAAAAGAAATATTCAAATGAAATGATGATGTAATTTGATGAGGAAATCAAAATGATGAGGAGGTTGTTGAGAGAACATGAGCATGAAATTTTATATCATTCAAATAAAAGGGATGGTGGAATGTACAAAAATGTTCCAACATGTGGAATGACGGATGATAGCCTTATAAATTCATACTTCATGAATATTTTAGGATGCTAGAAGGAAGGATAGTCAAGTTGAGAATTAATTTGGACTGCATAGAGATTCTAAACAGTAGTAAATGTCACCAAAATAATCCAAAAGGTAAATAAAAGGCTGAAAAAATAATATAACACACATGGAGGGAAAATAATAAGGTGAAGAAAACAATCATCCTTATGAATAATGGTTATTTTTGGAGATTTAATATTTGGTGTAGTATATTTGCTTCATGATGAAAGTTAAAGAAAAAATTAAAAAAAAAATCCATGGAGGAGGTAGTAGAGTGACTTAAATATTTTTTGGGAAATGTATAGTGAAGAAAAATGGAAGCTCACTACAAGAAAAAAGGACATTGGTGAGGGGCGAAAATGGTCACCATAAGCTCATTGGTGAGGGTCAAGAGAGCCTTCGTCACCAAAAACTGAACGTCACCAAAGGTGGCGTCGCGGAAAGTATAGGTGTTGTGGTGACATTCAAGGTCCGTCACCAATAATAATTTATAGTGACGGATAGTGACCGTCACCATTTCATATGAGCAATGGTGACGGACAATAGCCTCCATCACCAAAAAATTGAACGTCACCAAAGGTGGCGTCGCCGAAAGTATAGGTGTTGTGGTGACATTCACAGTCCGTCATCAATAATGATTTATAGTGACGGATAGCGATTGTCACCATTTCATATGAGCAATGGTGACGGACAACAGCCTCCGTCACCAAAAAACTGAACGTCACCAAAGGTGGCGTCGCCGAAAGTATGTGTTGTGGTGACATTCAAGGTCCGTCACGAATATTAATTACAATGACGGATAATGACCGTCACCATTTCATATGAATAGCAACGATTTTTTGTGATGGACCTTTCATGGCCGTCACTATTGGTGCATATATATGGCGACGTTCATTGATCGTCACCATAAATGCATTGGTGACATCAAGGTCCGTCACGAATAATGACTATAATGACAAACAGTGACCCTCACCATTTCATATAAACAACAACGATTTATGGTGACGGACCTTTAATGGTCATCACTATTGATGCATATATATGGTGGCGTTCGTTGACCGTCACCATTTCATATTTTGGTGAGGGTCGAAAAGTCTCACCATAAACTCATTGGTGATGGTCAAAAGAGCATCCGTCACCAAAAATTGATCTTCGTCATTCCATATATATGAATATCAGGGCACGATGGAATCGAACCACCAACCTCCTGCTTGTAAAGTAGGTGCTCTTCCATTGAGCTAGCACCCTTTAAAGAATTAGACTTTAAACTAGCAATTGCCCCTAAAGTTGCAAAGATACACCAAAGGAATAGGAACCAGGAAAACCGAAAGAACTCGGTGTCCTTGCTCTTTTTTTTATTCTACGACACTCTACAAAGTACGATCTTGATCTATGACGTATTTGTGCCGAGTGGTTCTAATTTAATAGTAAATGTTATATTAGATAAAACAAATGAATAACTGAGAGGCCTTACGAGCTAATTTTTAATCCTTACACCAAAATCTCTTAATATTCAAGTCTATGGAACAACTCATTCAAAGTTCAAACTGAAGTAGATTTTAAATGTAAAGCCTAAAACCAGCTAAGTAGTTTACAAGTTAACATTTTGGATATAAATTTTGTTCAATTTATATGACAAGTTATGCCATAACCTTGAAACTAGTTTCTTAGCTAAAAGACTTTCTTAAGTTAACAATGACAAAGAAACTTAGTCATGGCAAGCAAAATTCTCTTGTTTTTTCGAATGAGGGTGCATGTAACTTGATAAAGGTTGTATGAGAGTATCAAACCATAAACATTTTCATTAAAACATGGAAATGACAAAGTCTTGTTAAGCAAGAAAGGTTTAGTTAAATATATGGAAAGCATCGAGCTAAATGATATAATTAAACTAAAAGTAACTGTAAAAAAATGAAACTGCCATCATATACATCGCACCAGCATCGGAACATGGATAAGAAAAGTGGGGAGATTGTATAAAGAAATAATCAAGCGAAATATACTAAAAATGAAATACAACCCATGTGAGGCTAATTTAAATTCAATTGTTGTGAATTTTCAATTGAAAGAAAGTTTGTAACTGGTGTCTGGCAAGCAAGACTCACAAAAATTGTTATAGAGAAAAACTTGGAAGGGAAATTGAGGTTTGAGGTTTGATGATGTTTATGAAGCACATATTCTACTTGGTGAAAGTGGCCACTGCAAGGATTATTGGGGTTCAAGCTTCTATAGGTAGGATAATACTTTTGAGCTTGAAACAACTTTGCACAATATAGCTTTCAGTTCAAATGGGTGCAAATACATATAAATCAAGCAATTTGAGACCTTTAAATGTATGGTCAAAAGCAACAACTCCAGAATCTGTGCAAATGCTTCTAAACTCTATTTGAAAAGAGGAAATTAGTTTGATCCTTGAAGGAAACTTGTTTGGACCAGACATTGGTGAGTTGATAAGCAGCTCAAACAATTGGGCAGAGATTATTATGTGGTGTATTTTCAAAGGGCTCAAAGAGTCATTACCTTCTAAATGGCTATATATTTTGGGAGATGGGTTTGAAAATACAGGTAAGAAGTATCAGCCAACGTCTGAACAGTCGGGTGAATTTGAGAAAAAACACCAAAGATCTACCAATTTTGTTGAATGCCTCTGAGCAATGTGGTTTATTGTTTGCTGTCAATTCCTCCTCAGTCATGGATTGCAGGCCTGCACAAAATAAGAATATTCTTATGATTGGTCTCTGTTCTAAAGTGAATAATTTAAAACAATATACTCGTAACCTAGCACAAAATACAGATTCAACAGAAGTAAATACGGAAAACAAGAATAGTGGAAATGATGATTTTGGATTTCAAACTGAAGGAGCATATAAGGGCGAGGATGAAGTGCTTTTGAAATTTCAGTGGGCAGAGGAGACAGAAAGGATGGGCTGCATCAAGTTTTTGGAGTCTCGAGATAGAAGAGAAAGGAAAAGAGGCAAACTTCAAGTTCAAAGCACAGAGTAATGACCCCTGGAAGGAGAGATTTTGATTCTCTTGTTCAATCTCAGCAGGAAGTAAGCAATGCCTTTGGTCAAGTCGACATTCAATTGTCGGATTTTCTATGGGATGTAGGTGATGGCATTAGCCAAGAGAAGCAGTTGGACAGGGTTTCACATGCATATATCCTTTCTTCATGAATGCAATGATTATCGGAATTATGTTCAAATAAAAGAGATGTGTGTGCAAGAGGCTTTATAATGTTTGATATGCAAAGAATATAATATTCAAAATAGTACATCATATGAGGAGGAGACCTTTAAATCAAGCAATTTGAGACCTTTAAATGGGTGCAAATACATATAAATCAAGCAATTTGAGACCTTTAAATGGATGCAAATACATATAAATCAAACAATTTGAGACCTTTAAATGTATGGTCAGAAGCAAAAACTCCAGAATCTGTTCAAATGCTTCTAAACTCTATTTGAAAAGAGGAAATTAATTTGATCCTTGAAGGAAACTTGTTTGGACCAGACATTGGTGAGTTGATAAGCAGCTCAAACAATTGGGCAGAGATTATTATGTGGTGTATTTTCAAAGGGCTCAAAGAGTCATTACCTTCTAGATGGCTATATATTTTGGGAGAGGCATTTGAACATACAGGTAAGAAGAATCAGCCAACGTCTGAACAGTCGGGTGAATTTGAGAAAAAACACCAAAGATCTGCCAATTTTGTTGAATGCCTTTAAGCAATGTGGTTTATTGTTTGTTGTCAATTCCTCCTCAGTCATGGATTGCAGGCCTGCACAAAATAAGAATATTCTTATGATTGGTCTCTGTTCTGAAGTGAATAATTTAAAACAATATGTTCTGAAGTGAATAATTTAGGTGCTACCTCCTCCTCAGCAGATCTGTAATCTGCTAGGTAGTAAATTGCCAGGTTGCTGGGTTCAAGGAAATTTGAACACGAGTTTTCTCCAATTGACGGTCTATGCAGAATTTGTAGCCATGTTATTTCCCATTAAATAATTCCATGCAGAAATTGTAGCTCAGAGAACCTCCCTAGAAAGCATCATTCTCATAGATAAAAGGGCATCCATTCAAGACACCCTAATTGAAAGGACCACGTCGATTGAAGACATTATTATTAAGGAGAATGAGATGGTGAATGTACAAGACATCATTATTGCAACTGATAAAACAACCATACAAGGTGTCATAAGTGCAGCAATTAATATTTGTCAAAGCCATCATAATTTTAACAAGAGAACATCTGTACAGGAAGTCTCATTTACAGGCTACACCATTGCCAAGAAGGGCATCAATACAGGAGGGCACTTATACTGAAGAACATCACCTAAGACATTAACTGTGACATCATTCTCAGCTACATAACCAGTACATTTCATGTTGACGACAGCATCTCCGACATTATCCATTGTCACATAGAAGTTAGAACATCCATTTTTCTACCAATATAATTTAATTTCACAAGTTGCCCATTCCATGAAACTAGCCTCATCTAAATCAACTTCTGCAGTGTACATCTGTATTACAGTGACCTGTAATATGCATGAGTTTTTCTCCTAATGAAATTTGCGAATTTGTGATAGCACCGAAGAAGGATACCTCAGTGAGGTTTCTCATCAATGTGACCAGTCACCAAACTAGGTATTAACTATTAAATAATTTATTTGAGGTACCAAAACTCTCCCAAAGGTTGTAGATCCAATCAATAAAACTAAAAGAAAACCACAATCAGGACCCAGAAGATGAGGCAGTTGACTGGGATTAAACGGTACAATGCATAAAGTATGAGACACTCGTGGAGAACCTTAGGAACTCATGGCGGACTGTGGAGATTCCTATCATCTGTGACATCATCTAACACTATCTGCTATTAAACAAATAACCTAGCAGGAAATATTAACAGAAATTGACAAACAATAGTTGGGACCTGGAAAATCAGAACTGCAAATGGTTGAATGGATGGCATTCATTAAAGCACGTAGATAATGGCAACCTAAAAGGAAATTTCTAGAAAAAATGCAAATCCCTTGCATCAGCAAAAAACATAAAGTTAGGCAGCAAAGTACAAGAATACTTCAAAGTCAAGACTTCATACTTCTGTATATGAATCCTTAGAAAAAACACCAGACCGGGTGTTTGGCAAGATACCTATTTCCTAATCTCTTATTCCTTTGTAAACAGACATGTGCTGACATAGGTAGGGCTGCTGAGGGGTGGAACTGAAAGTGAATATTGAAAACCAACGAATAGGACAAATTTGCATGACTTAAATTTAAATTTGGTAGATAGAAATGGCCAATGTATGAATCAAGAAAAGGGGCTTACGATTGTGAAAATTAGACAATGAACATACTGACAACCATCCCATTCTTAGATGCTTCACCTACAACCATCTAAGAAAGTGATATACAGTGTTTCTCATAACAAATTCCAGGTCTAGCAAGCACCCTAAAGAGGACAAACTACAGGACCTTTAACCTTTTGATTTATACAATAGTCCTACTAGATTCCCTTCTGAAATCACCAATGCAAGAACTCATGAAGTTTCACTCTAGAAACCCTTGTTACAAGTCCCATAGGCTGGACAGACTACCTGACAGTAATAAAGTTCAAATCAGTCCATTTCCCATCTAATCTCAAATGTGCTAATCCTTGAATTTTTATTTTTATTTATTCTTTTTAATGCAGATTTATTGTGATATTTCAGATAGGAACTAATCCTATCCTCTTGATTTTCCATAGATCTCAAGTTTCAACATCCAAGACAAATTTCTTCTTTGGAGCAATGTGAACAAAATAATACATGGCTCATGTTCTCACCTAGTTTCATGTTTTTCTTGCGTCAGAAGCCACCTATCCTCAGAAACTCAAAGATATTATTGGGAACGAAAAGGGATTTTAACTTTAATCATTGAAAATAATGACGATGTTTTGTTCTAGAATATAGCTAGAATATATTATGGTCTACAACCCTACACAATCAAATTCCCAAGAACAATCTCCAAGTGATAGTTATTAAGCATCAACCATGCAATTTGTTTGGTCTCTAGAAACACACGCAGCCTTCAAATAAATTGCATACTCTGTTCTCATTATAAATCACAATGCCAATTCTTGAAGTCTATGGTTTGTTCAAGCAACCAAACACAAACAAAAGAGGAAGCTTTACATGGAATGAAAGGTCTTTGCAACTATGGCATTACCTCAACAACAAAGTGATCCCAGATCTTGTCACTAGTATGCTTAGAGGAATTCCTTTTCCTAGTTGTATGCTTGGGAAAGTAAAGTATAGGATTGCAAAGTGCCAGAGCTTGGGGTGTTGTTTGAAGTATTCATGAAATTTGATTAGTGAACTACAACAGTTATGCCCCTCATTAATTATAACTTGGTGTATTGGACCACCAAACCATCACATAACTTGGTGTATTGGACCACCAAACCATCACATAACTTGGTGTATTGGACCACCAAACCATCACATGGAATAGAGTGGAGGATGAATGGAGCCAAGCTGTCTTTAAAAGCACCTTGATCTATAAGTTTTCCCTCGGGGAAGGCACCATCATAGTATTCTCCAATCATAATATGGATGTAGGTTTTTGACAAAAACGGATGTCAAAACTGTGATTTGTCTAAATTGTCTTAGTATGGATGGTCTAGTGCTTCTTTTGCCGAGATCCTCTTTGCAGGATCATACTGCAACATTTTCTGCACATGTGCAATATTTTCAAGGATGAATATTCTACTGACTTTCAAGAGCTACTTCATCCAAAATCTCTTGAGAGTGAATGCATAAGCGGTTAAAGGCATTAATATCTATAACAAGAGATTCAAAAGGGAAATGTAAATGTTATCTTTAGATGATAAAACCATTTTTGACCAAAAATGAAATTAAATGAATGTAAGATCAAAGTAACTTGAAACTCACGGAAAGAAGATCCACACCATTTGGATCCAAATTGAAAACGACTTTGGAAAGATCTTGAGGCCTCCATTGAGGAAAATCATGCCAGTCACTAAGATGAGTCACACCTGGCCATAGTTGTTCATTAGGAGTTCCCAACAACCTGCTTGCATTTGCATGTACAGACCAGAGGAAAATTGTTATTTTGAGTAGAAATGTTTTTCTATTCCACAACTCCCAATATGAAGGAATTGCTAATTGGCCAAAGCTATTTCCTGGATAATCCTTCAAGCATAAATCATTATATGAATATTTGGGAGCTCTACTTAGATGTGAGCAGAATTGCCCCTGCCACTCTTTGGGCTCTTACCTGAATATGTTTATAAGCTGCTGTATTTGAGAATCTCTAGCAAAAACTGCTTGCAGATTACATAGTTCAGCTGGAACAAAGAACAATCTCTAATAATTCCCATGCTATCAAACACTGTAACTAATTTTTGATATAAAAAATTTGCATATTGAATAATATCATACCAAAGATGCAACCAAGAGACCATACGTCTAATGCCATAGAATAGCGCTTGGCACCCAACAGCACTTCAGGAGCTCTGTACCAAAGAGTAACAACCTAAAAATGAAAGGTTCAGAGAGTTCAAACACCTACTTCTCTTATGCTTAATGTAATTGCTAAAAACTAAGAAATATGTTCTATTTTATGTTGGACTATGCATAGAGAAGCATAGATTGCATATGTCAAGGGCACGCATTATGCATAAAATGGGCATGACCCTACATAGTTGTGAATATGTGCATGCTTTCCAATAGAACTTTTTACGACTGTAATCTCTATCATGAAAAATATGCAGACAATAGCATAAAGGCAAGCACACCTCAAAAGTATAGCTCTTAATAGGTACTGTGCAAGCTCTTCCAAGTCCAAGATCTGCAATTTTCAACAACCCCATTTTTTGATGTACCAAAATATTCTGTGGCTTCAGATCCATGTCAGACACATATACGTGTAGAATAAGAAATCATGCATTTTCTAAGTCGAACAACTAGAGGATGAAACTGGAATTGATCTAAAGAGAAAGAACCTATGAAGCACCCTGTGGCTGTGACAATAGGCAATACCCTTACATAATTGGAACATATAGCTCTGCACTCACTCAACATAAAACATGAGAGAAAAACCATGTCACTCCAATTCTGTCCCTCATCACTTGTGTGTTATCAGAACTGAATAGACTTGTCCATAGAATTGAAATCAAACCTGAATACACCTTGGAGACATCTTGGTATTGCATTGGCGGTGTGCATCAATGTGTTTTTTGAGATCACAATCTGCATATTCAAATACCATAAACAGTACGTGCTTTCCTTTGCCATTAAATGAAGCCTTTACATCCAACAACCTGCACGTCGAATGGTTTATTTAGGCCTTTGGCTCCAATATAAGTAGAAAGTTATTTTTCTTTAATTATTAACAATCACGATATGAACTAATACTCCAATATCATAAACATCTATAGTGGTCACTACAAGATTATGCATGCATCAAGGAAAAATAAAAGAGGGCAGTCTATAACAACAATCATACTAGAGCCTCTAGGGCCAACCCCCTCCATATGTTTGCGGAAATTTAAGCAAGTATCAAGTTCCAACAAAAGAACACATTGTAAAAACATGTATTCCAGCGAAGCAATTTGCAGACGACATCTTCCAGGCCCTTCTACAGTGCCATATCAACCTAATGCTCCTAGGAAATAACATCGCTAATGTAAGTATGAGCCTACCAAGTACCAATGACAATCAATTAGATTTCATAAGATTCACATAAGAGCACCTGTCAGATTACAAAGTACATATAGTAATTCCATATCCCCCCTAGTGTTGTGCTTCTCTAATGTTTCTCACATCTTGCATCTTTTCTTTGAGGGTATTCAAGGACTGCAATTATTCAAGGGCTGCAAGTTTTATATACATATACTCATCAAAACTAGCTATTGGAATCAGAGCTGCAGAACTGGACTAATATGTCCGACTGATGGCATCTTTTTCACCATTAGCATTAGTCTGATGACCACTCTTACAATTGCAACCCACATAATATCATCCATCAAACACTAACTATCAGGAATTCAAATTGTGGAAAATGAAGTCTGATTCTGCCAATTTATAGTATCCATTTTGTTGGTTTTAGCCCTAATGCAGTATCAAACACTAGAATAACTAAATGATGAGCTCCGCATTGCATGAGGTCACCATTAAAAGCCTTGCTTTTATGAAAACACAATGGTGCATGATACCCAAATTTTTAAGCTTCTATCCGACCAGCCATCTTTGAAGGCTGACAATAGACCAGGTAAATATTTCATTATAACCCAAAATAATGTGCATAGTGTTAGTTTCACCTTGTTACTCCAAGTCATTCTCTTCAGTAGCAGTGTGATCAGCAGATCCCCGCTAGCTTAGATCCTTGTGCAGAATTGTTTTTTTCTTGATGAGGAAGGTGTATTAATAAGGACACATTAGTTGTTAATAGGCACAGGCAAGGCCCATGCATATTCCAGATTGCAAAGGCACGGATCCCAATGCAATGAGGTGCATGCACGATATATATTTGGAGGGTGAAGATCTCAATGTGGGTAAGATGCATTACATGATTTTGTATATTCTGAGAGGACAGAGTTCCCAGGGTAAGCAGGATGCATGGTGAAAGATTAGTTCTTTCTTCTCAAGATGAAGATTTAGGATGAGGAGTTAATGCATATAGCACAAAATGGTTATCTACACCCTGGGAAGCCTTTGTGCAAGGTGTCTGTGCTCATGAAAACTACTCGAAAAGCTTTATGATGGCTTCATCCAAAAAGGGATAGTTGCAACCAAAGTGGAGGAGTTCCAAACTCAAATCCTAGCTCTCATCCGTAAGGTGGGCAGAGGTGGTAAGAAAGCAGAATCTGGGAGGGATCAAAAGGGTGAGAATGAAGAATCATGTTCTTCAAATCAATAGAAGAAAGACTTGAGTCATGTGAAATGCTTCAAGTGCTACAAGATGGGCCACTATAAATATCAATGTTTTCAGAAGAAGAGAGCCAATTAACAACAAAAGCAATTTGTTAGGAGTGTAGAAGCTTCAGCCAAAGGGGATGAGTTATCATCCAAGCTTAAGACCACTTTCTCCATGATTTTGCGTCTTTCTACTAACACCATTTATGGGGTAGGGTGGTATGTTGACAATGGAGCCTCCAAACACGTGACCTTCAACAAGAAGGCTTTCTACAAACTTCAAGAATCAGAGGATGGGAAAAAGTGGCATTAGCAATGATACCACGTATCCAATTATTAGAATGGGATGTCCCCTTTCGCATGGCTTCAAGTCTTGTTCTAGAGTTACACGATGTTTAGTATGATCATGGTTTGACTAAAAATATTCTTTCAATTTCATCAATGATAGATCTGAAGGGTGTGGTTGAGATTAATGATCAAGAAATCATCTTTAGAGATGGCAACCATGAACATGGTCGATTTTTTTCCAAAGGAGTGCAAGAAGGTCGCCTTTACAAGCTGCATGTCGATCCAATAAAACATGATGCTTTAGTGCATGACAATGACAAGTTTTGCAAGCTATGGCACAAGAAATTTGGTCACCTACTCTATGTTGCACTTCCTATCTTCAAGGATATGGTGCAAGGATTGCCAAAATTCAAGATTGAAAAAAACTAGAGTGTGCAAGGGTATTGTACTTAGCAAGCATGTGAAGAACACTTTCCCAGGCAATTAGCATAAATGAAGAGAGGTTCTTGATCTAATCCATTTAGATGCATGTGGAACTGTTACCCCTCATTTCAACAAGGGTACATACTGACATCTCTTCACTTTGCATAACGCCACCGTAAGCCCAAGGATACAAGTCAAAGCCTCATAGGTCATGTGAGTTTTTGTATCAGGGTGTTCTAGGCCTATCATGGTAGACCATGGCCGGTCCCCTTGGTTCCCACTTTTAGCTCCTTTCGTCCTTGATAGGATTGGAAGACTTGGAGTGGATCACATTGGAACTCATGGTTTATAGGAGCATCTAGTTATGTAGGTGTGATTGCAATTGTCGGGGCCAGTCCAACCCATGTCGTGCGTACATATCTCTTACCACATGGTCATGTATCATAGATTCAACATGCATCCTTGGCCTTGTTGCAGTATTTACCAGACATTTCTCAACATGGAAATCTCACAATTCTCAGCAAATCATGTTTCCCAATGCATTTCGTCCCCGAAGTAAAAAAGTCAACTTGGTCTCAAATTGCTCAAAATAAAATATAGATGACATGCCACATGGAAATTTTTGCAAACGATGAAGGCATCACTCAAAAAATAGCAATCAAAGGTGATCCAATGACGGATGGGGGTTCCAAGTGGCAAAACAAGGTCAAATTTTGGCATGAAGAGACAATATTTAGATAAAAGTTCTCTACAAAATTGGTCGAAAAAACCCCAAGAAATGTTGTCAACAATGAATCGGTCATCGAACTAGTCAAACCCTGAACCAAGAGTCAGTCCGAAATAAAAAAAAATCAAACCAAAAAACTGGTTAACCTAAAAATACATAAAACATTCAAATTTAAAGAAAAACATATATATTCATGTGCATCCATATGAATCCAAACCATATACACAAATATGCAAAAGTTCTCATTTATATAGCAAGAGAGCATATAACAAAAATAGCACTTAGTGCAATAGATCTTTGAACCAAAATTACATCAAAAAAGAGGCTCTAGATGGCCTCTAGTGTCAAAAAGAAAAAAGCATGCTACAACAAATATCTATATATCATGAAAATCATAGCCTATATAGGGATCCTCATCATCGATGTCAAGCATTAAAATGAGATAGAAAAAGTTTAACATGTCAAATCAAAATCAAAATTTTGTTTGAGTTATGGGTATATTTTTACTAGGGTCATGATAGAGGATTTCAACAATCAATGCCACTAACATCAAGGTACACAGAGGGCTTGGTTCTCTTCATTAAATGCTTGCTCCATACCCTCATACGTAACAAAATCAAATGGAAGCACTGCAATCCCCCCAAATCCTAAAATCCTAAAAATATTTAAGTCTATTGGATTTTGAGTGGAATCTAAAATTCTACTTTCTCCATATGAAATCCAATGAGGTTGGAATCACTTAAACGTCATAAAACAATTAAAAGTAATGTTAAAATTTAAGTATAAGGTTCTCTTTTACTTTAAGAATTTAACATTACCATTAATTATATAGCATTAGAGGGCCCTATTGTTGCACAAACTAGCAGGCCTTGTGAATAGGCAAAAGCTAGAGGGCACAACAGCACCTGGGACATAGGCCCACTATCACCACAGACTAAGTCCCTACTCTTCTCTGATTTTCACCGAAAAGAGGAATCCCAGTAGAACTCACTTGTGATATATGTATCAATGATAGGTTTAAAGTGAGGCAAGGTAGCTCATTCAATGGAAAGGTTCAACAAAAGTGAAATCTTTGGGAGAAGCTATTTAGACTTTCCATAAAAAAACCCTTCGAAAATAAACTACACGAGACCTAGGGTTGAAATTTAACATGATATATATGTGCATCCAAGGTCAAGGTAGGAGAGAGAAAAGGAAATTAATGATTTACTTCACCAATAACTAAAGAGATTGCCTTCAAAGAATCCCTAAGTTGAAGTATTAGCCTCTAGGTGTCCCTCTTGATGTGATAACTAGGGCATCAAAATTTATGGAGAATTCACTACGAGAATTCCACCAAAACTTGAGCACCTTTAGAGGAGACACAAAGGAAGATTTCTATCCAAGACAAACTCAAAAATTCCTCCTCTATTGGAATTCGCACCAAGCCCTAGATAAGCCTCCTTACCCTTAAAGGGACGAAGAAAGAAAGGGAATTTTGTGGAGAAAAATTAAGAGTGATCACCAAGGGGCAAGACTAGTGCCTAGACCATTGGGAGGTTGAAGTCATGGGAACTTTGATTTGACCAAATCATCCTTCGAGGAGGCCTAAAGAGGAAGCCCTAACTACCCCTTCAAGCATTTACCCTCTTCAATTCAAGTTAATGAAGTTTCATGGATTAAATATATTTAGTATCCACTAGGAACATTCTTTCCACATCATCAATGAATAACACATGCAAAATTTCTCAAGATTACAATTCTAGAACAATATTCAATAATTAGGACAAAATTTTAGCAAGAGACAATATTCCATGCATTAGACATTAGTGAAAATCATAAATGCATCATTAAAGAGCACTTACAAGACAATGTGAAATATATCCATCCATTAACAAGACATTCGAGGCTCCATGAGAGATAACGAAAATGATCCAAACATCAAAATTCATCGATAAACATCCAAATCATCTCCAAATTGCGGGCCTGAAATCTCTAATGAGGTATGCAAAAATCCCAAGTATGATGGTATGAGATGAGAATAGGTCTCGACTCTCAACTATTTATACAAATGTTATGAGTTCAAATTACATATGACAAAGCCCCTCTAACATGCTTAATGTGCTAAGTAACCCACCCATGGTTACAATCCAAACATGATAGCTTTAAAAATTATTTTATTTCTCTCCAAATCCCACACAAGGTTGATGTCATGCATGCGTGGAGGCCTAGAGAGGCAGCGTGAAGGCCTCTTATGCTAAAAAAGTGGCAACCTCAAAAATCATGATGAAGAGGGTCATATGCTGCAAAACATCTCTGGGACCCCTATTTTGGGTTTGGGGCTCCAAAATGGGTCTCATGGATCTCCAACTGGCTCAAAATCAAATCAATTCGATGCTCCATCAATGAGGGCTAGAAGATGACACATGCCCTCCCATGTCTCCCTAGGAAAGACATAACCTTCTCTGGGCCAAGTGTCAGGTGCAATGTGTAGCCAGTTGGGGCAACATGGTCCAAGTGCATCATCCTCTCAAATAATTGAGGCACAAACAAGAAAATGGTGGTGTTGAAGAAGCCCATGGTGTGGCAATCAATGTTTTACATGAATGGAGGCCCATGGCTCTTAACGCTCAGCCTATGAATGCCATTGTGATCCTCTGGAGGGCTTGGATCCAATATAGGGAGGCCAAATCCAAGATGAAAACCCACCTGCAATCCTATATAAGATCCAATGTGTCTCCTCACCTTCAAATGCAATGATTCATTAGTGTAATTGAGTAAATAAGCTTGTTAATCAAGGGAAAAAATGAGAACTTCATAGTGGGCTTCCCTTCCAAATTTGGGGTTTTGAACATGTAATAGCGTTACCATGTCAGTCTAAGTTTTGAACATGTAATAGCATTACCATGTCAGTTTAAGAAGAAGAGATAGGGATTCTACGGCAAAAGAAACTACAACATATTTGAAGCTTTCAATATTGAAGAACTGCTTGGAGAAAAAGTGCATGGCACTTTGGAACAGTTCTACCGCTATCAGCAGAGGTGCCTCAATAAATAGTAAAGATCGAAATCTTGAGTTTATACGACATTCATTAAGATTCATTTTCGAAGGGTAGCAAACAGAAATCATTGCAATTTCATATACCCTAAAAAATCGAATTACATTTTCATTCAGGAGGATTTAGAGAAAGTGTGTACATACCTGGTCAAACTTTAAGGTAACAAGAGCGATGTCTGAGGAGAGGCCAAAAGTAAAAGCAATTGAGGAACCAGATCCATGGAAGAATAAACTAGCAATTGCACCGGGGTGCAAGGGAACGCCGGATGGAGGAGATGTGAATCATTTTCTGCTATATGAGGGGTAAAACCTGAATCGTGATTTAACAGAAGAGAATTCAAAGCTGAAAAGATAATCATAAATGGTAAGTAGAGATATGATCACCTAAGGTGGAAAGCCTATAGCTATTAATGTCTCGATTCTTTTCACGTTCAAACAATCTATACTGTATACTAAAGAAGCAACCTAACGACATGTCACAAATTGGCCATTCAAATGGCCTGCATATCCTCAAGACTGATGGAATCCTCATATATGAAGAAGGCAATGACACCTTGATGTGAAATTCTCGTATTTTCTCTGCCTGTCCTTCATGTTATGTCTGGGTCGTCGAATTGAGTGTGCTCATTTTGATTTGCAGAAGGCCGAATAGGATGAGCGAACCCATTATCATACGTTGTTTGCCCATAGAATCTTTAAGTTTATCTAAGGTGGTAAACCCTGCCCGTGTAGTTCATCATGAAGACAAGATGGAAGATCTGATCAAGTAACCTCTTTAAATAGAAAGTATAGCTCCTACTTACTGTTTGTAAAATAACAGTTAGGTTGTTTCAAATAATAAAAATTAATTTATTTTATTTTAAAAAGAGTAAACCAAATGATAAAAGTTTATAATTTGAATTGTAAATATTTATATTTATTTTAATGAAAGTAATATTTTTTAATTTAATATTATTAAATTGTAATCTATGTAATTTTATTTTTATTTCATTTTATTTATTTATTTGTTTATTTATTTATTTATTAATCTTTATTTTATATCTATTTATTTATTTATTTTATTTTTATTTTTTAATTAAGAAATTTTTTTATCTATTTTATTTTTTATTTTAATTTTATCTTGATTTTATTTTATTTCTATTTATTTATTCATATTTTATTTATTTCTCGCCTCACATGCTCGATATCTATCACACTTCTGAGCTTCCCCTTGGAAATAGACTTGCATGCAAGCATTTCTTCAGTCTCCTTGTCAGTAAGCTCTCTTCCCAGCACATACTTATTGTGTATAGTGCGTCCATGCCAAGAAATCGGCAGACCCACGATTATGTTTGTGATGGCTAATGCCAAGAAATTGGCAGACCGACGATGGCAGTGTCTTCTTTACTGCATGCTTTAGCGTTGCAGAGGCGCGGGGTCGAGTTTTCAAGCAAGGAGCACACTGAATGCTTTAGCGTTGTGAAGGTGTGGGTTCGAGTTTGCCTGCAAGGAGCATGCAGTAGACTCATGGTGGATGAGCACAGAAGATTGGGGAATTGTGAAGAAAAGAGTACCTAGATGATGGATTTTTTGTGATTCCTCCTCGCGGTAATGCTAGGCGGGGTGCTGCTGTTGATGCTCAGCACCAAGGGCTATTGATGCTCAACACTGAGCTTAGATACAGAATGGTCGGGGACAATATTGTTAACCAAACGTTGATTCCAACCCATCCAAGCCCCGGGCCACCCGCGACGGGTTTCATTAACCAGACATTGAATTCCTACGCGTCTATGGAATTAGGCAATTTGAACTATTCAGAGCGGAGTCTATGGATAAATTGGTTGTTGGACGGCACTGCTTCATGATCGCGCAGATCATATGGACGTGAATGCGCAGGACGTGCAGGAACGAAGCTTGCTTCCATGGAACGTTCTGCAAGCGTTTCAAATTCATTCGCCGTTATCTTTTGCATACAAAACCACTGATATTTGTTCTCAGTCATAGACGCCCCACCTACTATAACCTCCTTCAGAGAACTCACATCATATTTTTGGTCAACGTGGGGCAACTTGGAGAGCCGAATGGCAATAGCAGGAACAGCGGGAAGGTGCGTTACTCTGTATCTCTGAATGGCCATCAGCATTCCCTCCATTGTAAATTTGGGCAAAATGACAACAGTTGCCCCTATTGCCATGAGCCCGCAGACAAAAGTATTGAAGCCATACATATGAAACAGCGGAATGAAACACAGATACGCGTCCTTGGATGACCCCATTAAAGTGCACACCTACTATAACCTCCTTCAGAGAACTCACATCATATTTTTGGTCAACGTGGGGCAACTTGGAGAGCCGAATGGAAATAGAAGGAACAGCGGGCAGGTGCGTTACTCTGTATCTCTGAATGGCCATCAGCATTCCCTCCATTGTAAATTTGGGCAAAATGACAACAGTTGCCCCTATTGCCATGAGCCCGCAGACAAAAGTATTGAAGCCATACATATGAAACAACGGAATGAAACACAGATACATGTCCTTGGATGACCCCATTAAAGTGCACAGGATGGAGGTCATGGCAATAAGATATCTATGAGTGGATACAACTCCTTTGCTCTAGCCTGCAGAATCATGACAGATTTTCATTGGTGGTTTGCTAGCTGGATCTGAGTTTAATAGACTGGACAGAGACGAGATCACAGGGGGATCATATTTACCGGATTGTTCATGGGTTCCAATTGGAAATCATACAGTCCTCTCAAAACCAGGATATTCCTGTGGCTGGCAAAGTTTAAAAAATTCTAACTTGGTCCAATGAGCAAAAGAGAAATTGGCATGGCCCTGGAAGATTTATTATGTGAAAAACAATGAGAAATCTATGGACCACCTAGTTATGTGCTGCTCATATGCCAAGAAAGTATTAATGCTAACAAGTAGTAACAATGGAGAGTCATGAAAACCTGAGAAGGCCAAAGCTCAGAGAATTCTAAAGGCTCCAGAGATCAATAAAAATTAGGCTTAGGATTTTCTTGATGGTGCTTGTTAAGGAACTCCAGATAAATGTGGTGCTGGTTGAAACTGGTTTATAAACGAAAATCATTATGTTTCTCTCAAGTATGCAGTAGGTCAAGGACAAATAATAGAGATGAATTCCATGCCTTGCAATTAATTTTGAAAGGTGCATCTGCTGAAGGTATTCAAAGGATCCAAGTGATGGGGGACTCTAAATTGCATATGGATTGGGCCAATTGCATAAGCCATGTGGAGAATCTGGTTCTTAGCACAGTTATGAACACGGTATCTGTGACAAGAATGAAGCTTTTGGATATGTCTCTCATATTTATGGATAATTTAATGAGAAAGTGGATATATTATCTAAAGAAGCACTATCACAGCAGGAAGGGACTCTACCATGTAGATTTTCCTTGAAATTCTGCAACTGCTGTGGTGAACAAATATGAAACTAATCATTGCAACAAGACACAGAATTTCTCTCCGATTTTGCAGCACAATAGCAAAAAAACACAAGTTTTTTTTTCTAGGGAAACCCAACTGGGAAAACCCTCTACAAGCCATAGATTTTATTGAGAGAATTTGAGCAATTGATCTCTTACAAGGCAATACAGTTTTACTAGAAAACACATATGTTTTCCCTGCTTAAACTTTGAACACCCTGCACACAATCCTGATTCAGGTCCTCTTGCTTGCATTGTTTCTCTACCCCTATATTCTAGCGCAGGAAGTCTCCTATTTCCTAGTGCAGATTTGGGCTCCTATTATTTAGGTTCCTCCTAAATCCTAGCACACATCTGCAAGAAAAAATGATCTCCTTCTCTTGCTGCATATAGGCTTCTCCTTACACGCTCTCCTAGCAAACCTCTCACACACAATCTTGTGCATACAAGAATGAATTACAAAGGTGCCTTCCTCCTCCTTATAAGCAATTCGACTCAGCTAAATCTGGAAAGTTAGTTTTGGAACTCAAACTTGTGATTGAACTATTAACTGAGTCAAACTGACTCTTCGAACTCGTCCTACCTCAATTATAAACTGAAACTCACTAAGTCGTCTTTTTCCAAAAATAACTCACAGTTGGAAACAAACAAGACTGAGCCTCCAATGCCTGCACATGAGTAACTGCTCCATGACTCGTCCCAATTTCTAGGAATTTGTGCATGCTAAAGAAGGACTGTTTGTGGTCATCTTGACCAAGGCAGAAGTCAAGAAGGACCTTCTTTGCTACACTTTTTCAACAGACCGAACAGGAAATTATGGTATAAATATGCTATTCTCTGATGGTGTTTCCCATGTCCTAATTCAACTGTATTGTGAGGCATATTTATTTTAACAAACAGCATGCCACAGGATCTATATCAAAGCTAGTCTAGTACCATAGTGCGATAATCTCTGCTACAAAGCTGCCATATATCAAACACACTTGACCTTCTAAGCAAAACAAATTAACAAGACGAGTTCCTTTTGATGAAAGAAGCTGTGTTGGCTAAATGTTTTGCAAAACCTTCCAATGCTGGTTTTATATCATCCAAGCGCTAGGTTTATGGGAACTATGTCCATAGTGCAATTATTCCACACTGGAGAAAAATACTACATGAATCACACTACTCTTTCAAACTAAATGTCACGTCATTAGTTACGGCTAAATGTTACTTCAATAGTTAGCTGAAAAACTGCAAAGAATACAGCATTGCTCCAAAACAAAAGCAAACTATATTTTGAACACGAAGTTAGCGTCTTTTACTGCAGAGTTTGCATTCCCTCAACTTTTGGATTTAGAGGGGCGATTATACTTTCTCATATAATAATATTTCTGACCAATCAAACCATTGTTTTCAAGAAAAAATAAAATAAGACAAGAAAACATGCTCTGCCATCACTAAAAAAGAGCATGCATGATTTTCAGACAAGAACCCCACCAGATTGCAGATTTGATATGTTTCAACGAAAGAAATGAAATCCAGTAGCAAAAACAACAAGAGATACTTAATTTTTGAAGACAACTGAATGGCTGTCATACAATAAAAGAAAAATAGCACAATATGAATAAACTATGAGCATTTGTAAGTCAAGTATCTACAAGAAAAGAGTTCAACGATTTCACAGTAGGCAATGAATTCCAGTAGCAACAACAGGAAGAAATACGCAGCTCTTGAAGACAATTGAAAGACTGGTAAAATAAAAGGGAAAAATAGCATAATAAAAATATGAATTCATATCATCATTTGCAGGCCAAATATCTACTTTAAAAGAGTTCAATGTGCTAACCACAACAAAAGCGGTCGAGAAGGCCGCAGATCTCAACAGCTTCCTTTCCAATACAGGTTCATTCCTTGCTCTTTTTATCAGCTGCGGATTGCAGTTTCCCATCGCCACCATCTCCGCCACAGCACGCCCCAGAATGATGATGATGATGATGCTGCTTACCATCAGACTTCACTCTCAGCTGTTTGCGCATATCATAGGCATCCTCGCCATCGGCATAGTACTTAGCCTCAATATCGTGAATTTTGTAGCCCAGTGTTTGGGTATACAGGTGAAACGCCGCCCGGTTGCTCTTGCGGACATGGAGAGAAACATACTCTGCCCCAAAAACCTCATGCATTGCCTTCTGAGCTGCGGTCATGAGCTTCGTTGCAAGGCCCAGTTTGCGGTGTGTACGCAACACGGCCAGAGAGGTTATGTGGCCATGGCATTCCGTGGACTCCTCTTCCATTTTTTCCAGAACATAACCCACAATTTTCTTGTTGTAATCCTCGGCCACGTACAGAAGTTGTGGCCATGACAGGATGTGGTAGAAGTAATACTTCATCTGGTAATTCTCCGGCAGACACATCAGATTGCATGTCTGCATTGCAAGCAGGTCATCTATGGTGGCTTGACGAATGCAAACCATGGCTGCAAACCACGGTGGGTATAAACCTAGAACATATATTGTGCATAAACCCTGGAATTTATATTGTGTATCAGAGTCTATGTGCAGAAACCCTCTCGATTTAGTGTTCTCTGTTGGACAATTCTTCTACTGGTTTTTTTAATTCTGTGAAGATAGAACACATTTCAAAGGCCTATGTTAGCCTTGCACTAAAAACATTCTCAGACTAGAAGGAATTCCGAGCCCCCTTCAAAAAAATCATCCAGATGGGTGATTCTGAGAGCATCATCAACAGTGGGCCACCATATCATGACCATGTAATCTGCTTGCCAAGTGATTCATCATACGTTCTTTTTCTTGTCATTTGATGTCAGGGTCGAGTTGGGTTAAGCTTGTGCAGAAAAAGAGCTTGAAGCTCGTTCAATGAACTTGCACAACTGATAGATCAAAAACCCGACCTGAAAGCACGGTGATAAAATTGAAACAGAGTAGTTTACATGGTTTTATGAATTAAATAATTGATTTCCTACTGGCGGGAATCATAGGGCGGGACATCGTAATTAAAATGAATGAATATGCTATGAAATTATGCAATTAAAATTTGACCAAGGGAAATAAGGGTTTAATAAAATAGGATGTGTAGTAATTACTTAAATCACTATTATATATTTAAATTATTAAGATGACATATTTTTATGAGCAAAATTATAAAATACTATGAAATAATTTAGCATAGGAATTATGGCTAAAACATTTAAGAGTTAGAATAGAGTTTTTAAGTGACCACAATAAAAATAATACATATTAGAGATATATACATGGATCATATATATCAAGTTAAAGTGATCGCTAAAGCAACATCTTCCTACACCTAGTGTCCCAGATGGCCAAGGTAAGGTGCCGTCAAACCAATTATACAGTCATTCGTATATCTTAATTGGAAAATTATTAATGTCACAAGAATCACAAGGGTTGATATGTCAATCAAAATTTAAAATTATCCTCTAAAAACTCATATAGAAAGTGGGGTAACAGGTCCTATGACATCCAACCTGTGATTTGCAATGGGAAATCCTCAACAGTCTCTTTGGAGAAATAATGTCTCATGAAGGGGTTCAATAAGAGGTATGAGGCCCCACCAATTTGATAGATGAAGAAGTTTGAATATTGGCTTGTCAATTTTGGCCCTAAGTAGGCAAGGCAACATGGAAGGAGGTGACCCCCTTGGAAAAGTTAAAAAGGGGAAGGCCACATAAGGTCTTATATAAAGATCTAAATCCAAGGACCTCCCTCATAAAAATAGTTAGACTTGTATTGAAAGAAAGTAGATAACGACCATCTAAATCTTGATAAAAGAAAATAGAACATCCCTTGAATCCATAATAAATGGAGCATCTACATATGAGGTTATCCTCTAACTCAATGTTGTGTATATGGCAAAGCTAGAATATGTTATTGAGAAGAGGAATATCTTGATGTCATTAGTTTCAACTAGACACTAATGTAAACCCACTTTGAAACCACCAAGGGGGATCTGAAGGGCAACATCTAGTGCTCTAGTGTGTATGAGGGTTTAAAAATAAGGTCCCCTCTTATTTGCATGAAGTGTTCCCTGTACAAATCCATCTTAGTGTCAAGGCCATGAAAAGATGAAGTTCAAGTACTAAATTTATTGTTTATAAATAACCTCTTTAACAACTTGACACAGACATATAATGATGTCATTTACATTGGAGGTGTATGTCACTTGATCATGTTACAACTTTAATCGCTCCCCCACAAAAAGGTGTTATTCTCCCTTGTGATGATGCATCAACCCTAATGGAGAACAATCTCGTGATGTAAAAGAAATTTAAACATGATGTAACTTTAATAGTGCCCTACATTCACCCCTTGGCTCACCACTCATGGCAAACGTGAGGCTATTTCAAGCATTGATGTGGATAATATCATTTTATTTTCTCTTTTGTATAGTATTCTACATTGACACAATTGTGTTTTTTTAGCAAACAAAATATTTGTATCAAGGGTTAGCTCCTTGTGCATTAGGGTTGAAGAGGTTGCGTCATTGTGAGTGATCTATTCATTTCCAACTCCTTATGTGGGAGAGCACTACAAGCTCCATGTCAACATGAAGTGTAGATATTGTGAGCAATTCTTATCGAGGTTTTGAAAATTATCCAGTTGTTCTACATTTGTTATACATGTTAATAAGGGCATTACCCACAAACACACACCCTCGAGACCAACACCTAGTTCTCTAAAATTCAAATGGTACCAATATTCTTAGTTAGAGGTGAAGGATTCTCCTAAGAGGTTATTTTGTTGGTTTGATGTGTTGTTTTTTGCCTTGGATACTAAGTGGTGAAGGGCTTCAAGGGTTAAAAGTTATGGGCCAGGGGCTTGGGGGGAAAGGGATTTAGGGGTTAAGGGCTTAATAATTAAGGGATTTAGGTGTTAGGGGTTAAGGGGTTGGGTTTTAAGGTGTTTAGGGGTTATGGATTAAGGTTTAAGGGTCATGAGTTAAAAGAATAAGGGGTTAGTGCTTAGGGGGTTCATATATTCTACGTTAGGAGTTAATGGCTTAAGGTTTAATGCATCAAGGGGTTGATGGCTTATGAGTTATGAGTGTAGGGTTAAGAGATTATGGCTTCGGGGTTAAGGGATAGGGAATTTAGTGGTTATGGGTTAATGGCTTATTCGTTGTTATAATGGGGCCCCTAATCCCCTTATCACCATTATCGGGGGTTCCTCTTTCAATTCCTCTTCTTACCTTCCCTCTAGGCCCCCTAGCCCCTATGAAATTAGGTCTTAATCCCCCTTCTCATTCTCTAATGTGTGGATTATAGATCTTATTAAATCATGCTTGGACATCCCACTTCTACCAATCCATGCTACATGTGTGTCCCCTAGTCCTGTTCAATACACCACAAAATACTCCTCCCACTTTTTCGGTCATATCATTCAACTTATCTTAACATTGCGGGTGAAATTGGTGTTTATGTTGTAAAGTGAACAAAGAAAAAATTTACTTGTTTTCTCTTTTGAGAAGATGTAGAAATTGATTGCCATGATTGGAATGTGCATGCATCAATCTACATTGGGTTGTTTTTCGAGCTTAGACATGAATAATCATTTGGTCATACTCCATACTATCGATGGAATCTAGTATCACAAATGTATCGATGGGAAGTTTGAGAGATTCTTTTGAAAGCTTGTGTGTTGTGGTGTTTAGCTCCTGGAGAATGTGTATGAAAGATAGCTAGTCCAAATAGTTGGGGGGATCTATGATATCTTGTAGGATGGGATGTAGGTAGATGTTTTCTATCATGAATTATTGACCCAATTGATCATGATTTTTTAATCCCCCATGATCTATCGGGATTTGACTCTTTTGATGGATGTAATTTCCAGAAGTGTACAAAGAGAAATGGAATCAACTCAGTTGTTGGAGCCTTAACTTTGGGTATACCTTACTTTCTCGCTATAAGACTGGGAGATGAAGAGTACCACGCCCACTTTGCAGCTAGGTGGGATAACTTGTGCAACACCATCAAAGAAGTCACAAGGGCATCCAAGAGGGAGTGGAGAAATTACCAGAATCCATTATTTTTGTGGTTTAGGATGAATCTTGTCTTCTAAACACTATTTTTTATAAATTCAATTGTGATCTTTGTTAGAATTTCTTGTGAACAAAATGTGTTGTTGTTCCAATCCCACCAGATATGGCTGATTAGAATGCATGGGAAACCTTTATAATAATCTTCCATGATATTGAGTAACTAAGTTTTGAAATTTTCTTCCAAGTTTTAGATAGGACCACGAGCCTATCATGTTCAATTTTGCAAGGGTGGTGGTGATCATGACCTGCATTGTGTTGGGAGAGGAGATAAATAAGTGTGAAGAAATATCATCAAATGACTTGCCTAAAGGATAGATGTTGGGTTGATTCGTAAACTATCATGGATATTTTTCGTGAACAAAATGTGTTGTTGTTCCAATCCCACTAGATATTGTTGATTAGAATGCATGGGAAACCTTTTTAATAATCTTCCATGATGTTGTGTAACTAAGTTTTGAAATTTTCTTCCAAGCTTAGATAGGACCATGAGCCCATCATGTTCAATTTTGCAAGGGTGGTGGTGATGACCTGCATTGTGTTGGGACAAGAGATAAATAAGTGTGAAGAAATATCATCTTATGACTTGCATAAAGGATAGATGTTGGGATGATTCGTAAACTATCATTGATAGTTCTTGTGAAAAAATCTGTTGATATTCCAATCCCACCAGATATTGTTGATTAGAATGCATGGGAAACCCTTTTAATAATATTCCATGATGTTGTGTAACTAAGTTTTGAAATTTTCTTCCAAGCTTAGATAGGACCACAGGCCTATCATGTTCAATTTTGTAAGGGTGGTGGTGATGACCTGCACTGTGTCAGGACAAGATATAAATAAGCGTGAAGAAATATCATCATATGACTTGCATAAAGGATATATGTTGGGGTGATTTGTAAACTATCATGGATATTTATTGTGAACAAAATGTGTTGTTGTTCCAATCCCACGAGATATTATTGATTAGAAAGCATGGGAAACCTTAATAATAATAATCTTCCATCATGTTGTGTAACTAAGTTTTGAATTTTTCTTCCAAGCTTAGATAGGACCACGAACCTATCATGTTCAATTT
Organism: Pinus albicaulis; assembly: GCA_034641835.2. Taxonomy (NCBI): domain Eukaryota; kingdom Viridiplantae; phylum Streptophyta; class Pinopsida; order Pinales; family Pinaceae; genus Pinus; species Pinus albicaulis. The sequence continues at coordinate 808,176,449 of CM076577.1, forward strand.
TGCAAGGGTGGTGGTGATGACCTGCACTGTGTTGGGACAACTAGAGATAAATAAGTGTGAAGAAATATCATCATATGACTTGCATAAAGGATATATGTTGGGGTGATTTGTAAACTATCATGGATATTCCACTAGACAGTTCATCATAACATAATAGACAAAACTATATTTAAAAATGAATGAATAAGAGTTTGTGACAGGAAGTGTCAGTGAGTTTCAGGTGTGCTAAGGAGGGAGTGACGTCAAGGCATGCTAGGCAGTGTTAAGGCATGCTAGAGGCTAGGGAAACGTGCCAAGATGTGCCAGGTGCCAGGGTGTGCCAATGCATGCCAGGGTGGATTGTTTGGGAGTGCCAAGGAAAAACAAGGGAGCACTAGTGTCAAATGCATGGAAATGAATGAATAAGAGTGTGTGACAGGGAGTATCAACGAGTTATAGGTGTGATAAGGAGGGAGTTTAAAGGTATGTAAGTTAGTGCCAAGGAATGCTAGAGTGCTAGGGCGACATGCTAGGATGTGCCAAATGCTAGGGCGTGTCAATGCGTTCTAGGGAGTGCCATGGAAACACAAGGGAGAACTAGTTCAAAATGCCTAGTAATGAATGAATAAGAGTGTCTGATAGGGAGTGTCATGAGTTTCAGGTGTGATAAGGAGGGAGTAGCAAGGTTACATGTTAGGAAATTCCAAGGTATGCTAGAGTGCCAGGGCATGTCAGGGAGTGTTAGTGTGCAAACCCTTCTTCATTATATTACAAACTACAATACAACAGGCTAGAGCTCTTGTACCATGGATCGTGACCCTTTACAATCACACTGATACAAGGAATAAAACTAGGGATTGGCGTTAATCCTTTGACAACCAATCTATCATGAACAAGACAACACTTGACCTACTTGTTGATGGTGTCCACACACAACCCTTTCAGTCCACAAGTTTAACGAGAGCAGCACAAGTTTAATGTTTGGAGAACAAGGGGCCACCCCCTTGTCCAACACTTTTGATGGGCCCCATGCATCATTATGGCACTCATGGACCCCAGTATGCCTCCAGCTAGAAGGCCCTAAGACATCAGTTGACCTCTTATGAGGCTTATTATTCTATGTATGAGATAGTTTGGTGGGATTGCCACCAAAATTTAGGGTTACTTGCATAATATTTTATGTTTAGGGGCTAATGTAGGCCCATAAGCTAATTCGATCAACTCCTAATCAATGTATAAATAGGAGTTAGTTGGATTAATTTGTATCATCACTTGATTTGGGATCTCTCGGAGTTAATTGGATTCATTTGTATCATCACTTGATTTGGGATCTCTCTATCTTTAGAGAACTTCACATTTTTCCTTGGAGGACTATTTTGGATGATGGATGCATTTTGATGTATGGATTTGGGCTATTTTTATCTTGGAGATTTGCTTTTGCAAATGTGAAGCTGGTTGGATATACTCTCTAACATTGTGAGTGAAAATTTAACGCTATTCTTGTTGTTGTTGCATACTATTGAATTTCACTATAACTAGGGTTAATTGCTGCATGATGGAAATGTGAAATTATGTGTCTATTTATCTTATTTAATGTATGGGCCATTGTTGGATGAATGAAATATCTTATAAATAATTTTATCTCAATAAATTTTCACCACTTGTATGAAGTATAAATGCTTGAAGGTCACTTTTCATTTTTCTCTAACATTGGACGAAGTTGACTTTCTGGGCCTCCATGATCAAGAAACTGAATTATTTTTCATTATCACCCCTGACTCCATATCCCCAAGTGAATTATTCACTAGTAACTCAAAAAGGGTGATGATTTCCCCCACCCCCCCCCCCCCTTTTTCACATTTTTTCCATTTTTCCCTAGGTCTAGCCCCACCAGGTCACCTAGGGCATCAATTTCCCAAGAATATAGCCAGAGGAAAACATTGATCTCCTAAAGGCATCGACATTGGTGGGTGCCTTCACTCTCCTCGTAATTTGGGCCAATTCCGACGATGGAATCTTCAAATACCTCAAGCCCTAACTCTAGGATCAATTTTTGCATAGGTGTTCCCAAGGCTAGAGCCTAGTAGGATCAATTTTACCCATCGAAGTAAAAAATATTGCCTAGTCCTTTCCCCTCACATTGTCCAAGATAGGAACATCATTGGTTGCTAAATTCCATCCCCGAGCCTAGGTTGGGTCCACTTGGCCCCATGTGGTCCCATTTGGGAATCCAAGTTCCCAAAGGATTTTAGGGATTGGTAACTTCCTTTATAAGTCTTATTCTTCTCCCTCAACCCTTCAATCTCGGCCCTCCTCTCTCCCTAGAAGATCAGGTCCCTTGCTTAAAATGCAAGCATGTCCCACTATATATGCTATCTTAGGGAAAGGTATTCTAGGGTCACTTCCCACCTATTCATTGACCTATAATATACGAGTGACTTCCTAAACTACCAAGACTCCTCCCATCGGCGAAATTTCGTGAAGAGAAAGGAGCCTTAGCTGTGGTGACAATGGGCTAAGCCTCCACCGTTTCCCTTGTCCTAGTTGTTTCCCTCTTAGGAACCCCTTTTAGGTCCACTACTAGTTTGAGTGGTAACAAGTTGTTCACAACTCCATTTTTGAACAACTCTTTGGTATGCCCACTTTTTCCATACTATGGCTCCAAGATGAGAAGTCTAGGGCTATGGAGGTTGCCCTTCTTCTCACTGAATTGATCCTCCACAATATAGTGAAATAGGGCTAGTTGGTTGGCCCACTTGACTGCTACTTTAGTTCTTCAAATTATGCACATCCTTAGGCCCTATACACCTGCCCTTCTACCAATCTTGTTGTCCTTCACAAGTACAAGAGTTAGGGTTCTTCTTTGATAGTCGCCTAACAACCCTCCAACTATATTTGGACTAGCATCAATCTGCCCAACCATAGTCAATTATTTTTACTGATCTAGGGCTCACAGTATTTTCTTCATCTAGGGCTCTTCAAATCTTCCACATAAAAATGGTTTGAGTCCTCTCAAAATCATTGTTCTTGTGTATTGACAATTTGATCTTTGTTGTCCAATCTATGAATAAATCTGAACTGCTCCTCTTATCATCCTTCTAACAATTTGTAGATGACTAAACTAGGGTCACAAATCAACCACTAATAGTCCATTGACTAATTTTTTATAGGTTGCTTCAGATATCTGTCTAAAAATCCATGGATAGTCCACCAAATCAACTCCTCAACATGTCAATCCATTCTTCACATGGCACATTTCTTCTACATGCTCAATTTTCTGCTCAGGTTCCACCCTCCTTTGGATCTGATATCTCCACACATACTGAATCTGCAAGCCATCTTCCAGATTTGCGGTCTATATTTCAGAAATAAGCCTCGCTTTAAGGGTCACAACTGCTCTTCTTCTACGCAATTTTTTCACAGTCTTAAGGGCATACCTTATGAACTAAACATGCTAGGTAACTAGGGCACTATACTTATGTACTTCTAATTGTTATAGAACAAACCCTATCCACCCATAGAAAAAACCACGACTCTTGCCTCCATAAGAGACTCAACCTAGCTCACATGGATCCATAGATTTTGGGCATTTCTTTGACTGAATCTTGACATGAACTTCAAATCTCAATGTCAACCCTCAAACTAGGGTTAGCTCAGTCAATATTACGCCTGCGTCTACTTTTGTTTTGGCTCTAAATTACAGTGCAAGCCATCCTCCATTTGTGTTTATCTTTATAACCACTGCAAGACAAGATCGTATCAATCCTCTCTTCTATTTCATGTATAAAATCTAACCAACGGGATTCAATCTGATCTTGTAATGTACTAAAACAAGATATTGAATCCTTCCTACAAACACGATCGCACAATCACATATAAGTAAGAGAAAGAAATTATCAATTGCACCACAAAAGATGTATCTGGGGAAAGCAACTGCTCAAAACACATCTATCTCTATTGTGTATTAAGTCAAGGAATCATGAAACAATACAATGCTTAATCTCTCTTGAGATTCTCCAACACTCTGCCAATTATCTCCTGCTGATCTAGGCAAAATTCGTTTAATACTTAGCCAATTCTCAGTCTTCCTTTAGCCTGCCTTGCTCACGCAATTCCTATGGAATTATCTCCATATTAATTAAGAAATTAAATCAACCTTCCTTGATTGCGCAATCCATCATGGCATCCCAATGACTTTATAATTGCACATGGGAAATTTTCTATAAATACAACTGATAGTTATGTTCCTTTGAACTGTGTTACAATAAGGATGAAGGGTCTTTTTATCATTTAAAAATAAGATGAAACCCCAAACAATCAAAACCTTAACCTGAGGAGATGTAACACCAAGAGTTTATGGGCCCCATTGGGGTTAGTTGGGCAGCCAAATTCCTGGGGTTGTAACTTGGTCATATGATCTTCGTTTGACGCACATGATACCTCGTTAGAAAGATCTCTCCGAGGACTACAACAGCTAATGCAATTTATATGAAATTTCCAAACCTTTCATGCCCAAAAAATGTTGTTTGGGGCCTCAAAACGGCTCTAGAAGTTCAGGACCTGAAAATTTGACAAAAATAGTAAATTGTGCTATAATTAAGGAAACTGAAAAACTGAAAGAGACAATGGCGAGGGCCCAAGTGGAATAGGCGGGTGGCCACAAATATCCACCTCGATCACCTTCAATCGAATTTCTTGAGCTAACTCAATCATCATGACTTAGTTAACTGACACAAGTTGTTATGAGACAAAATTACAACTTAATGTCCAATTTATTTAAGGGAAAAATAAATTAGACACCTCACATTCCTCACTCCTGGTACATCAAAATTCCTCACCGGTGTGGGTGAATTTTTTTTTGTCCTTTCTATTTGCCAATTTCACTGTTTCTTGTTGCAAATTTCAACACTCCCTCTCAACAAGAAAGGAATTCAATCAATCCCCATCCGGTACCTTTGGAATGTTCTGCATGCTACACTTCTCTAGTGTTGTTTGCACCTGCAAATCCTGAAACTGAATAGCCTCTGAACAACTGAATCAGTATAATGCATCTGTCATCAGAGTCTTCTGGCTCCTGCTAGCTACTGCACCTGTCTAGTAGTGGATTCTATGCACTGTTGCTGACATCTACATCCGTGCCCTTTGAACTGTTGCTAACTTTGATTTGTGCTCCAGTATTTGACATTTGTCACTCTGATTTCTATCTTGTTGACATCTGACTACATCAATCTAATTGATCCTTCCTACTACTGTTGTACTGTGGGCTCCTCGTAGCCAGGTTCGATCCATGAGACACACCATCTCAATGGACCTTGCCCAAATTTCTTATCTTGGGATTATGTCTACACATCACCCCACCTTACACCTCAGAGTATGATTGCTCCCTCTTCCTATCTGGCTCAAAATTTCCCCCTCGTGGTGGTCTCTGCTTGAGTGGATGCTTCCACTCGGTCTCCTCTCTACTTCTCCAATTGTGGCAGCTACTCCACAACCTTATGAGACTGCTTCTCATGAGAATGCATGTTGAGAGGTAATTTATGCTCCCTCTAAACCACCAAGTCTCTAACTTCTGCCTTTCTCCTCAAAGCTTTGCATGTATCTGGTACCTCAAGTACATATAGGTTCTTGAATCACGCATAATGTAATTGTCCCGACGTTACAAAAAGTTTTTAAAAAGAATTGATTTTAAATCGATGATATCTCCCTCATCTGAGCTCTGATTCGACCGATTTTTTTTTTTTCCATTTGGGTAGATTTTCACAAGGATTCCAATTATTCTATTTGTTTTTGAAAATTTTACACGAAAATCTTCAGATATTCTCTGTAAACTCGTCGTCCAAAAAATTCCTGCTCTGATACCATGTAGAAAATATAACTAGTGTGGGTGCATTAAACCATGCCAAATCATACTAAGGCATCTCAACATATTCCATACATGCTAATACTTTCCAAGCGCCAACACATGCCAAGCGCCAATATGTGTCAGGGACTAGTGTTATGCATGTTATAAAGTGGAAGGGAATGTTGAAGAGTGCTAAGGTGTGCTAGAGAGTGATAATGCATGTTGATGAGCGTTAAGGAATACTAGGAAAAAACATTAAGGGAGCACTAGGTAAAAATTCATGGAAGCTAATGAATATGAGGAACGTGTGCCAGAGACTAGTGTTAATGAGTGTTAGTTGTCATGCCAAGGAGGGAGTGACAAAATATGCTAAGAATTGGTAAGGCATGCTAGGGAATATCAAGGCATGTCAAGAATTCCCTAAGTGTGCTTGGGAGTTCCAGGGTGTGCTAATTATATCATGTGCCAATTAATAGTGCCAAGATATGCCAATACATGCTAGGTGCTAAGGATATTGTGGCGCAGGGTGCCCGGGTATGTCAATATGTGTCAAGGCAACAAAAGGAAGAACCAATATTAAGAGGGTTAATAAGTCGGGACATTATCTTTTTGAAAAGGGGCATGCTAGGCACACTAATAATAGGTCCCAATACATGCCAAGTGGCATTGTGTACCAAGTGCTAATGTATGTTAATGCATTCAACCAAGGTGTTCTAGGGCATGCTAGGGACTATATGTAGTATGCCAACACATGCTAGGAGAGTTCCATGTTGTGCTAGCGCATGCCACCATGTGCTTGGGCGTCAGTGTCATCACAATATGTTCTAGGTACAAATATGTTCCAAGACATGTGGGGTGCTAAGAAATGTTAGTGTGTGCCAAAGCATTAATTTAAGGTGTGCCCTGATTGTTGAGGATTGTTAGGTCTTTCTCATTAATAGAATTGTCAAAGCTTGATTATGTATTAAATAATATATTTCCTACACACAATAGTGGAACTTTATCTAAAGAGAATTTGCTAGATAATAAACTTAATATATATGAATCATGTGTTGACTCATAGGAAATCTCTATTCGACTAGTCATTACTTGAGGGAAATGATACACACTAATTACTTCTACAAAAATTGACTGACCCTAACCACTATGGCCTTGGACATATTATAAAAAATACTCCATAATAATTGTATTAAATCATTATCTTTTGACAAAAAAATATTAATAGGCACATAGCGTCATCAAAAACTCATTGGAATGATCAATGATGACGGGCATTTTTTGACCATCACCAAAAATAAGAAAAAGAGCATTGGTGAGGGTCATTAAAAGTTCACCACTAGAAGTGTCACCAAAGAGAGAATTAGTGATGGGCCTTTTGACGACCCTCACCAAAAGTGTCATTGAAAATGTCTTTGGTGATGGACCATAAAGGACCATCACTATATACACTTACAGTGACGATTTTTTAATGATCAATGATGACAGACATTTTTTGACCGTCACCAAAAGTAACAAAAAGAGCATTGGTGAGGGTCATTAAAAGTTCGTCACTAGAAGTGTCACAAAAGAGAGAATTAGTGATGGGCCTTTAACGACCCTCACCAAAAGTGTCATTGAAAATGTCTTTGGTGACGGACCATAAAGGACCATCACTATATACACTTACAGTGATGGTTTTTTAAGGACCGTCACCATATGTGACATTAGTGACGAACCTTAAAGGTCCGTCACAAGCATGACCCTCACCAATGTGCTTTTTTCTTGTAGTGGCTTAGGGAAATTGAATCCATAAATGTTTTAGTTTTTGAAGAAAAGTTTCAATTGAGAAATGTTAGTAGTATGTACTAGGAAAGGGAGAAGATGGACATTGAAGTTGATGAGTTGTGTGTGTTGATCAAGGAATTTCCCAAGGAGGAGAAAAATGAAATTATAAATATAGGAAACAAGAAAAATCAGTTGACTACAAGAGAATACATTAGAAAATAAAGTGGAGTATTAGAAATTAAAGTATGGAAACCTAGAAAATTGGGGACAATAACAAAAAATCAATAACTACAGAAAGGGAAGGAGACAAAGCCAAAAGGGAAGTTCAATTTTGGAACAAAGTTGCAAGAAGATGTTCTCACTAAGGAAAATGGACAAAAACAAACCATAGTTTGTGATCCTAGAAGGTGTCAAGAAACAATAACAACAAAACCACAAATAAATCAAGCTTGTGGACAACGACAAAGTCGAGTTGGGGACCAAGGAGTACTTTGATGCAGGTACAAGACTAGGAGTTCATGAATATTTTTTTCCTTGGGAGTTTGATGCAAGAGCATAAATCCTAGTCCAAAAATGTCTTGCCTAGACCAAAGGGGTCTTGGGATTTCCTAAAGTGATTGAATTCCTTCAATTAAAATATGTATAAATTAGAATTTCTCATGTAAATACAAGATTTTGAATTCTGGAGGTGGCTTTATGTTGTTTGTATTCTTGGCCATGTGGAACATTGTAAAGAGACAAGTAATTAGGCCAAGATATTTTTAATACCTAGAGGAGGACATATGTAGGAAATCTATTAGGTGAAGTCGCACTAGATTCTAGAAAAGGGACATTTGTAGATTTACGAGAGGATTGATAGTTATATCATTTGTGATATAATCTAGATATTTTTTATTAGTTAAAAGAGCCCACTAGGATTTTGTTCATCATTGAAGGGTGCACAGTTAAGGCACTCCATGCGATAGGTCATTGGTTACAATCCTCCAATGGGTGCTAACTACAAAAAAAAGGTATATAGGATGAGTTAGAGTAAGGAAGAAAATAATAGGAATGTAGGATAGCAGATAGCCAAGAAATGCAAAGGAGACTAATATAAGTCTGATAGGAAGATAGGAAAGGGCCAATTAGTAATGTAAATTGGTCCAAAATAATGAAAAAATGTGTTGCTAATCATAGATTATGTGATTGTCCTCAACCATTGGTGTTTGATATTTATGTTTCTAGTGATATGATTGATGCTTTGCAAGAATTATTTCTTGAGCTCAAGGTATAGGGAAATCTAACCCATGCAGGTGAATAGAAGGACACACAAGGAGTTAGAATAAAAAAGAAGACCCAAGCGATCAAATTTATGAATGTCATATCACGAAAAACCAATCAATGATCCGGTTTCACAAAAATATATTTCTTATTGATGCTGAGTGTTGGCATTGATCTGAGGTTTGTTAGGGAAAACCATCTATTAACGACTTTGAGAGATAGGAATATCCAGGTTGATTGAATTTTTTTTCGGTAGTGGGACAGTGGGAAGGTTTGTGGTTGCAGAGGTCCAAGATCCTTTAGGAGCTAAGATTGGAGATCTCGTCCTGTGATCTATCAATTGTCAATGACAGACATGGGAAAAGGGGAAGGAATACATTAAGTGTCATGGAAGGTGATGCCAAGTCAATGTTTATTGGACCAAAACAAGCATTTTTGGTTTTGAAATTAAAAAATTCCTTGAGACTAGAGATTTTGGTGCCTTATATCATCAGTGGTAATCTCATGCACGAGGTAAGCACCTAATGCATAGAGTTTTGGATTTGAACATAAAGTTATTTTCCAATGGATAGGGCCGATAGGCCTCATTTCCATTTGACTAAGCTCATGTCCTTATGTTTGACATTATATTTAATCCATGGAGATAAGGGCTACATAAAGCTGGAATTTTTGCACAATCATTTGGCCAGTTTGGAGAAATAGAAAAATCAGAGTAGTTTTTCTATGAGGGGTTTATGGTTTCATACAACCCCTTGTTATTCCACAATAGAAGAGGGGGACCCAGAGTGAACTAGGGCCATTGATCAGGATCATACGGGATCGATGCCATGATAACACCATCCCAAGGTTGTGCCCATTAATGAGGGCCCAACAACAAAAGTTTCAATATTGGAATTCCCCCTCGTTTAGCCTTGATATACATGGGGGGGGGGGGGGGTTTGTGGGGGTTGGGGGGGGGGGGAAGATAAACTTGGGTCATCTATTCATCATGCCTGCAATCATATATTATAAGGGAAGTCGCTCAATAGCGTGGGCGGTCCCATAGACTAACAACTCGGACACATGGAAATTTCCCCATCTACTGTTTCTCCTACTCTACTAACACCTCCAGTTGTGAAAAAATGACACTTTGAAAGTGTTGATGGGGGTAGGTGTTCTTGTCAATAAACAAACCCAAGAGATGGGAAAAAATCCCCAACAATTTTTTATTCCTTCTTGGCTAGGATAATGAAGTTTGAGGGAAACTTGGTGCCAATCAAGGAAAAGATAGAGGAACATAGAGGACTAAAGAAGCACCCACCATCACATAATTTTTTTATTCATATTCTGGTTCTCATCTTAATGGCCCAAAAATTAAAATTTTTGGGAGCGAAAATAAGAAGTGGTGGAAGATAAGAATGGCTAAAAAAATTCATATTAACGAAGAAAGAAGAGTATAACTCTATGAATCTACTACTTCACACCATAACAACCTCTTTCTTAATTAAGGTGAAAATAAAACAAAATCTCTTTATTTTATCTTGAGAGTATTTGTATTCTTCTAACCTTTTTTTCCTTTTATTTTATATTTTTCTTTGCTTACCTCTCTAATATTATCTTACTTTTTTTTTTTAATCCTCAATCACTTTTTTTTAAATATTTTTATATATCCATGATGGTGTGTAGATTGGATTGGTATGGGTATTAACATGCAAGGTATTGAAATTTGGAAATCACTTGGAATGACTTGCGTTAAATGAAGCAGGGCACAAAGTTATTGGTGGAACTTTTGTTTGGGAGAGTCTTGGTCACTTGTTGAGTCTAGGGGCTCATTCTACAATCCAGTATGAGGGAAATCTGTAAGTATGTCATGTCCTCAAAAAAATAATTAAAATAATTTTCATTCATGTCAGCCAAATAAAACATAATAAGTATATAAATAAACAATTAAAAACCTATTAACAAAACAATTAACTCAGTTGTTGATATTTGAATTTCCCTCATAATTTTACAGAGATTGAACATGCAGTGTGAGTTATGAGTAAAATATTTTAACATTAATTAATATAAAATGTCTCAATACACATGTTATGTAATGTTTATAATATTCAAAAATGAAATTTAAATAGTAAAAAATTACACATTTTTTTTTGCACTCTAAAACAAGTTTGCAACAAAAGAAATTTGATCCCTCTCGGCTCATGTTAAATCTATATTTTAGATGAATCTATGTTGGTCATTATTGGAAGATTGTAGTGAATTGAGTATAATTCTAGAGCGATAATCATGAAGCCATGATGCAACTGGTGTGGTGAGAATGCATGCAAACTCGATGGGAAATTGGGAGGAGTAGAGACATTGGTTTTGGATGGAAACCTGGAGTGTTAGCTAGTAAAGAAATACATAGGATCATCATTGGTCACCATACCTACAACTTCTCATAGATCAAGAAAACCATGTATGCAGACATTGGATTTCACCTTTCTTAGGGTAAATTTGTACTTTCTTATGCTTCTTTGTTCTTTAGTTGTGCCTTGGCTCAAATTATTGCTTTTTAGTTGGTGTCTTATTCCTAGCGAATATAACATAAGTTGGATTATTGCTTCAGTTTATGTTTGAGTGGTTGCATTTGTGGTTATTTAGTGTTGTTTAGTGGGCTTGAGGGAGGGTTACTCCCTACAGTAACCAACCCTTGGTTATATTATGATCAAACTATTGCGAGTTTATGGTTTACTTGTGGTTTTAGTCAGAATTTCTCATTTGCGGATTCAATGTCGAGAACCTTGTTGTGGGGTTTCTATTGGCTCATCAATTGTATTATGTTCATTATTTTAATTTGGAAACCAACCCACCAAATTTCCACCATGCATCAATAATGTATGAGCCAGAAAGACGGGGGAGGTTTTCGAAGCTTTATGCACAGGAACACCTGAGAAAATTTGCAATGAGTTGCATAATCTTGAAGCCATGGCTGCTAGAGACTGACATGGTATGTATCACTCGGAACTAGTGCAGGAGTTTGAGAAATTGATTTTGAACCCTAGCCATACCTAGGGCCATAGGAAGCAATACCTTCAAGTCTTATTTCTCTAACTGGGAGACTAAAACTTTAATAGGATTCATTGATTTTTTTATTTTTTATTTTTTAGAAACTATGGGTTTCAATTGCTGCGAGATTTTATTTTTTTGATTTCATAAAGTAGTTAGAATGGTTGGCCATGCAAATTTGAGTTTGATTCAGTATAATTTATTTTGATTTAATATGGATATATAAATAAAATAGCAGAACTAGATATAGATGCATCTTGTGTGTATAATTAAATATGGGGTAATTTATTTCCATGCAAATAAAATCTAACTTAATCCATGACTTAAATCCTTCACTAAAACTGGAAATATCTCGTTACTTTCACCTCCCTCCAAGCGAATAGTGACCGCTATCTTCATTTTTACATCTCCGGTTACTTATTTTCAGCTCCTTTCGATCTAGTAGTGACTTCTTTGTTCATGTGTACTGTGTTTGAGATTGTACTTTGCATTGATAATAATCCAAACTCAATCCCCAATGGTGATAAAGTTTTGAAAATTATATTATTAGTAATTATGATTTCATTTGCAAATGTGGTAGAATTCTTTTGGTAAGTAAATCCATTTATATAGTAAAAAATGTATTTTAATTATAAGAAATAAAAAATTCATGTAAATTGTATTAAAAAAATCTCTTAATTATAAAATATTTAATATTTGGTACATCAAATTTTGTTGGAATGTGTAATTCCTACTTGTCTTCAGTTGTGATTTTCTATGTATAGAGTCTGTTCCTATTCCATAGGTTAGCTAAAACTAAGTTCCTAGTTTGGTGTGAGGTTGAGATATTTTCTCAACCAACTTATTGTGCATCCAATATAGCTTACCTATCTTGAGACAATACATCATGTATATATGTAACTCTATTTGATTTAATAGAACATTGTGTGTATCTCAGTTTTCATCTTGGTATCAGATCCCATAAGGGCCTGAACCTCGGCCCCTCCTGGGTTGAGGGAAGTAGGAAATAAGAAAGAGTATATTTTTTTGTTTTAGTTTTTGATTTTGTCCATTGAGCATCGTGGTGGAGCTTTACAGAGTGTGGATGAGAAAGAATAAGTGCAGAGTGGGAATTTAGTGAATGTTTGTGTGTCCATCATAAGTCTCACTGCAAGCATGCAGACTGAAGAAACTATCTATTGGATTGATTTTCAGCGCACGCATTCAGGTGTGAGAGTTGAGTTTCAAATGGCTATCGTTTTTAAGGCTCTACCTGTAGCAGAAGAGTGGTACTGCTCAGGAACGCTGCCATCCTTGGCCGTTGAGAGGAGCCTGTGAGGTTGGAGCTGTGCTGCTAAGAGGTATGCTACCTACACTGCCTGCGAGACCGGTGTTGGGTTGCCAAGAGGTGGAGTGGCATGTGTGCATATTCATGCCTCGTGTACCTACAGAGCCCTGCATTTTGAGTGGAGCGATATGCAAGTGGTAGATTTCTTGATTGCCAAGATATCATGAATTTTCGCAAGACCATTGGTCATATAATGAATGTGCAATATTGCATACCAAATTTTGTTCACATCACATCTGAATGTCAGCACTTGCTTTCTATAAATTTTGTTGCAAATCCTGTCATGTGAATAAACAGTGACTGAAATTCAGAATCATGATAATGTGGGAATCCATATCATTGACTTTGATATCATGGAGGGCATGCAATGGCTACCATTAGTGGAGGCATTGAGGAATAATGATGATGTTCGTCAATTGAGAATCACAAAAATCAAATGGGAAGACGAGGAGGAGAATGGGTGTCTGTTGTATTGTGGGCATACTGAAAGAAGGTTTTCGAAGTACGCAACCTCTGCAGGGATTCCATTTTTCGTACCAAGAAATAGATTTGAAAGGCCTCAAGGACTGCATCCTGCCGTCCCAGGAGGGAGAGATTGTAATAGTGAAATGTATGTGGAAATTGCCTCACATGTTCAATCTCATAAATAAATCACAGGTATTGGAATTATTTGTTAGCACACGACACCTCCATCCAGTGGTCATTACGCTCACTATTGGTCCCCATGGCATGGAGAGTGGAACTGCCAACTTTGTAGAGTGCTTCGCTCGTCGTTTGGAGGAGTTGTGCGCCATTTTTGACTCGCTTAAAGCTGGAATTTCAGAACATGGACTTGGAAGAGAGATGGTGGAGCGCATATTCTTTTTTTTTTTTGTAGCATTTGTGGCTAAGGAAGGAGACATGGTGAAAATGAAACTGAAAGTTCCAACATATTTTCTTTGATAAAAAAAAATTGTTTTCATGAATTCTTTTGTTTTCATGTTGAGATCGATCACCTTAACATGTAAATTCATTCATGTAAATCTAGTTAAAAGAATTAGATGTTGTTGTGACATTTAGGTTGGCAAACTATTGTCATAAGTTTTGAGTCTATGTTGGAATTGGTCATTCCAACAATAGACAAATTTATTTGCATGAATTATTTACTACAAGATATGATGAAGAAATGATAGTGAAAATGGCATCAACGGACAGTGCTTGGAGCTACATCACAGATTGGAGGATGATCGATTTTGCGTGTTCCCAGTGTGATCAAGGGAGCATATTGTGACGGAAAAAACTATTAAGGGATTGCAGATCTACATGTTCAATTGCGAGGAGATTAGCTCGACAGTGGGTCTTCACTGTTGCAGCCTAGTAGAAAGCGTGAGGAGGCATGCTTGGAAGAAGTCACCAGCCTTGATATTGGGAACAGGGGAAGTGGCATTACATTACGATGCCAGGGGAATTGGATACTGAAACGAGAAATTTTTTATGCAAAAGTGTTGAATTTTATGCATGTTGACAATGAATTTATGGACGATGGAGGATCGAATTGTGAGTCCTGGATTCTTGTTTTGAGAGGGACAATTTGTTTCTCTTCATGTGGCTGTGAGTGCCTATGTCTGGATCATATTTGCTGGAATGCACTACATTGAGACCAATTGAAAATTCGTCGATCTGTTTCTTTATCAGTGGACTCCTCAGAGGTGAAGTTACTTTGTAAAGGAGTCACTGGTGCTTGAGCCTGGTGGAGAATTTGATGGCAATGCTGCCATGTTAGAGAAGGGAATTCATCTAACCATTACATACAATTTGGAGTACACATTTTACACAAGAGCAGAGTTGTGTGAGGAGGAGCCTAGCACTACCTGCCTAACTAGAGGAGCAATCTACGCTATCTACTGGTTAATTTGAGGAGGAGCCTTGCGTTGCCTGCCTAGTTATCTGCACTGCAATTGTTGTTGCCGTGTGAGGAGGAGCGCTGCTTTGCGCTGCCTGCCTAATTATATGCACTGCCACTGTTACTGGTGTGTGAGGAGGAGCCCTGCTTTGTGCTGTCTACTTACTTATCTGCACTGCCACTATTGCTAGTGTGTGAGGAGGAGCGATGCCTGCCTACCTACCTAGAGGAGAAATCTACACTGCCTACCTGAGTGCTGCCGGAGCGCTGAGTCATTGATCGCTGCCATCTGCGTGGAGCATGAACAGAAGTGAGCGGCACAATCAGAACCGACAACTACAATAACAATGAAAATCACAATCAAAGTTATGAAGGAGGATCTGTTAGGACCAAGAAAATATTTGTAGGGGGATTGGTAGACAATCTAATGGAAGAATATTTCAAGATATTTGTTAATTCATGCTTGGGTAGTTGGGATTTGTCTTTTAACGATGAAAGTATTTTGGAACAAAAATTAATATACATATTGAGAATAGTCACCTCAATATAAAGTTATTTTTGTTAGAATTGAATGCTCTAATAAATGACAGGTTAAGGATGGAGTTCCAAGTTCTAATTGACAAAGAAAAAGATGCCCAAGATGTGAACATTTCAAAATATAATGTAAAGGAGCAGCGACAACATTTAAAGGATGATGGACAACGAAAGTGAAAATCGAGTTTGTGTGAGTTTGTGGAATAGACTCATGACCATGGTAGAGTATGAGTCACAATTTGTAATTAGAGAAAATCTACATGTCATTTATTGTTTGTACGTGTTGTAAGACCCAGGTAGGAATGCATACCCCTTTGTCATATGTTCACTCTGTCAGAGAGTTTTAACACCCTGGAAGAGTGTGTCATGTGGGATGGATACACTTGGGTGGGCCATATTGGTTTTAGACTCCATGAGATGAAATTTTATATCTAGGGGGAGTTCATCAAGAGGTTGGATGAACCATGTATGTGAAGGACTTCCTAGTATACTGGTGGTTGCAGTGGTTGGGAACCCATGCATTTCGGTAGATGGTTGTTCCTTTATATGGACATTGACAATGGAATGAACAAGATACAAAGTGTAATTACCAAACAAAACCAGTGTAATTACCAAACAGGACCAAATGTAGATTTTGTAGATGGATATTGAGACAAGTAGTCATTAAGGGGGTGTGTTGGAATATGTAATTCCTACTTGTCTTCAGTTGTGACTTTCTATGTATAGAGTCTGTTCCTATTCCATAGGTTAGATAAAACTAAGTTCCTAGTTTTGTGTGAGGTTGAGATATTCTCTCAACCAACTTATTTTGCGTCCAAGATAGCTTACCTATCTTGAGACAATACATCATGTATATATGTAACTCTATTTGATTAATAGAACATTGCGTGCATCTCAATTTTCAAATAATTCCAATTATGCAAGCTATTGATCTAGTTTGAAAATAGTTTTACCAAACACATCTTAGGAGAAGATTGAATTGAAAATAACAACAACAAGATCAAATAATAAAAAAATTTAATCATTTAAGAATGGAAAACAAGGTTAATTAAACAAAAGGTATTTGACTAGTTACAAACTAAAACTAATTATTATGTCATTCCTCCAAAATAAATATATATGTTCACATGAAAAATTCATTTAGTATTGTGATAGTTCAAATATATTTAGGCTCAGAAACAACTAGAAAATATGGTTACACTAAATTAAAAATTAGATATATGGTTCATATTATACATGTACATGAGCACTGTACAAATCCATGCAGAAACATAAATTATGTGATAATATGATGATTTCATTTATATTGTTAAGGTTAAAAGTATATATGTGCTCAAAGACCAACTAGAAATAGATATGATCACTTCATTTATCTTGTTAAAGATAAAAGTATATATGTTCTCAAAGACAAAACGAGAATAGATATGGATACAATAAAGCAAGCAACAACATGTATGTCCAACTTCATGGTTTTATTTGGGTTACAACAAATATAAAAGTTTAGCATGTTTTAAGAAAAAAAATAGGATTATAATCAGAAATTATTCCTAGAAATAGTGGAAAAAAAAAAGCTTCTTGGAATTGTAGAAATAATAGTAACTTCGTCCTTGCTAAATTATTTTTTTATTTATCTAGAGCTATGACTTATTTCTTAGATCTAAGTTTAATTTTTAGTCATATTTGTTCTCTATTTGCAATACTATCTTTTAAGCTAACTATGTTAAGTTGTTTTTTCTTAAGTTTTTATTAATTATTAATTTATTGTAATTTTTTTGCATGTAGGTACATTATTTAAATAGAAATGCCTCCAAAAAAGGAAGATTCAATCAACTATAGACAAATTTTATGGATATTCTAAAACATCAAAGTCTTATAATGTTAAATATATTTCATTTATACCAAATTTTAATGATGATGCTAATGAAGATATGCATGAAGAGTTTGTTCTTGATCTAGAAATTCTTTGCCATGAAAAGGCAGGACAACATGGTGGATCTAGTAGTTCAAAGAGGAATGTTTTCTCAAAACGTGAATTTCGAGAAGAGTGGATGATAAAATAGCCTTGGGTGTATAGTATCAATGTTGAAGATAGAAATACTATTATGAAGTGAAATTTTTTTGAGAAATACAAGGCTCAAGATCCGTGGAGTATTGAATATTGATGTAATACCATTCAATATGATGTTGTAACAACTCATGCAAAATTTATTATTCATGAAATATCAACACAGAGAAATTTGTATGAAATTGAAAGGTTGGAAAATCCCATTACAGAACACATAGTGGCTATAAGTAAGGTTAATAAGGAAATGGCCATAACCACCATGAAATTAGCATATTTTATTGCACAAAATGATATTTCACTTGCTACTTATGAAAATATTTTTCATATTCAAATGTATTTGTAGACGCCTAATATGTCTTCTAGAGTCGAGTATTCTTCCTACATAAAGAGAAAAGAAACTACTAAATTTATTTACTATATATCAAATTAGCTTGAAGAGGTGCAAACTAGAAAAATGTTAGGAAGTCCATTTTTATCTATAATGTTAGATGCAAATATAGACAATGGTTTACAACAACAACTTGTTTTGTATTCTCCATATCTAGACTTAAAAGGTTTGGGCCATTCAGTCTCACAATTTATGAAAATGATTATTGTTCCTCATGGAAAAGGAAAGACTATGTATGATACCATCATTAATTTAAAAGAAGTAAGGCATTTGGAAAATGAGAAACTAATAGCAATTTCGAATTATGGTGTTTCATCTATGGTTGGATGTGAAAATAGATTTGTCACATTGCTAAAGAATGATCTATCAAATCTTACTGGTACTCATTGCATTGTACATCGTGAAGCACTTGCAACATCAGATGATTCAAAAAACATAAGAAAGTTTTTATATGTTGAGGAAATAGCAAACAAGGCATACTCATGGGTTGGAGATTCGACAAAGAGAAATAATGAGCTCTTTTATTTATTAGAGATAATGGGATTATAATCCTTGCATGTTCTTCAAATCCATGGAATTTGATGGCTATATGGGAGTCAAGTGGCTGAAACACTAATTACATTAATGTCTACTATTTTGAGCTTGTGGAAGAGAGAGAAAGAATTCATGGTATCATAAGGAAAGAATTTTTTTAGTTCAATTTTGTTTGATTATACTTGTTGATGTTTTGAAGTAGTTAAATAATCTAAACAAAAAAATTCAAGAAGATAGTTTGGATGTCACATCTCCTAGAATAACTATTGACCATGCATTAACTAATCTTAAAAGATATTTTTGCAAACCAGATTCTTTTGCAGAAGGTGTTGTGCATCTTACTAAATTTTTGAAAAACTCTAGAGATGGCTTCCTTGAAAATGTTCACAAACACCGATAGACATGATTTTTTCTATATTCCAATCGATGATGAAAATTTGTCACAACCAATGGAATCTTGCATTGATGACTCCCTTGTGAATTGCATACAACTTACAAGAAATTATGTGCAAACATTGATTGAGAGTTTCAATTCAAGATTTCCTTATCTTCATCTTTTTAATGCTCAATATTTCCATATCTTTATCTTTTTAATGCAGCAAGGTTATTTAGTCATTATCATTATCCATCAGATATTTATGTCAAAAAAAATAATGCAAAGAATTGGCTTGAAATATTTTTTTCACATTTGCAACATAAAAGACAATTATCTCAATTTATTGATGTGGTTTATTTGAATTGAGAAAGATTTTCAATGAAAGATGCATGGAAAGTATTTTCTCAAACAAAATATTGACACTCTTGGTATCCAAATATGTTAAATTATGGCAAGCAATGATTGACATACAAGCGAGCACCGTTACATGTGAACAGACATTCTCTAAGCAAACTATAATCAAAGTTTAAAGAGAACAATACTATAAATTAACACACTTGATGCATTGATGTGTATATCAATAATAGGTCCTAACAGGGCAGAGGTGGAATGGGAACGAGCTTATGAGATTTGGCAAGCTGCAAAGAAAAGAATACTTTTTGACAGGTGAGAATTATTAAGTTATACATTTTTTACTTTGCACAGGTGAGAATTATTAAGTTATATGTTTTTTCCCTACTATATTTATATTTTTTATATGAATTTTTAATGTTTTTTTTTGTGTATTGATGGAATGTGGAATACAACCATAAATAGTTACATGGATGATGACTCATGTAAGAAGAAATTGAATATATCATTTGAAAGTTTTTTCATGTGGCGTTATTATAGGTGGATGGCACATGAAAAATGCCATCAAGGTTGAAAATTGCACACATCTTACCAATATTTTAGAAAATGAAATAAAAAATGTGATGCATTTTGATTGAATCATTTTTGTACTGTGACATAGCTTTTATCTCTTTATGCTTCTCAAGATGAATTTAAATTCAATAATATATATTATATTATGTAAATCATAACATAAACCATATTGATAACATTCAATAGTTTTATTATGTTGGAAATCTTATATGTTTGATAATATCTCTTTAGTCATAACGTTTTTAGTCATAATGCTATGGCATGTTCGGAAGACATTTGATTTCACATTCCAAGTATTTTATTGTGAGTGTTACATGCAATTTCAAACCAAAATTCAAGATTTCACAAGTCGTTTATGTGTTTAACATAATTATGTTATTGGAAGGTAATTTTTTAATCAAACTTTCATTAGCGAAAGGTTAATAAAACGTAACTTTTCTTGGCAGAAAGCATAAGGTCCCAAAACCTCAAAAAACATTTGTGTGGCAGGGAAAGAGAAATCCAAATTCCAACTTTGTAGAGAAAGTTACAATAGCTTAGCTAATTATCCAAAAAATATTCTAACTCTAGGACACTCAGTTCTTCTAACTCTTATACAAAAATCAAAATTACAATGATAAAAAAGGAAACCAAACTTAAACATCATAATAGAGTTGCTGCTTTATAATTCAAATTCTCTAAATTGATGGAGGATGATAATTAGGCTTAAATTTTTTTATGGAAAATCCTCTAAAAATATCGTAAACAAAATGTTAGAATTTTTTTTGGAACGATAATTATATCTATGCTAATTTTAACTATTCCTAAATTTAAATTTAGGCCTATTAGAAACTAT
Organism: Pinus albicaulis; assembly: GCA_034641835.2. Classification (NCBI taxonomy): domain Eukaryota; kingdom Viridiplantae; phylum Streptophyta; class Pinopsida; order Pinales; family Pinaceae; genus Pinus; species Pinus albicaulis. Next base: position 808,197,186 of record CM076577.1, read on the forward strand.
ATGATAACAGGGAGTAGTTAGCACTACCATCTCGCTCTCTTTTGTAGTCCCTTTTCTTCCACTTTAGCTTCAAACACACATGAAAAGGGTATATAGAACAAACAATAATGGATTGACATGTACATCATACGAATCTATCATCGACAACATAAGGGTCTTAGATTTGTTACACGCATTGAATTTGTTTCAATAGTAAAAGTCTAAGAGACTAGCCAATACAAAAAAACATGGATAAAGCCTCCCAACTCCCAGTAAACCAAATCATATTGGAATGTCTTAGACAAATAGCAACATCCTTGCTTTGAATTCTCTATATATGTCATCTAAGTCATAATAGATATGCCAAAAAAACATGGATAAAGTTGTATTACATAGGGATAAAGTTGTATTAATGAGAAGCCTAGGATAAATTGTTTGAGAGTGAACAACAAACAATTCTAAGTGGAACTATATTAATTGACTTCCATCCTAACTAGCTTTATAGTAGAGGTGCTTTTGAGCGTCTGACTTCAACATATCCATAGCAAAGTATCAGATACTTTCCTCCAGGGAAGAGTGATCATTTTAATCTTTAAATCACCCTCCCTGCGTGTCAAATCCTTCGTGATTTTACATGTCACCAAATTCAGATAGATGATTGGACTTGCAACTTGTGTAACCATGACAACCAAAAGTTTCTTGAAATATTAATTTAAATAGACATTGAAATACAATCCGTGGATTAAGAGCCAGGACTACCAGTATGTATGCTTATTTAGAAAATTCATTGCTTTGACTTCTCTAAATAAGCATGTTAAGATGGTCAAGGATCTCATTTTTGAGGCTAACATACTATCATGTGTTAAAACCAACCAGGGAAAAGTCACTTGTGTGCAATTGGACGCTATTGGAAATGCATCGCTTAGATGACATGAGAAAAATTTCCCTACCTCAAGAGCTCCATAACCAGAAAATAGTGTTTGGTTCGATTCAAATCATAGACAATTTTCACCTATCTCACACCTATGCGTTTATAACTAGAGCCTTAAACTTAAACTTGAGAGCATGGTAAGAAAAAATTAAAAAAGTAAAGAAATTAGATAATTTACTTTTTAGTTGCTGTAGTAAAAGTGATATTGTAGTAAAAGTGATATTTAACTTACACATAGTCGATTTTAATATACTATTTTTTTATATTAATTTTTGCAAAATGTACATAAAATTAATGTTCTACTTAGTGTTTGAGAAGGAAAAATACTTAAGACTGAATTATATAAACAACTTCAAAATTTAGGGAAATTATAAAAATTATATATATATATATATATATATATATATATATGTTAATAAATAAATTAGTAAATAGTAAATCTTAATAATTATGAAATGTACATGTAAATATGATCATCTTTTCATATTAGACTATTAGTAAATAGTAAATTTTATAATTATGAAGTGTATATGTAAATATGATCATTGTTTGGTATTAAAGCAATAACAAAGGAAAGAGTAGTATAGAGGAAAACAAATATGATAAGTCATGTGATTTAATTGAATATTTAATTATTTTATTTAAAAAAAATTATAAGTTTGGAGAATCGTTTGGATAAAGAAATTAGTTTTTTTTGTAACATTTCTTTAGCAACATATGGTGCAATTGCTAATATATTAAACTATAATATATTTCATTTAAAATAAAATAAAGCTATAGTTAAATATGAACCATCTATGTAATATTATGTTTATTGATAGATATTCAAATTAAAAAAAATTAAAATTAAAATTTGAGTTAACTATTTGTTAAATTTATCAATAATGGTTTACAAGCCCGTAGTATTTATCATAACCAAGAGTATTTAAAAAACCTTGAGTAATTCTATTATGAATCAATGTTATAATACCGCTATTGCAAAGCCAACTTCAACACTGAAAAAAACAATGCCCAAGTAACCTCTCAAGAAAACAAGGAAATCGATCTTGTCCACTTTCCAGAGATTATAAACGTTGTGGATGGAGATCAAGCTGAGCATGGCCGAGACGATTATTGACGATAATACCACAGTAAGAGAGTAATAGAAGAGAAAAGTCAGAATCAAAAGAGTTATCATTACAGCAAATGCCATTACTATGTTTGAGAATTTTGTTTTACATCCCGCGTTGAAATTTACTGCAGACCTTGAAAACACACCTGCAACCAATTTGCAAATCATTCACAAATTTGGCAAATTTTAGAATTTAAAAAATTGAGATATCTTAACCTAACTCAATTGCAAATTTTAGATTTTAGATTTTAGAACTTTGACGGACATAAATCACTAACACTAATTGAATCAAACTCAGTCTAGATCCATCACTCTGGATTTACCATGCGGCTAAAGAGATGAAATTTCTAAAGAGGTTTAGAAATTAACCTATTTTGTTTTTTCAAGTTTTGGTAGATCTAAAATTAAGTTAGATTTAAATTAGTTTACATTTCACATAAATATCAAAATCAAGAAACTTAAAATTCAAATACTAACAACAATTTAACCAATTCAAATTTAACTACTCAACAAAAATTAATAAAACTAATATAAACCAAAGAAGATTTCACCCATCCATCCAATTGTACATAAAATGCAAGGCATGTAATGTTAAAAAAACGGTGAAAACTGATATATTTAAAAAAACTAACCTGTTGTAACATAACAGGTTGTGCACGACCCTACTTTGTTAATGATGCCAATGGCTATCCACTCTTTGGTGTCATCAATGTTATAGTTCTTGAGCAGGGAAAAGGTCCTTCCAATAGCTATTCCTTCCTGCACAAAATAGCAATAAAAATTTACAAGCATTAGCATTTTCTGGATGTGAGGAATGATTTCAGATCAATCTATTGTTTAATACAGAGGACGTTTTCTCTTACATTAAGGGAAACGACACTCGATATAATTCTTGCCTTCAGAGAGACCTTTACGTACTTGTGACTCTAGGCTAATTAGCAAATGGACATGGGGTTTAGGCCTTTCTTCCAGTGACCCACCTGTCCTGAGTCTCAAATAAAATTAGAGCAGAAAATTTGGTAAATTATTTCACAATAAATTCATATAGTAGGATTAGATTATTTTCATACAATTTTCACTCCGTGCTTTTTTGCATGCGTGATAAAAACCTGCTTAGATCCATCTTAACTCCGGATCTATCAAGCGCCGAGAGGGATCAAATCTCTCGAGGTGAAAACCTCTTTTTTGGGTGCAAAACTTGAAGAAAAGTTTTCACCTCGAGAGATTTGATCCCTCTCAGCACTTGATAGATTCGGAGTTAAGATGGATCTAGGCTAGTTTCAGTCATGTGCAACCAAGGAAAATCTATCGATAATATGAGGAACATATGCTTAATTTTATCAATAATATGTAAATAAATCTAATATTAACATAACCATTTTAAATATATTAAATATGTCTGAGATTTATTGAGTCATTTTAATTTTAAATTTGATTAGTTACCTCAGTTTGTTGAGATGATAAATATTGTAAAATAACTTTAATGATGAAACAAAATTTTGAATGCAAAGTGACAATGTAATAATATTGAATGATAGAAACTATGAATAATAAGAATGTAGTCAATTACGAATAGTCTTCATTGTGATCGATTTCAAACTATTTTCTTCTACTATTCTTATTTTCGCCCATGTTATTTTTGTCATATTTTCATATTGATTATTTGAAAAGGACAGTTGGAATCGTAAACCATTTAAATATTTAGCTCAAGCTGTTCTAGTAAACATCATACCTTGTCTCTCTTTCTCTCCAATATTAATAGGTTGAATTACTATAACACAAAAATCGATGTACAGTGTCAATAATTTTTTGTTCTTACACTGAAATCATTGCACACACACTATTAATCCAATGAATTTAAAATTAATGTACCATCATACATCCCATTACATCAAATTAGAAATCAACATATGCACTGAAATCAATGCAACTAATGCAAGAAATCAAATAATAATAGAGAACAACATCTACACTAAAATCAATGCATCTAATGCAAGTAATGAAATATGATTAGAAATCAACATCTACACTCAAATAAAGGAGTCTAGTGCAAGTAGGAAAATAGGATTTAAAACCAACATCTACACTGAAATCAATGCATCTAGTGCACGCAATCAATTAGGATTACAAATCACCATCTACACTGAAATAAATGCATTTAGTGCAAGGAAGCAAATAGGATTATAAATCGTCTACATTTAAATCAATGCATTTAGTTAAATCATCTACATTTAAATCAATGCATTTAGTCCAAGCAATCAAATATAATTATAAATCAACATCTGCATTTAAATTAATGCATCTAGTGCAAGCAATCAAATAAGATTAGAAATCACGATCTACACTGAAATCAAGGCATTTACCGAAAGCAATCAAATAGGATTAGAAATCACCATCTACATTGAAATCAATCCATTTAGTGCAAGCAATCAAATAGGATTAAAAATAATCTACATTGAAATCAATTCATCTAGTGAAAGAAATTAGATATAACAAAAAATCAAAATCTACATTAAAATTAATACATCTAGTGAAATCAATCAAATAGGATTAGAAATCATCATCTACACTGAAATTAATGCATTTAGTGCAAGCAATCAAATAGGATTAGAAATCATCTACATTAAAATCAATCCATCTAGTGTAAGTAATAAAATATCATTCTAAATCAACATCTACACCAAAATCAATTCATCTAGTGCAAGAAATCAAATAGGATTAGAAATCACAATCTACACTGAAATCAATGCATCTACTACAAGAAATCTTCTTCCCTCTCTCCCCCATATATATCTATATATCCCTCCATCTCTCCTTCTTTTTCTTTTTATCTCACCCCACAATACACACACTCTCTCTCACTCCATATCTATCAATTTCCTTGCCCCCCCTCCTTTTCTCTATCTACCGTTTTTTCTCTTCACCTTACATCTATATCTATATCTCACTCTATCTCTCTATATCAACTCCAAAACATAAACTCTCTTTCTCCAATCTATATATATATATCACTCCCTCTTCCTCGTCTTCTCTCTCTCCCTCTCTCTCTCTCTCTCGCTTATATCTCTCTTCCTTCCTGCTACCCTTTCTCCCTCTCTCCCCATCTTCTTTATCATTCCCTCTCTCTCTCTCTCCACCTTTCACCCTCTATGTATTTATTCTTAGCTTCCCCTCTCTCCCTCTCCATCTTCATATCTCTTTCCCTACCTCTCTTCACTCTCTCTCTTCCTTTCTCTCCCCCCCCCCTCTCTCTCTCTACGTTCACCTTCCAACTTTGTTACCATATGCCTCTTTCTCTCCTTCTCTCCCCCCTTCTCTCCATATCTCCTTGTTTGTCTCTTTATCTCACCCCAAAACATAGACACTTCCTCTTCATCTCTCCCTTGTCACTCCCCCTCTCTCTCCACTACTTTCTCTCTATGTATTTCTTCTTCCCTCCCTCTCTCCTCATCCAGCTCTATCTCTCAATCTCTCCCTCTCTCCCCCTCCAAATCCATATTTCTATCACGCCCCCCTCTCCTCCCCTCTCTCCTCCTCTCTTTCAAGTCCCCTCTCTTTTCCTTCCTCTCTCTCCCTTTCTCTCCTACCTCCCTTTCTCTTCCCCCATCTCTCTCTCTCTCTCAATTTCTCAATCCCTCCCTCTCTCCCCCTCCAAATCCATATTTCTATCCCTCCCTCTCTCCTTCTCTCTTTCAAGTCCCCTCTCTTTTCCTTACTCTCTCTCCATTTATCTCCTACCTCCCTTTCTCTTCCCCCATCTCTCTCTCTCTCTCTCTCTCTCTCTCTCTCTCTCCCCTACAATCCTCTCTTCCCCCATCGCTCTCTTCCTCTCTCTCATCATTCCTCTCTCGCCTCCTTCTATTTGACCCCCCAACTCTCTTTCTCTCTCTGTCCTCCAATCCTCTCCCTTCCCCCATCACTTTATCTCACTCTCCAACTATCTTATTGTTTCTCTCCCTTTATCCTTCTCTCCCCCCTTGTCTCCATCACTCCCCCTTTATCCTTCTTTACCCCCTTGTCTCCATTACTCCTATGTATCTTTATCCCACCCATAATCATACACACTCTCTCTCCATCTCTCCCTCTCTATGTATTTCTTCTTCCTGTCCTCGCTCTGCCTCCAGCTCCATCTCTCTATCCCTCCTTCTCTCCTCCTCCTCTCATCCTTTCTCTCTCTCCCTTTCTCTCCTACCACCCTCTCCCTTCGCCCTTATTTCTCTCTCTCTCACTCTCTACCCTCCAATCCTCTCTCCTTATCCCTCCCTCTCTCCTTATCTCTCTCCCACCTCCATCTTTAAGTCTCCCTCTCCCTCTCTTACCCTTCTCTAACTCTCTCACTCTTCTCCCCCTCTCTCTCTTCATTCCTCTTCTCCCTTCTCCTTCAATTTATCTCCATATCTCCCTTGTCACTCCTCCTATTTCTCCACCTCTATCGTATATCATGATATATTAATATATATTACAATATAATAAATTTAATATTGTATTAATCTAAACATATTAAATTTAATAGTATTAATGTTAGGGTTAATAATGTTTTTTTTTGCATGGTATTAATAATAATTTGGTCCATGGTATTTGACCCTTATATTTTATATATAACTAGATCTTGATTTCTAATCGTATTTGATATATTTTTATTTATTTACCTTACCTCTTTATACCTCTTTTATATTTATTTATTTACCATACCTCTTTTATAAATATATTATTTGGCTTATGGTATTTGCATACGGTATTATTAATAATTTTTTCCATGGTATTTGGCCCATGGTATTAATAATAATTTGTCTCATAGGCTTCACCTAAATAAAACCTCTTTTTGAGTTTTTGTAAATATAAAGCGATTTATTGAGTAAATATAAAAATCAGTTTTATTTATTTACCATACCTCTAGTTTATTTATATTTTTATCTATTTACTATACCTCGTGAGTAATATAAAAAGAGGTTTTATTTATTTACCATACCTATGGTTTATTTATATTTTTACTTATTTACCATATCTCTTTTTTGAGTGTTAGTAAACCTCTTCATATTTTAAGTTATATCGTTTAAATTTATTTTTAATAAATTTTTAATTGTTCATTTATATGTTTATGTAAGTTATTGTTCAAGTCAACATTTTTTTTTGGCTTCCGACATACTTACACATTGGGGTCATACTGGGCTGTAGAATGCGCCTCTCGGTGCAACCAGCAAAGTGGCTATAATGATAGATATCATCGGAGTAGCGATTATATGTCACATTTATTTATAAAATATTCTGAAATTTATGATCAGAATGGTCAATTGTTTTTATCAATATAAGATCTTTATTTTCCTATTTCACTGTAGATTAAAATGCTTCTATGTTACTCTCGAGATTAAAAGAAAATACTCCAAGCACGATGGTTTCACATCTCCACTGCACACACACAGTGTTACAACATCAGCAAGCTTGATCAGTGGCAAGGTTATGAGAAAGAAATTGAAGCAAATGAATTTATTGATCCAAGGAAACCTTGTTAGCTTGTTCTAAAACAAAGCGGACGAAAGAAACTATGTCTGTCTTCGGCGTGGCTCTGTTATCAACACACTGAGAAATTTCTTAATGTGGGGTCAAGCCTAGCAGCACAATATCATTTCCCTCAACCGACTCTGAATTCAACAGAAAATAAGAGTGAGAACTCCATGGCAGAGAAACAGGGGAATCGCTAGATATAGCGAAATAATAATGTTTCCAATCATCGGTGGTGAGATAATTGCAGATCAAATTTAAACCCTCGCTTTTACTCACAAAATGCACATCCTGCTCTTCTTTGAGAGGGTCGGAAACTGATTCACCTCTGTCATCTTTCTCATGTATCGATTCAAGATCTGTATTATTTTCTCACTGGTTTCCTGCTTTGTCGACATTGGAGCTTCTGTTACTCTGCTTATCAGAAGCGTTTGAATTTCTATCTCTGGATTTGGAGCAATTGCTGAGAATTTTGCAACTTGTAAAACTCTTTTCTTTATTCCATTATTTATGTAAATAATTAATAACAGTATTCAATCCAAAGATAAACACTATTTCAATCATCTAACATCAAAAGCAATGGTGCACAATGGTACATGTAGCAATTGAGGGGAGTTGTTTTCAAATAGGGATGTTTTATAACGTAATTACTAAATTGAATCCATTATTTAACATTATGCAATGTTCTGTTTAAATTAATCATTTGACAATGGACATTAATATTATGCAAGGTACATGTAAATTAAATTAATCATTTGACAATTGAAATGACACAATGCACATCGAAATTCAATTCATTATGTTTTAGTCTAAAATAGTCATAGAATACTAAAAAGTAAACATAGAAAGATGTGAAAATGCTACTAAATTTCTCAAAAAGAAATAAATAATAAATTGCAACTCTAATCTCGTGATTCCAAGTCACAAAATGAAAAGCACAAAGTTAATGATAATGAATAAGAAATGTGAATAGTTATGTTTTAAAATTTTAATTTATCTTTTAATTTTTATTTATTTTTTTAATTATATTAAAATTTGTAATTTTTGTAATTTTTTATGTTTTTAATTGTTATTAACCAAAAAATTCTAGAAAAACACGTAGCTAATTTTTATTTAAATTTCCCAAAATTTCAAAAAAAAAAAAGACATGGGAAAAGTTTCCCAAAAGTTTCCCATCCCAGAAGCTAGAAAGAGCATCCCCACCCTCAAAAGCGCGTCCCCATATAACACTGCATACAAATTTTATTATTGCTTACAAATATGGTAGGATTTACAATATTGCTGTCTATCTTTAAATTTGAAATATAATTTACTTCTTACTAAATTAATAATAATTTCTGAATTTTGATACCAAATTGATGAAAAACCGGCATTCGAAGTAGGGCCACTACAAGTGGTTACTGGTGAGAAGACAGGCCAGCTTTGCAAATAGGTTTGGACGTATGCTTTCTGGCATCTCATTGCGTACATAGAGTTTGGAGTAATATGGTGAGATTGTATTATATGTATCGTAAACGGAAATATTACTTCCATTCTCTTGACAGATTTAACATTATAATACTGGCCGAAAGAAGGTAAGCATAGGAGGCGAGAGCCTGCCTTAACGAACAACCACTTTGGAAAAAGGCTGGTTATTTTCAAAAAAATCAAATAAAAAATAAACATACTTTCCCACTCTGAAAATACTTGCATTGCTTTTGTTTATATTTAAATTACATTAAGAGTTTTAATTATAAATATTATTAAACATTAATGCTCACATTGATGATATTATGATATTATGATGAGTGTGAGTATATTTAGTAGTGTTTTTATTAAACAAGTGTTACAAGGTGATTTTCAAAAAAATAAAATAAAAAATAAACATACTTTCCCACTCTGAAAATGCTTGCATTGCTTTTGTTTATATTTAAATTACATTAAGAGTTTTAATTATAAATATTATTAAACATCAATGCTCACTTTGATGATATTATGATGAGTGTGAGTATATTTAGTAGTGTTTTTATAAAACAAGTGTTACAAGGTGATTTACTCCTTGCCATTTATGTGGATGTTATGTCTTTAGAAGAATTGTAAATTGATATATGAAGTGAAAAAGTTAATTTCCTACTAAGAGATAGGACTTTGATCAATTTTTTCTGGGTAGTAACCACTACTAAGTTTGCACATTTACAAGTTTACTCAAAGCATAAACAATCTTAGGTAGTAACTATATGTAAGTTTAATTATTTCCATGTTGTTCCTACATGATGACTAGGTTATTTACTTGAATATGAGTTATTTTTAAGTATTTTAGTTTTTGGTAGTTTTCTTATGAAGCTTAACAATGAAAATTCATGGCACAAATATTTAAAATCATGGCAGCAGTAGGATCAGTCAAGGATTACCATGAGGGCTCATAGATGAGAAGGTAAATATAGATATGAGAAAATGAATTTTGGTTAACTCGATCTTAGGATGAGCAGGCTAGGATCATCCTAATAATAGTGCCAACCATCTCCATGTTACCCTAATGTTTTTCATGATTCTAGATAAGACGGTTGTGAGGCAAAAGTTAATGTCAAAAATTTCCCTTGCTCTATTGTAGATTTTTCAAAATGTCCAAACAAAAATGAATAGTAGTCATGTTTTTTACTAATTTATGTTTTATTTTGATTCAATAATATTTTTACAAATCATGCTTTTTTAACTCGATGATTATTTCCTTAAATCCAATTACCTTTGTCTATTTCAAGAATATATATTTCCGAAGGATGCTTAGATTGACTTCATGGCTATAAAATAAATTGGTTTCATGTTCTAATCTATCTCCCAAGGATGTTTAGATTGACTTCATGGCTATGCAACTTGAGCTTTCATGCAAAATAAATTAGTTTCATGTTCTAATATTATTCATCTTGGTAGTTCTTTATTTAAAAAAAAAAAAAATTTGTTTAACTACGACTTTCAATTTGGTCTTGTATTATTCTGTAAAAAACATATTGCATTAGGTTTGAATCAACATTGAGATAAGTGTAATAACTGTGTATATGGAAAAAACTTAGTATATACTCATTTCTATTTGACTCTACACAATTTAAATAGAAAGATTCAAATTTTAATTTGCATCCCATAAACATAAAGATCCAAACCCATTGTAATCAAAATTCAACAATATTTACTCTTGTAAAAGCTATCCATCACATCAACTAATTTGGAATGGAATATATTGAGATGGAGAAAATTCTTGTAAATAAGCATGGAATCAAATCATTTGGAACCTAATATTTAATAGTTGTGTTTAATGTTTGTTGAAAAAATTAAGAAATTTATTTTTAACAAATGTAACTGGTGAAAAAGGGTGGGTACAGATTCACTAAGAGAACATTTATATTCGCATAGACGTTACAACCCAAGAAAACTAAAAGTATTTGCCTTTTAATAAAATTTATCTACATTTTGTCCATAGGAGCACGTTATGATATATGCATACAAGTAAATATCAAACCCTAAATACTTCTATCTTCTACCAGGATAGCTAAAACATCTATTCAATAGCCTAAGTGACTTCAAAATTCTTCTATAGAGCATGATAGGATCACAAGATGTATAGTTGCAATATTCCAAATCACTTGAAGTCAAGCACACCATAAGGCTACAATTCACAAAGTACTCAGATGTTTATAGAAAGAAAATTTGAGATAAAATGTTGCTTGCTGCTCAAAATACCAAGCATATCACAGAAAGAAAACAACCCTTAACCATATATAACAGAATAGAAAATCTAAAACCTTATTGTGATACAGAGAAGTACTGTCAAATTAAAACAACATAAGAAAACTTATAAAACACTTTGTACAACATAATAAAAGCTATAAAACACTCTGTACATAGCTTTCAAGATGAATTAAAGAACCCAAGATGTTTATAAGACTTTTTCAAAAGAAAACATACTCATAGCAATACTTACTATTAATGAAGAACTGTTTTGTAGTGATAATGGCATTAACTGCAATTTTGTAGTCGCAAACAAAATGAAAAGAAAAAGTTGCATCCAAACAATTAGGGAAACAAACAGAAAGAAAACAACCCTAAACCATATATAATAGAATATAAAATATAAAACTTATTGTGATAAAGAGAAAAATACTCACAAATTAAAACAACATAAGAAAAGTTATAAAAAACTTTGTACAAGCGAAGAAAAGCTATAAAACCCTTTGTACATATATTTCATGATGAATTAAAGAACCCAAGATGTTTATAAGTCTTTTTCAAAAGAAAACATATTCATATCAATACTTACTATCAATAAAGTATCATTTTGCAGTGATAATGACATTAACTCCAATTTCATAGTCTCAAACAAAACAAAAAGCAAAAATTACATCCAAATACTTAGGGTGAGGGTTGTTGGACATAATTGTATTCATATCAATACTTACTATCAGTGAAGAATAATTTTGTAGCGATAATGACATTAACCACAATTTCACGGTCTGAAACAAAAGGAAAAACAAAATTTGCACCCAAATAATTAGGGTGAGGGTTCTTGGACATAATTGCATGAATGAGCCATGTAATATATGTGTAGAATTTATTTATGTGGGGAAGCTTATTTTGTTTTTCATGTTGTTTTAAATATATGAACAAAATATTATTATTTTTTATATCCTTAAAAACATTATATAAATTAAACAAAATTATTTATGCTAGAAAATCTTTCTTCATTTATCTGTCTACTAAGGGATAAGGACTTCATAGAGTTTTTGGCACATTTACATTTTTACTCCTACTTTTTTGATCAGGAGCTCAAATTTATGATCAAAAATCAAAGTTCTCGGAATCACTCAAAACCTGAACGATCAGATAGCTCTTGTCGCCCTGACTTTGGCGCACTTCATTTCATCAAAACTAAATTTGTATGATAAAGTTGGAGCCTACTGTACATTTTATCAAACAACTAAAATTTGTGCAGAATTGAGAGAATGATGATTGGGAAGCCTAGTTAGCAAAAAAAAATATTTCTCTAGTTGGTCGAATCAGGTGCTACAAGTGTTAGCTGGTGGTTGGTTGAAACTTTGGTTCATTGTCAACATTTTATTGGTTGGAAACACACCAATGGGAAGAGGACATGTGGTGCAGCCAAGGGCCGCCATGTGCTCCTTCCCAAAGGCCAAATTAAACTATGTAAAGGTTGAATGTCATATTTTTATAGTGGAAAATTTTATATATGGAATTCAGGTGGAGGTTGGGGTCAACCCCACGACCTTTGCCACACAAACAGAACAACTTACCATTACACCCACACCATGTCACTTAGCATACATTGCAACTAGAATATATTTATATTAACCCAATTTTGTATGCAGGGCTAAGGCAAGGGCCAGCCGACCAACCCTTCACCCATAGAACCTTAACATGTGACCTCAGCGGACCTCCAACCAAATTCATGGGTTTAAAACTTAAACATTCTTAATTAAGCACTAACCCATGTTATTAGCGCTAATCACATTTTTAAATGCGGATTTGTAAAACATGGAATTAGCGCGCTAAACGATCACCTAAATCAGTTAAACTCTACTTATCATTAATTAATCAGAACTTGAATTGTAGTTTAAGTTTGACGGAGTTGTCCATTTTCGGTGGAACTCCAATTCTTGCGGAGTTAACTGGAGTTGCTCCAGTTTTAGAGGATTTTTCCTAGGAAAATTTGATTGAGCCATAACTTGAGCAAATTTCGACCAAATTGGGCTCAGAAAGAGTCTATCCTATAATTTTTGGATATTATGAGCATATTGGTGTAGGTTTCAGAGGCATCAAAGTACTTCTGGAAGTTATTTTTCCATCTTGAAGATTAAATATGCCTAGGGCCACCAAGACAGGAGGTGTTAGGTCCCTATATTACTAGTGTAGCCCCTTATTGTTGCTATTGTAGCCCCCTTATTGTTATTATTATACCCCTGTAGTCCCTATATTTTTATTATTGTGCCCCATAAAACCCCACTATTGTTATTGGTGTGCCCTTACATTATTATTTTTAGGTCGGCTAGGATTATATTGTGACCCCATGGACTCCTATATATAGAAAGGAGGTTTTTTCATTTGCATCATCCAAGAATTTTTCATTTATGTAATGTAAAGGAGGTTACCCCCTCCAAGTAGCTGATTTCCAAGGCATTGATCTCTCTTTTCTTCTATTTTTGGAGCTAGTTTCACAACATTTGGTATCAGAGCTTTGGATTCTAGGGTTTCACTACTTCAAATAGGTCATCGTGAAATTTTCGCTATAAATTTTTTTCTACAAAGGTTCAATTGCTAAAATAAAATCATAATTGTGAATAAATATGGAGGAACTTCATGTAAAAATTACAGATCTTGGTTTGCAATATTTTCGGCGATATGATCTATGGAAGTTAGGATTTTTGCAGGCTCCCAAATTTCATCTAAAAGAGGTGACCTTGGGAAAATCATCATAACTCTCTCTCTAAGAATCGGATTGGAATTATGTAAAAAGTGGTTGAAATTAAATGGATTCTAGTTTCTTTTGTATTAATTTCAGAGTTGAAGGAGGAAACAGTGACATGTGGCACTCCATTAAAGTTCGCTCTACTAAACCAGTCCATAATTAGGTCATTGTGGGAGATTGGGCATAACATTGCCTTGAAGAGTTCAAATCAGGTTAGACCTGTGGCATTGGAAAGAAGATTCATAGAACTACTAAATTACCAAAGATAAAGTCTCAGGGATCCGAAATTACTGAGATACATCAATTTCAATATCGAGCTCCTCAAAATCAAGAAAAAGGTGTGTACTTTTTTCGAATTACATAAGTCTTGTTGGAAAACTTAGTTTGAAGTTATTCCAAGGGCATATTAAAGTGTAGATATCAGTATTGGGCTCTAAAATTCCCCCTAAAAATAACTCCACACCCATTAAGCCCTTAGAACGGTATATTATGACGCATGAAGACGAAGAATTGTAGTATGATATATCAAAATTACAGTACCAAGTGCAACAAATTTTGACCTTTCAAAGAGTAATCAAAGATGACACAGATGGTTTAAAAGCATAAATGACGGTAAAGTTGGACAATTTGAAGGATCAAATGAAAGCTAATATGGATGATAAAGTAGTGTAATATCACATCGATCATTAACAACAAGTTCTCCAACTCTCAAAGGATAATCTAACTTTGGTGCAAAATCAAATGAAACAACAGGAAGTTCAACATCGCAGCGAAAGAAGTTATGAAGCAGTCACAGAAATAAGAAATCGACAACTATGAAATCGATCAATTTCAGAGTATATCGGCAAGTGGAATAACTTACCCATTGAATATTCCACATGGGAGGATGAGAATTTTAAACAGAAGCATCAATAAATAATCAAGCGTTGAGGACAACACTTGTTTGAAGAAGAGGGGCATCTTAGGTCCCTCTATTACTAGTGTAGTCACTTATTTTTGTTAGTGTAGCCCCATTATCGTTATTGTTTTACCCTTGTAATCCCCATATTTTTATTATTGTGCCCCAAAAAACCCCACTATTTTTATTGTTGTGACCTTAAATTATTATTGTTAGGTCGACTAGGATTATATTATGACCCCATGGAATCCTATATATAGAAAGGAGGTTTTTTCATTTGAATCATCCAATAATTTTTCATTTATATAATGTAAAGGAGGTTTCCCCCTCGAAGTGGCTGATTTCTAAGGCATTGATCTCTCTTTTCTTCAATTTTTGGAGTTGGTTTCATAACAAGAGGCCACATTTGCTTCACCTTAAGACCATTTGAAGAGCCAGAAGATTATAATTAGCGGCTTTTTGATGTTGTGAATCCATTGGTAACCTATGTTTACTGATTTGAGCACATATTCAGGGTCATATTGTAGGTTTGACAGGTAAGGTGTATGGATCAATCATATGTTTGAAGTAGTTTTGGAAGTTGTTGATTAAGGAGAAGACCTTGTAGGGGTTTCCAAATTCTAGAACACTTTTTGCAGTAGTTGTGGCCAGCATGGTTTAGCTCTAGTTTGACTTCTTTATTCATGAATTTTTTTATTGTATTCTTCAGTGTGGAATTTAAGAGTGTATGTGAGGGGCTTCTAGCTCTCACTAGTGAAAGAATGACATCTTTGTAGGAGACATGTTACGTTGCTGATATTGTGAGAGTTATTTACAAGAGAACATTAACTTGAAGGGGTAATAGCCACATGTTATTGACAACAAACTGATATGTACTCTTGACACATAATACAAGAGAGGTCTAGTCATGTTGATGGACCAGGAGATGTAGCCAAGGAGGGGTGAATTCCTTTATCATTGGTTTTTTTCTTGATGTTTTATGCACATTTATTTTCAAGTATTTTATTATTTCATGCTTTAAAATTTTTTCATGGAATTATACTTGTTGAAGAAAACTTCAAATAAACCATTGAATTGACCTTCTATTAAGCTCAAATCTATGCACACAATCCTTAATAATTTTTCTTTTATACTGATGAGGAAGCTCGCACAACAAAAATGGTTTGTCCATATTTAGATCAAACTGGCATCAGAGCTGTAGGTTGATTATTAGCTTATGTTTATTGTGAAAAAGGGTGAAAATTCTTACTAGGTTTAAGCTCCAGAGAGGAGAAGGAAACATTGTTGGTGTAGATTACTAAGTGGGAACAAGGAGAAGGAGGCTAGAGCTGCCACAAGCTCCGCCTCAATTTTTATCTCCAGAGATTTTTGAGGCTTCAGTAAGCATGTCTCAAGGAGGAGAGCATACAAGCCTGACAATGGATGAAAGCTTTAAAAGGACTTTTTGGGATATGTTAGAGATGGTGAAGGTCCTTTATGAAGATATGAACTCACAAATACAAGGTGAAGACTCGAGATATTCAAGAGGAGAAGGTTGTCCAATGAAGGAAGAAGGTAAAAATAATGGTGATAAACCACCATCTTCTCCACAAAATTCATATTTTTCTACAAATTTGATGCAAATTGGTAATGTAGAAAGTCCTTCCAAGATGAAAGATGGACATGTTTATGCCTCTTTTACACATGATGTGGAGGATGAGGTTCAATCAACACCTCATGTTAAGGAGTTGAAAGAAGAGAACAAAAGGGTCCAAGAGGACACCTTAAAAATTAGAAAGGAGTATGAAACCACCGTTATGCCTCAATCAAGAGATGAGATAAATGGTGAGCATGTATATGATCCTTATTTACATGCATCTATTATTGTAAATTCTTTTGCATCCTTTGAAAGAAGCAACAGGGGCATTGGGTATAAGCTCTTGGAAAATATTGGATACAAGGAAGGCTTAGGTCTTGGTGTGAATCAACAAGGCATCAAGAAACCAATATAGGTAAAAGAGAGACCTAAGTATGAAGGCTTGGGTTATGTTGCACTAGAAGAATAGTCTTCTGATGACAACTATTGTGTATCATCTACCTTCTGTCAGAAAATAGTACATGAAAAGGCAAGGTGTTGTACTTTTCATCTGGAACTAGAACCTGCTTGGTTCTCCAAATACAAGAGAGACTTGAAGGTATCTCCAGAGAGAGATGGAAAAGTTGAAGAAGAAATTGATTAAAGTTCTTCTTGCCATGCAAGTTCATCATCTAGGAAGCATAAGCCAAAGGATGCCAAGAAAAGGTATACTCATCCTGTTCAATTAAGTGCTTCTCCTAAAGGAAAAGAACCTGCTGATTTGAGTGATATGTTGAGGAGAATGTCTCCATGCACTTTTTGCATTTCTTCCAACCATTGTGTAGATGAGTGCGCCAAAATAAAAGCCATCATCAATAAGATGCTTATGTATCTTGAGATTGAGAATGAGACGAGGAAAAATCAATCAAAGAAAAAGGCATGTGAGATAAGAAGAGCTCAAAGGAAATTTTGCACTCACTGCAATATCAGTGGGCATGGGGTCGAGAAGTGTTGGAAATTGTTTCCACAAAATCATCTTGGTAAAGGAAAGAAATTCATGCAAGTACTAGAAAAGTAAGCGACAAAAGAAAAATTGGCACAAGATGTGACCATCCATCAAGCAACTACAAAAGAAGGGAAAGTTCAAATAAAGGGTTTAGTTACCATGTTGCGTACGAACTGCTCAGACTATTTCTCTAATTGAAGACTGTAAGTCCTTGTTTGCACTATTTGCATATCCCCATAGTGGGTAATTTGTAAAAGTGATAATTCATGAATAATCACTTACATGTGACAATATTTTTTTAGCATGTTTATGCTATCTTGACATGGTTGTTAGTCAATGGAAATGGAAAATTTTGATGTCAACTTTCTCCATGTTGTAAAATGCATTTCTCTTTGATTATGTCGAAAATAATTTTGAAAATTGTTGTATGAGTAGTGGGAGCGTATTTTGTATATACAAATTTGTTCAACACTCAATTTCTACAAGTATTCACCATGTTCAGCTTGTATTGGTTTATGTCAAAGTCCTTTGGATTTTATCCTTGATAAGGATTTTTGTAGATAAACACCATTGACTTCTTCTTGGGAAGGATGTTGTTATGCATGGTCATAGAGACATGGAAAATTTGATAAGAACAATCAACTTGAAAAATTTGGTCAAGTTACAGTTCAAGTTTAGCATGAAAAATATCCTTTAGGGCAGTTCAAACTCGATTGGATCGAGTTTAGAAGAATGAAGGAACTGTACCTTCAATTGTTAAATAGATAAAAATGAAATTTTGGAGATCAAAATTATTTTAGTGGGGAGATATGATCAGGAGTTCGAATTTAAGATCAAAAATAAAATTTCTTAGAATCTCTCTAAACCTAAACGACCGGATAGGTCGCTTCACCTAGATTTTGGTGCACTTTGTTTCATTAAAAACCGACTACGTATGAGAAAGTTAGAGCCTTTTGTCCATTTTCTCAAATAGCTAAAATTTGTGTAGATGTGACAGAATGATGACTAGGCAGCCTAGTCAGCAAAAATACTATTCCTCCAATTCGTCGAATCAGGTGCTAACAAGTGTCAGCTAGTGGTTGGTTGAAACTTTGGTTCATTGTCACCATTTTATTGGTTGGAAACGCACCAATGGTAACAGGACACATGATGTAGCCAGGGGCCGCCACGTGCCCCCTCCCAAAGGCAAAATTAGATTATGTAAAGGTCGAATGCCATATTTTTATAGTGGAAAAATTTATATATGGAGGTCGGATGCAGGTTGGGGTTGACCCCGCGACCTCCCCCTCACAAACACATTTGCTTACCATTACACCTGCACCATGCCACTTACCATACATTGCAACTGGAATATATTTATATTAATCCTATGTTGTATGTGGGGGTAAGGTGGGGGCCAGCACTAAAGGGCTATCCCCCGGCCCATAGAACCTTAACATATGACCTAGATGGAGCTCAAACTAAATGTGTGGGTTTAAAATGTTAAACATGCTTTATTAAGCACTAACCCATGTTATTAGCACTAATCACATTTTTAAATGAAAATTTTATTAAACGCACCATTAACGTGCTAAACCATCACTTAACTTATTTAAACTCTACTTATCATTAATTAATCTGAACTTTGATTGCCATTTAATTTTGGCGAAGTTCGCCATTTTCGATGGAACTCTAGTTCTGGCTGAGTTAACTGGAGTTGCTCCAGTTTTAGAGGAGTTTTCCTAGTAAAACTTGACTAAGCCATAACTTGAGCAAATTTCGACCAAATTGGACTCAGAAAGAGTCTATCCTAGCATTTTTGGATATTCTAAGCAGATTAGTGCAGGTTTCGGAGGTAGAGGAGTACTTTTGGAAGGGATTTTTCCAGCTTGATAATTAAATATGCTAAGGGCCACCAAGAGAGGAGGCCACATGTGACCATTTGAAGAGCCAGAAGAGGTTACTTAGGGGTTTTTGGATGTTTTAAATCCATTGGTAACCTATGTTTACTAAGTTGAGCACATATTCAGGGTCATATTTCAGGTTTTAAAAGTAAGGTGTTTGGATCAATCAGATGTTTGAAGCAATTTTGGAAGTTGTTGAGCAAGGAGGAGACCTTGTAGGGGTTTTCCAAATTCCATAACACCTTGTACAGAAACAGTGACCAGCATGGTTCAACCCTAGTTTGAATTATTTATTCATGAATTTTTTTATTTTATTCTTCAGTCTGGAATTGAAGAATGTGGGTGAGGGGCTTTTAGCTCTCACCAGTGAAAGAATGACATCTCTGTAGGAGATATTTTGTGTTACTGATATTGTGAGAGTTCTTTGCAGAAGAAAATTACCTTGAAGCGGTAATAGCCACATGTTATTGGTAGAAAACTAATATGTACTTTTGAAACTGAATACAAGAGAGGTCTAGTCATGTTGAAAGATTAGGAGATGTAGCCGAGGAGGGGTGAACTCCATCATCATTGGATTTTGTCTTGTTGTTCGATGCACATTTCTTTTCAAGTGTTTTATTATTTAATGATTTACAATTCGTTCATGGAACTATACTAGTTGAATAACACTTAAAATAATCCATAGAAGTAACTTGTTGTTAAGCTCAAATCTATGCACACAATCCTTAAGCACTTTTCTTTTATCCTGATGAGGAAGCTAGCACAACAAAACTAGTTTTTCCATATTCAGATCAATGTTATTTTGTTGAAAAAAACATAAATAATGGTAATAAATAACTCTTGGTAGATATATTTATTTCCATATTTGTTACAATTCATTTTTTATGCAAATACTTGATTAAATTATGGTGGACAATAATTGATGGTAAATAGGTTATTTAAGAGTATATGCTATTGTCAAAGATTTTTATTTTAGGTGTTTTTCATATGAAGCTTAAAAATGACAAATCATTTCATAAATATTTAAAAACCATGGCATAAATATTGCAACTAGTCTCCAATAAGACCTTCAAAGTTATGTTCCAATCAAATGTTGAAAAATAATTTTCAATAATATTGAGAAATTAATATTTGTTTTTGAAATATTATAACTTGCATTGGTCAATGCTAAACTACTGATTGGTGAACATACAAAAATTTTGTTGTTAGAATCTTTCCTTGGCACTAACTAATAAGTATAAAATATTCTTATTTTCTAAATATACTATGTTACAACACCCTCGAATAATATAATGAATTATTAATAACACATGCCCCAAAAACCATAACCTAATTTTGGGTGTAGAACCTGATTATCTTGTTTACTTTGTATCACAGCATTGGACCCCTGTACCTTAAAAGGGGCGGCAACGCCGTCCGTAATTAATCGCTGCCATGGGGGGTCCAGGGGGGGTGGGCGGCAACGCTTTTCGGAGCCCCCCCTGGTGGGGGTTTCGGGGGCAGCGCCCCCGAAGCTAAAAATAAATGTAAAATTGCCTTGTAAAAGTATAGTATTTTCTAGTCAAACTAGGCCGTTCATAGGCGGATGATATGATGGTAGAAGTTATGTTTAGTTTAGGGTTTTTTTGCCCTAAAAGGTAACCCACTTGTATATATGAGGGTATTGTATTGCGGATATGTATTATGTGTGTATTCTCAGAGCGAGAAACAGATAGGGAGACAGTGAGAGAGAACAGAGGATATTACCGCAGATCTACTGTATGTTTTGTCTCTTCAATTTTTTGCTGGATAACAGAAAGGAATGACTGGTTGTTTGGGGTGGATGTAGCCCAAACTGGGTGAACCACATATATCTATGTCTCTCTGGTTTTATGTGTTTTGTGTGCTTTTATTTTCTGCATATTTTATGTGTTGCATTGCTCCATAATATATAATTTTCTAACCACTGGTATCTGAGCCGAAGGTCTATTTGGCTGATAAACTCGTAGGAAAGAAGGGTTCTTGGTTCGAGTGGGAGCAATGGCGGAAGATGGTAAATTTAGGATTGAGAAATTTAACGGCCAAAACTTCCCGTTGTGGAAGATGCAGATGGAATATTATCTATATCAGAAAGATTTACACCTACCATTGAGCAGAAAAACAAAGAAGCCAGCGGCCATGACAGACATGGAATGGAAAATTCTCGATAGAAAGGCACTCAGAATAGTACGGTTGTGCCTTGCGGTGTCAGTCACCTTCAATATTTCGAAGGAAACAACAACAGAGGGTTTGATGCAGACGTTGGCGAAACTATATGAAAGACCCTCGACCTCAAACAAGGTATTTCTTATGAAACAACTATTTAATATGAAGATGTCGGAAGGTCGATCTATTGTAGACCATATAAATGATTTTAATACAGTTACTAGTTAGTTAAGTTCTGTAGGGGTAAACTTTGATGATGAAGTTAGGGCTCTTTTATTTCTGTGCTCATTGCCAGAAAGATGGAATGGTTTAGTTATGGCCATTAGTAACTCTATCTCTGGATCTAGTACTTTAAAGTTTGATGATGTTGTCAGTGCTATCCTTAGCGAGGAAATGCGACGGAAAAGCTCTGGTGAGACATCGGGTAATGCTTTGAGTGCAGAGTCTAGGGGAAGAAGAATGGAAAGAGGAAAGAGCTCGGGTTATCGCAGTAAATCAAGGAAAGACAGATCCAAGTCCAGATCGGGGATAGTGTGCTGGAAATGCGGAAAGAGAGGACACCTAAAGAAAGATTGTAGATCTTGGAAGGGAAAAGAAGGAGATGCACAACAAGAAAATAATCATGAAGCAAATGTGATAGGTGATGTGTTACAAGATGCTTTGATTCTTTCTTTCGAAAATGTTACTGATTCTTGGGTTGTAGATTCAGGGGCTTCATTCCATTCCACACCCGATAAGAAATATTTTCATGACTATGTTCAAGGAGATTTTGGACAAGTTCGTTTGGGTGATGATAAACCCTGTAAAATTGTTGGAATGGGTAAAGTTCTTGTAAAACAACAGAATGGAAACCAATGGCTACTAAAGGAGGTAAGGCATGTTCTAGATCTGAAGAAAAATTTGATTTCAACAGGGCAGTTAGGTAGTGAGGTTGTGTTACAACTTTCACGGATAAAACTTGGAAGGTCACCAAAGGAGCCCTGGTAATAGCAAAAGGTGAAAAGGTTGGTACATTGTATTTATGCAATGGTATTTCTAACTCTGTTAATGCTTTAACTTCCAAAGGAGCAGATGCAACATTATGGCATCATAGGCTCGAACACATGAGTGAGAAGGGAATGAAGATTCTTCACTCAAGAAATTTGTTGCCAGGATTGAAGAATGTTGATTTGGATTTCTGTGAGAATTTCATTTATGGAAAACAAAAGAGAGTCAGATTTCTCAGAGTTGGGAAAGAAAATAAGAGCGAAAAATTGGAGCTTGTGCATACAGATGTATGGGGACCTGCTCAGGTATCATCTCTCGGTGGCTCTCGCTATTATGTTACGTTTATTGATGATGCAACTAGAAAAACTTGGATTTATTGTATTCAAAATAAATCTGATGTATTTGATACTTTCAAGAAATGGAAAGCTTTGGTTGAGATTGAGACGGGAAAGAAGTTAAAGTGTCTCAAATCATACAATGGAGGTGAATATTACAGCAAAGAGTTTGATAGGTACTGTTCAGAGCATGGAATTCATAGAGAGAAGACAATTCCAAGAACACCACAAGAAAATGGTGTGTCAGAAAGGATGAACAGAACAATCATGGAGCGTGCAAGGTGCATGAGATTGCATGCAGGATTGCCTTTACAATTTTGGGCAGATGCTATAGATACTGTTGTTTATCTAATAAACAGAGGGCCTTGAAGTTCCTTGGATGGTGGTATTCCAGAGGAAGCATGGACAGGTAAAAAGGTAAACTACTCTTTTTTAAAGCCTTTTGGTTGTGAGGCCTTTGTCCATATTAATAAAGAAAATAGAACAAAGCTTGAGGTAAAATCAAAGAAATGTACCTTTATTGGATATGGTGTTAATGATTTTGGTTATCGCTTATATGATTATGAAAATCACAAAATCATTAGGAGCAGAGATGTAATATTCAATGAAAAGGTCTTGTATAAGAATCAGTTGCAGGAAAATAAATAGGAAAAAGAAAGCAAGGAATACACGGTTCTTGATGAGATAAATGAAAAAGTAAAGGTTCCTGAAAATAATAATAATCAACAACCACAGCAGTAGCAACCACCACAACAGCAACAGGCACCTCAAACACCTAAAAGTGGTGTTAGAAGATCTACCAGGATAAGTAGACCCCCTGAACGATACTCTCCTTCATTATATTATTTATTGCTGACTGATTCTGGTGAACCTGAATGTTATGAAGAAGCAATGCAGGTTGAAAGTAGGAAGAAGTGGGAGCTAGCCATGGAAGAAGAGATGGACTCCTTAATGCATAACGAGACTTGGGACTTAGTCAAGTTGCCTGTAGGTAAAACTACATTGTAGAATAAATGGGTTTACAGGCTAAAGGAAGAGGATGGAGGAAAAAAGAGGTACAAAGCTAGACTTGTGGTGAAGGGGTTTGCACAGAAGAAAGGTATTGATTTTGATGAAATATTTTCTCCTGTTGTTAAAATGAATTCAATCAGAACTATTTTAAGTCTTGTAGCAGCGGAAGATTTACATCTTGAACAATTAGATGTAAAGACAACATTTCTCCATGGAGATTTGGAGGAAGAGATATATATGGAGCAACCAGAAGGATATGAGGTCAAAGGGAAAGAAAAATTGGTGTGCAGGTTAAAGAAGAGCTTGTATGGCTTAAAACAGGCTCCAAGGCAGTGGTATCTAAAATTTGACAAGTTTATGTCTGAACAAGGTTATACTAGATGTCACTCTGATCATTGTGTTTATCTGAAAAAGAAAAATGATGGTAGCTATATTATATTGTTATTGTATGTAGATGACATGCTTGTTGCGGGGTCTAACATGCAGGAAATAAATGTGCTCAAAAGAAAATTGGCAAATTCATTTGCAATGAAGGATTTGGGAGCTGCAAAACAAATCCTTGGTATGAGGATAGCTAGAGATAGGAAAAATCGCAAATTAACACTGTCTCAAAATGAGTACATAGAAAAGGTGTTGAAAAGATTTAATATGCAGAATGCAAAACCATTTAGTACACCTTTTGCTAGCCATTTCAAACTTAGTAAGGAGATGTGCCCAAAGACCCAAGAAGACATGGATTATATGTCTAAAGTTCCATATGCATCAGCAGTTGGAAGCTTAATGTATGCAATGGTCTACACAAGGCCTGATATTGCACATGCAGTGGGATTTGTAAGCAGGTACATGAATAATCCAGGAAAAGAACATTGGATGGCAGTAAAATGGATTCTCAGATATTTGAGAGGTACCACAAATCAAACATTATGCTTTGGTGGTTCAAACATTGCTCTACAGGGATATGTTGATGCAGATATGGCAGGTGACAGAGATAACAGGAGGAGCACTACAGGATATGTATTTACTGTAGGTGGAACAACTGTCAGTTGGGTTTCAAAAATCCAAAGTGTTCTTGCACTTTCAACAACAGAAGCAGAGTATGTTGCTGCTACAGAGGCTAGTAAAGAAATGATTTGGTTACAAAGGTTTATGGATGAATTAGGTAAGAAGCATGATATGGGCACACTATACAGTGATAGCCAAAGTGCTATTCATCTTGCAAAGAACTCAGCATTTCATTCCAGGACTAAACACATACATCTAAAGTACCATTTCATACGGTCAGTATTGGAAGATGGAGAGTTGAAGCTGGAAAAGATACACACTAGCCAAAATCCTGATGAGAATGCAACAAGATGACAGAGCTTAGTGGAAAGAAGTCGCCTTCACTAAGTGGGCCCGCAGGGTATTTTTGGCGCAAAGTCTATTTTTAGACTATGTCTATTTTTAGACATGTCGATCATGATTCTATGAGTTGTAGGATGCTATTAGTGGAGGGATGGTCAAGTTTGAAAAATAGATGGACTTCTATTTTTAGACATACTGGGCATAATCTATTTTTAGATTGCCAGTCTAAAAATAGATATGTCGAATATTGTTAGCTCTTAATAATATTTGGACTATAAACATTATCTTATCCTCTTGGAGCACTTCAGTTTGAGCTACGGATGTGGCACATGCAGCTGATAGAAGGAATTTTGCTATTCCTAGGGTCTAAGTATAGCTATTGCATCATGACTTTAGTTAGAACTCATGTGAGTGAGTTTGGTGGAGTTGATTGAGGAGTTGATGGAGTTTTGTTCAGTTTAACTCAGTTAAACATAGTTGAACTAGTTGTATTTAGTCTAACTGATTAATACACCAGTGATGAGTGGTGTGAATTAATTATTAATTAATTCACTAATTATTAACTCATAAATAAACTAAATAATACATTAGTTAACTCAGTGCATGGACAGTTTCAGTGGAGATCAGTGATGGAGGTAGGTGAAAGAGCAGGTTGACTATCAGTTGTGACTATACTGATTCATGAGTTTACACCACACATTGATGGAGAATCCAATGAGGATTGCGTAGTACATCTTGGTGGGATTCGAACTTGGATCTCATGATTATCCATATTGGATTGCGCAGTAGAGGCTGGCTAACAGGTGGAGGAGATTTGAACTTGTGACTTACTAGATCTGAGCTTGTGTAGTGTGTAGCATGTGTGATAGTGCTGAGAACTTGTGAGGAGTTTTGTGCTATGTATTGTTACATGAACTCTATCATTATAATATACATATAGTTGGGGGTTTTCAGCTTTAAGCTTTCCCATAAATCCTGTGTTTATATGTGTGATTGATTATGTGGTTTTAATGTGCGCATGCGATTGTTTATTTTCTGCAATTAATGATCAATGGTAGGAAAGGTTATGTATTATGCATGAAGCTCAAATAGTGTGTAATCAGGATAATCTCAGTGAATAATTTAACTATTGTTCAAATTTCTACATGGTATTAGAGCAATATTGATCATTGGAGCAATTGCAAAGAATTGAAGTGGTTAAGTTTTGTGCTGGTGGAATTCGAATTTGCCGTAGTGTTTTCTTGGTGTCGAAGCTGAAATGTCTTTCAACGGATTGCGATTGGAGTGAGGGCAGCTCGAATTATATTTCATGGAAGGATAGGATGGAGACGATGTTAGATGACAATGGGTTGAAGGAGTTCATAGATGTTGAAGTCCCAAAGCCTACTTCTGGCGATGCTGCTGTTCTGGAGGCATGGAAAAAGAAGAAAGAAAAATGTCAAAGGATTCTGTTGGAGGGCATGAAGGATCACATTATGTCCAGCCTGCATGGTAAGGCTTCTCCATACCTGATGTGGAAAGCCTTGACATATTTATTCCAAAGCAAGAGCGACCAGAGGAAGTTGGCGCTCAAGGACAAACTCAGGAACATAAAGATGGAGAAAGGAGACAGTATGCCCAAGTACCTCACGAAGTTCATCCAATGTAGGGATGAGCTGGGAAGTGTGGGGGTGACTATAGATGACGAGGACTTGGTGAGCTTGGCTCTCCTTGGGCTTTCGAAGAGTTGGCATTCCTATCAGGACTATGTCAATGGTCGGGAGAAATTGCCAAGATGGGAGCGACTTTGGTCGAATCTTGTGCAAGAGGAGATAAGGCGGAGTACCAGGGATGGATCTTCATCAAAGGCATCTGATGAAGAAAATTTCACTTTGGCTACCAAAGCAAAGAAGGGGAAGAACAAGAAAGCTTCTCAATCCATTGCGAAAGGCAAGAAGCAGTAGGACATGTCCAAGGTGAAGTGCTTTCACTGTCACCAACATGGACATTATGCCATAAATTGTCCGCAGAAGAAGAAAAATAAGTAGGCTGCTGGATCCGTAGCTGGAGAGGCCTTAGCCTTGCAGTTTGAGATGGATTTTTCACTGATCGCATGCTTGGTCTCAAGTGTGTTGGGTTCGGTATGTTTTCTGGACAGTGGTGCGTCTTTTCACATGACAGGAGATCAATATTTGTTTACTGATCTGGATGAGAAAGATCTTGGAGTGTACATCAAGATGGGCGAAGATGGTAGATACAGTGTGATTTGTATCGGTACCATTTCCTTTGAGAGGGAGTCTAGTAAACCCTTTGTATTGAAGGAAGTGATGCATGTTCCTGGATTGAAGAAGAATCTTATCTCTGTGGCGATGTTAGAAGACAAGGGATATGATGTTGTCTTTAGCGAGGGAAAGGCTTTCCTGCACAAAAAGGCAACTGGTGAGACTCGGAGGATAGGGGTTCGAGTCAAGAACCTTTATCAATTGTAGGTAGATGGTTGCACATCAATGGCATGCAAGGTAGAAGTAGTGGTGAGCTGGGATGATGGCGAGTTGTGGCACCGGAGATTGGGCCACCTTCGCCATGGAGCTTTGAAGATACTACAGCAGATTTCTACTAGGCTTCCTAAGGGTACCCTTGCGCAGTCGGATTAGTGCAAGGGATGTACCTTAGGAAAATTTGTGAAAGCCACCTTTCACGAGAAGGATAGTCTCACCACGATGATCCTTGAGAGAATTCACACAGACATGTGTGGACCTTTCTTAGTAGCTTCGACAGCAAATCACAGGTACTTTGTGATCTTTGTTGATGATTTTTCTCGAAAGTGCTAGATCTTCTTCATGCAGAAGAAGAGAGAGACATACTCAAAGTTCTATGAGTTCAAGGTGCTGGTTGAGAAATAATCGGGGTAGCAGGTGAAGGCTCTTAGGAGCGACAATGGTGGTGAATTCATCTCTGGCGAATTCAAGGACTTTTGCAGCGCAGAAGGGATTCGAAGAGAGCTCATAGCACCTCATAACCCACAGCAGAATGGGGTTGCTAAGCAGAAGAATAGAACGATCGTGGGTGTTGCATGGGCGATGTTGCATGGTCAGGGCCTACCCATTCACTTGTGGGCAGAGGCATGCAATACTGCAGTATATGTGCAGAACTGTTGTCCTCACAAGATACTTGGCATGAGTACACCCGAGGAGGCATTTTCCGGTAAGAGACCTGATATTTCCCATTTGAGGATTTTTGGTTCACCTGTTTACATTCATGTGACGAAGGATGCCAGGAAGAAGCTGGAGCTGACCGCAGAGGTTGGGATATTTTTGTGGTACACTGATACGCCCCACAACTATCGTGTGTATTTTCCAGACAGTCGCAAATTTCAGGAGGAGAAAGCCATGAAGTGTTCGCTTGAGAGGGAGCCACACTTGCATGCAGATGAGGAGCTATTAGTTCCTAAGGAGGAGCTTCCGGATGTGGATCAGCCACAAGAGGAAGTTCATGCAGTGGAAGAAACCACTCATGCAGCGCCAACCATCAGAGGGCGCAAGCGCACTACAGAAGCTGAGCGACTGGCTCGAGATGCAGAGAAGGTTGTAGGACCACCTACAACACAGCGCAGATAGAGGCAGTCACCGGATCGGTACATTGGATACATGGCTCTTGTGAGTCAATGTGTTGTGACGGAGCCATCCTCTTTTGAGGAAGCTGTGGAGGAACCCGCATGGGTTGATGCCATGATCGAAGAATATGATTCGATCGTCAGGAACAGTGCATGGGAGATTGTCCCAAGACCGGTGGGGAAATCGGTGGTGGGTTCGCGATGGATCTACAAAGTGAAGCAGGCAGCTGACGGGAGTGTGGAGAAGTACAAGGCGAGATTTGTCGCCCGTGGCTTTTCACAGATCGAGGGGATCGATTATGAGGAGACTTTTGCACCTGTCGCAAGGTACTCTTCCATACGGACGATCCTTGCTCTCTCAGCGCAGATGGGGTGGCACATTCATCAAATGGATGTGAAGACTGCGTTCCTCAACGGAGTCATTGAGGAGGAGGTGTACATAGAGCAGCTCGAAGGTTTCGAGATCTTCAGCAGCGAGTCGCATGTGTGCAGGCTCAAGAGAGCGTTGTATGGGTTGAAACAAGCACCTCGTGCTTGGTACACACGGATAGACAGTTATTTCACCGGACTTGGATTCTCCAAGAGTAAGGCGGATCCGAACCTATACCAGATTGTGGTGGAGGGTAAGTTGCTGATCATTGTACTTTATGTAGATGATTTGATTTTGACAGGTGATGAGCTGTTGATACTCTCATGCAAGGAGGATCTTGCAAAAGAGTTTGAGATGAAGGACTTGGGCCTCCTTCATTATTTCCCGGGATTGGAAATTTGGCAGCGTAGTGATGGACTGTTTGTTTCTCAGGGTAAGTATGCCCGGGAGATACTGGAGAAGTTCAACATGCATGGCTGCAAGCCTGTTGATACTCCTCTTCCTGGAGGTTGGAGGAAGGAGGATGCTACTTCAGCGGAGGTAGTGGATTCCACTGTTTATCGACAGTTGGTGGGGTCGCTTATGTATCTGGTCAATACACGACCCGATATATGCTATGCTATTAACCAACTTTCACAAGCTATGGTTAAGCCAAACAAGCTCTTCTGGAAGGTAGGCAAGCATGTATTGCATTATCTCAGAGGCACATCGGGATATGGATTGTGGTACAAACAGGAGGATGAGGTGAAGCTGTGTGGCTTCACGGATGCAGATTGGGCAGGGAGCCCAACAGATAGAAAGAGCACATCTAGATGGATTTTCAGTATCGGGTCGACAACAGTTTCTTGGTACAGCAGGAAGCAGAGATCCGTGGCACTCAGTTCAGCAGAGGCCGAGTATATGGCAGCAAGCTTCGCTGCATGCGAGGCTATATGGATGAGGAAGATCCTGGTCGGGTTGTTCGGTTCACACTTGGAACCTACTGTGATTTATTATGATAACTAGAGTTGCATAAAACTCTTGGCTAATCCAGTATTTCATGATAGATCCAAACACATTGACATCCAGTATCATCGTATCAGAGATTGTGTGCAGCGGAGGATCATGTTACTTTCATACATTCCCACGGAGGATCAGGATGCTGATATCTTGACGAAGGCGCTCACTAGGAGCAAATTTGAATACCACAGGGGCAGGATAGGGGTTGCAGATAATCTATATCTTGTTGAGAGGGAGTGTTGATAATGCAACAAGATGACAGAGCTTAGTGCAAAGAAGTCGCCTTCACTAAGTGGGCCCGCAGGGTATTTTTGGCACAAATTCTATTTTTAGACTATGTCTATTTTTAGACATGTCGATCATGATTCTATGAGTTGCAGGATGCTATTTGTGGAGGGATGGTCAAGTTCAAAAAATATATGGACTTCTATTTTTAGACATACTAGGCGTAATCTATTTTTAGATTGCAAGTCTAAAAATAGATATGTCAAATATTATTAGCTCTTAATAATATTTGGACTATAAACATTATCTTATCCTCTTGGAGCACTTCAGTTTGAGCTACAGATGTGGCACATGCAGCTGATAGAAGGAATTACGCTATTCCTAGGGTCTAAGTGGAGCTATTGCATGATGACTTCAGTTATAACTCATGTGAGTGAGTTTGGTGGAGTTGATTGAGGATTTGATGGAGTTGTGTTCAGTTTAACTCAGTTAAACATAGTTGAACTAGTTGTGTTTAGTCTAACTTATTAATACACCAGTGATGAGTGGTGTGAATTAATTATTAATTAATTCACTAATTATTAACTCATAAATCAACTTAAGAATACATCAGTTAACTCAGTGCATGGACAGTTTCAGTGGAGATCAGTGATGGAGGTAGATGAAAGAGCAGGTTGACTATCATTTGTGACTATACTGGTGCATGAGTTTGCACCACACATTGATGGAGAAGCCAATGAGGATTGCGCAGTACATATTGGTGGGATTCGAACTTGGATCTCATGATTATCCATATTGGATTGCGCAGTAGAGGCTGGCTAACAGGTGGAGGAGATATGAACTTGTGACTTGCTAGATCTGAGCTTGTGTAGTGTGTACCATGTGAGATAGTGCTGAGAACTTGTGAGGATTTTTGTGCTATGTATTGTTACATGAACTCTATCATTATAATATACAGATAGTTGGGGGTTTTCAGCTTTAAGCTTTCCCATAAATGTTGTGTTTATATGTGTGATTGATTATGTGGTTTTAATGTGTGCATGCGATTGTTTATTTTTCACAATTAATGATCAATGGTAGGAGAGGTTATGTATTATGCATGAAGCTCAAATAGTTTGTAATCAGGATATTCTTGGTGAATAATTTAACTATTGTTCAAATTTCTACAAATCCTGCAGATATGCTAACAAAATTTGTAACCAGGGAGAAACTGAGAATGTGCTCAGTTTAAATTGGCCTTCAAGGATGACGATGAAGATGAGGAACAGCCAGGTCCAAAGAGGATTCATTTTCCAGCAAATGAAGCAGCGGCGGAGTTACTACAATCAGTCTCCAAGTGGGATATTGTTGGGTGTGGAGCTTGATTATCTTGTTTACTTTGTATCACAGCATTGGACCCCTGTACCTTAAAAGGGGTGGCAACGCCGCCCGTAATTAATCGCTGCCGTGGGGGGTCCATGGGGGGGAGGCAGTGATTTTTGGAGCCCCCCCTGACGGGGGTTTCGGGGGCAGCACCCCCGAAGCTAAAACCAGATGTAAGATTGCCTTGTAAAAGTATAGTAATTTCTAGTCAATCTGGGCCATTCATAGGCGGATGATCTGACGATAGAAGTTATGTTTAGTTTAGGGTTTTTTTTCCCTAGAAGGCAACCCCCTTGTATATATGAGGGTATTGTATTGCAGCTGTGTATTATGTGTGTATTCTCAGAGCGAGAAACAGATAGGGAGACTATGAGAGAGAACAGAGGATATTACAATGGATCTGTTGTACGCTTTGTCTCTTCAATTTTTGCTGGATAATAGAAAGGAAGGACTGGTTGTTCGAGGTGGATGTAGCCCAAACTGGGTGAACCACGTATATCTGTGTCTCTCTGGTTTTATGTGTTTTGTGTGCTTGTATTTTCTGCATATTTTATGTGTTGCATTTCTCCATAGTATATAATTTTCTAACACCTAATTCATATGACACTTTTTCACATGTGATTTCTTAAATTAATCAATAAAATTAAAAATAATAAAAGACAATAACTACTTTTAAGATAATCTCAACCTTAAATTTATTTATATTATAATAAGTATTATAAAATATTTCATAGAAATTAAATTCTTACTGTCAACTTCATAATTTTGGATAAATAAATTAAAATTAGAAAAACCTCATTTTAAAATAGGTACTCCTTCACATAATTACCTCACATACTTATCATGGTTATTTATATTTGGTCAATATATTAATGAAGATGAATTAATGAATATGATGGTTGGTCTTGTTACACAAAAGGTGTTTTTAAGGGGAGGTAGCTTTGAGGAGTTTCATCATCTATCCAAAGCCTATACAAAATATGTCATCTATTAAACCTTTTTGTAATTTATTTCAACACGATTTGGCATTTTGTTCACTGCATCAGAATTTTTAACATAAGAGGTGATCATGAGCTAATTTTTTTCTCAAAAATCAAATTTCTCATAATGACTTGAAGCCTGAACGACCGCGCAGTGTTCGTTGTTTTGAATCCAGTGCAACTTGTTTCACATGAAATGGACTCTGCATGGCCTTAGAAATGTGTTCTGTTCATTTGCCTAAACATGCAAATTTGGAAAAACTTTGTGTAGAGAGGGAGCCCAGTGAGCAGTCTATACTATTGACGTGGCATTCTGACTGGGAAGGCCAATGGGAGGGTCAATGAGTTGTTCAACGCATTCCACCAGTGTATTGAAGTTTGCCAAGTGGAATTTTGTGGTTGGACCGTATTGGTTTGTTTTGGCAATATTTCATTGGTTGTGCGTAAACCAATGAGGAGGAGGAATGTGGCTCAACTTGGGGAAGCCATTTTTTTCCCTCATGGTGCATTGAAATTATGTCTGTGGGCTGGAAGTACCGAACGGGGTCGAACCTAAGACCTCCGCCCAACTAACGTGCACATCTACCATCACCTCTACGCAATGTTTCTTAACTATATTGGAGCGCCACATATATTTTAAGCTTATAAAGTCTATCATTGGGGGGAGAAGCGACCAACCGCCACAACATACAACCATGACCCAAGGACCATGGTGCAGAGTTTACTTCCCATCTGCCAATCATAACCACCATATAAAACCGGCGTATGTGACCACTCCTCCAAAGCGGTGTTTAAACGTTTGTGGTTTGGGGAGAGGGGCCATTGTCGAGGACTAGCCCTTGGGCGCATGGCCCCATATGCCCAAAATTTTCTGACATTAAGGCCTTAGCAGGAACTTAAAATGCCTGACAAATCCTCTCGAATTCTGGTGGAATTGTGGGCCTACTAGTGGAAATTGGGGAAAATTTGGCAGTTAGTGGCCGGATTTGTTGAAATTTGCGGAGCGAATTGTGGTAAAATTAGGAGAGGTCACAAATCTTGGATATTGCAACCAAATTGGATGCAAAAAGAGGCTAAGGTATCATTTTGGAGTATTATCAACTCAATGAAACATGTCTGAGGATCCATAGAGAACTCTAGATAAGATTTTTTGCAGGTTGAAGCCTATTATGAAACCAACTCCAAAAATAGAAGAAAAGAGAGATCAATGCCTTAGAAATAAGCCACTTCGAGCGGGAAACCTCCTTTACTTTACATAAATGAATATTTGGTTTCTTAATTGTCTCAAATTTATTTTGCTGGCAAACCAAAAATTCTGCCACCAACTTTTGAATATCAGATTTAAGACCATCCTAAATAAATTATTTCTTCACCCTCTGGTAAGTTTTTAAAAATCCTAAGTGTCCTACTAAAGGAGAAGTGTGCAATTCCAAAAGTATATTTTTTTTTAGTTGGCAATTCTTACAAAGATATAAGTGATCCTTATACCATAAGGAATCATTTTTCCAAGTAAATTTATCAGATGTACTAGGATCTTGTTGTAACTTTTGAATGAGTGTCCACACTTCTTCTTCCTTCTTCCATTCATCCCTTGCTTCAGCTATCCAATATGGTTGGATAATAGAAATTTTGAAAAGAAATTCTTCCACCTCTTCATCTTTTCTTGAGAGTCCATCTGCAACAACATTTAGCTTCCCTTTTTTGTAGATGATTTCAAAGTCATAACCCAACATATTTGTGACCCATTTTTGCTACTCTTCTAAAGATATTCTTTTTTCCAAAAATTGTTTAAGAATATCATGATTAGTTTTTACCTTGAAGTGTCTTCCCATTAGGTAAGGTCGCCATTTCTTTAGTGCATATAGTATTGAAAACATTTCCTTATCATAAATAGCTTTTTGTAAATAATTTCCTTTTATTGGGAAATTTTCAAAAGCAATGGGTCTTCCTTCTTGCATTAAAACAACACCAATTCCATTTCCTGAGGCATCACATTTGACAATAAAGGTTTTTCTGAAGTCTGGTGTAGCTAAGACCGATACTAGGCACATTTCCTCTTTAAGATGTTCAAAGGCCTTAGTTTCTTCAGGAGTCCATGAAAATTCATCTTTCTTCAATAATGTTGTTAGAGATGATGCTATTCTCTCATAATTCTTAACAAATTTGTGATAATACCTTATTAACCTGAGAAATCCTCGTAACTTCTTTATGGTTGTGAGGACTTTCCATTCCTTAATTTATTTAATTTTGTTAGGGTCTACCTTAACACCCTCATGAGATATAATATGACCCAAATATTCAACATCTTGTACTCCAAAGAAAAATTTGGAGGTTTTTGCATATAATTGTTTCTCCTCCAATAGTTTGAGCACCCTGTCAACATGTTGAACATGATCCTTCCAAGACCTACTGTAGATTAGTATATCATCAAAAAATACTAACACAAATTTTCTAAGGAAGGGTTTGAAAATGGAATTCATCAACCCTTGAAATGTAGAAGGTACATTGGTAAGGCCAAAAGGCATGACCGAAAATTAATAATGACCCTCATGAGTTCGAAATGTTGTTTTTGAAATATCTTCAGTGTTCATTCTAATTTGATGATATCCTGAATGAAGATCAAACTTGGTAAAATAATTTTTTCCATGTAATTCATCCAACAATTCATCAATTGCAGGAATGGGAAATTTATCTTTAATAGTGAGCTCATTGAGCTCCCTACACTAGTAAAAAATAGGAAATTAGTGACTAGGTGACTAAAAAAGTTAGTCACCATAATTATTTCAAGGGAATTACTACTAAATTTGAGCAATTTTAAGTGACCGAACTAAAAATGACTAACTTAAATGACTAATTTAGTCTAAGGATAAAATATACGACTATATAATAAGTGACTAAACTAAAAACGACTAACTTAAATGACTAATTAGTCATTTAAGTTAGTCATTTTTAGTTTGGTCACTTAAAATTGCTCAAATTTAGTAGTAATTTACTTGGAATAATTGTAGTGACTAACGTTTTTAGTCACCTAGTCACTAATTTTATCATTTTCTACTGGTGCACATGGCACCGATTAAGTGATTGATGACTACCTAAAGGACTTAAACGAAATTAACCGTGGAGGTTAAAGCTACAATTGAAAAAATAACATTAACACACACGTGATAATTCACACTAGAATTCATCCTCTCATTGTCAAGAGTTGATGAATAAAATGTTAATTCTTTGATGAAATCAATGAAACCAAGAAGATACTTGTCAATCCTTACTTAATGAAGTAAAGAAAGTCTTCACAAGGAGGATATGTATTTCATCCAATTAAAGATTGAGAGAAATGCTCTTTTTTTTATTTCAAGGAAAACTTTATGGAGAAACTTGAGATCGACAACTCATTAGAGTGACTTGAGCTACACTTGAGATGGACTGAAATGATTTCCATTAATTTGCAACCCAAGAGTATATTCAATATGTTGTAAGTCTATAGTAATAACATATGATTTAGTAAGGGTCAAGACATCTCTAAATACACTTGTGGGGTGGTCACACTCATTGGGGAAACTACCCTTCTAGATTAATGAAATTCATGTTCTTTTTCACTTCTAGGAAAATTTTATAGAGAAACCCAACACTGGTAATTAATCAAAGTTTTTTGAGGTACAATTGAGATGAAATGGAATGATTGCCACTATAACCCAAAAGTATATCCAATATGTTTCTAGTATACACTAATAACATGTGATTTATTAAGAATGGTCAAGACATTTGGAGATACAGTACTTGTGTGGTGGTCCTATTCCTTGGAAGCTTCTATGTCTTTTCCAGTGTTATAAAGATAAGACAAATGTCTCAGCAGAAATTTGAACCTAGATAAGGGAAATAAAGAACTAAACAAATACTACAACATTGATAATAACCAATTAAGCCAACCAACCTATTACTCTTTTTCCCTTAATAATCCTTTTTACCCTAATTTATTACTTCTCTTATTAAAATTTCTCCACAAAATTCTCTTAAAAAACCCCTTATTGTAGAATTTTTTCTACTATAAATTTTACCTCTTCCTTATATAGATAGTGATTTTCCTTCTTTACATATAAAAGTTTTATTTTTCGACATCGCTCAAATAAAACACACATTCAAATTTTGTTCAAAATAAACAATAAATAATACCCATATTTGAAAATAGGAAAAATAAAGACCGTGGACATTATTTTTCAAAGCCACTCACACAAAGAGAGTCCCGCCATCAGAAATAGAGTTTAATAGCTTTCAAAAGTCACGCCTTAGTTTTTGCCTTATGAAACTGCATCACATTCAAAAATTCAGGAGAGTAGTGGGAAGCGAGAAGCGAGAAGAATGAGGGAAATATTGGCAGGCCCACGATACACAATTCAGGAAACAACACAGTCGTATTGGAGGAGACTATTTTACTTTTTCCAAAGAACTGATAAAATCACGCCCTAATTCGTGCATTTTCTGAAGCCGCAATCACATTAAAAAATTCAACCCACTACGTGTATGGAGAATGGCGGGAAGAATGAGGGAATTGACATGGAGATGCACAATTCAGGAGACAACGCAGTGGTATTTGAGAAGACTATTTTGCTTCTACTAAAGAATTGATGAGACTAAATGGTGCAACGAAATAACCATTGAAGATCATTTTGGCGAGTCCATAGTAAGAGAAATGACCATTAGGGCTTTCAGGGTTGAGGATCAGTTCTTGAAGAAGAACTTAGATTTTATTGACAAAAATTCGAGCCCCTTTTCCACAGTTTCTGAGCCACTGAATGGTTGATTTAGCATCTAAAGGTGTAAATGCAACAGTTCTTTGATCCTCTGCTCTTGCTATGGTTCTACTCCCACAGGGCAGCTTCAATCATGGTATGAACAATGAAACTAATTGTCAAATGTGGGTGATTTCTATTGTTACTGAATGTTTTTATGTATAAGATGATCATTCCTAACAATTTGAACTGGTGCAGGTTTCGTTGGGATGGCCTTATTTTTCGGTATATCATTAATGAATAGATCGTTTGCTGAAAGTATACAAAACCAATTTAAATTTGTGAACTACATTGTTTCTGTAGAACACATCAAACAATACATGCACATTCCTAGTGAGGACCCAGCTGTTATAGAATATTACAGACCACCGGATAATGGAGAAATTCGTGGAAAGATGGAGTACCTAGCACAAGCTGCCCCATACCACCAGGAAATAATTTTATGTACAAGTTCCAAGTGAAGGACGAGATAGGTAGCTATTATTTCTTCCATCATTGTATCTGCAGAAAGCTGCAGGGGGCTTCGGAGGACTAAGTGTAGCTTGCAGGGCCCTGATTCTTGTTCCATTCCCTCAGCCTGATGGTGATATAACTTTGCTTATAGGTGACTGGTACACAACCAACATTTTAGTAAGTTATTATTCCATCCCTAAAACATGTACATCTCTTGAAATTAAAGAGTCTTGCTATGTTCAACTTCAGCCTGTCCACCAGAATGTTCTCTTGCAATGCATCAATCTCTAACTATATTCTATCTTTTGGAAGATCCTTCGAAGAACACTTGATGTGCACAGATCTATTGGTAATCCTGATGTTCTTCACATTAATGGTCGCGGGTTACCAAATGAAATAGAAATTACAGTGGAACAAGGTACTTATCACTGATCTATGTCGGCAGTTTATTAGATTTAGTGGTGTGTCTATCCTTTCAACGATTCACAAGATCCTGTTTATTTTGATTTTATCTCATGGCTATTGCATCCATTGCTTCTTCTCTTAAGATGTATCTAAAATGACCCATCTTTTCATTAAGTTTTTTGTGCCAATCTTTCAAAGTGATAACAAATGAATTCGAGATAATGACTATGCACCCATTTAGTTGGGATGGATTTATTTGATTAAACAGAGTTTGAGAAGTCATTTTTAGGAATATTATGATGTGAGA
The DNA here is from genome assembly GCA_034641835.2 of Pinus albicaulis. Lineage (NCBI taxonomy): Eukaryota > Viridiplantae > Streptophyta > Pinopsida > Pinales > Pinaceae > Pinus > Pinus albicaulis. The sequence goes on from CM076577.1 coordinate 808,235,840, forward strand.
AGTAAATACTATATTTAAAGCTACAATCTTGTGAAGAAATTGAAAACAAAACATGCAACAAGTTTTCAACAACATGGTAATAACTCATCCTCTTACAATGATCACAATCATGCAGAGACATTTCACACATGCTGAATATTTTCCAATCCATATGAATATGTGAAAGAAAATATAATGAATCAAGCACAATAGGGTGGAAAATACTAGCACAACTTGAATTTTTCCAATTTAAGGATTCCAATGCAATCCTTTAGCATAGGCACAAAATATTTCATGAATCCAACACAATTCACAACCCAAGCCCCAAAAATGACTCAGGATAGTTAGTGCACAAATAAACACAAAAATCCTCTCTTTACAATGCTAGTCCTCCATCGAACCTAAAACTACCATGGCATATGCATCCAGTTCTCCTCCTAGATAGAAGTACCAAATGTCCAAAATTCTAGAAGCACTTCTTGTGAACAATTGAGGGGCCAGACTCATCATATTCTGATTTTGAAATCCACATTTGCAATACACATAACAAGTGCATATTTTTAGGCGAATCCAAAACTTTTTCCTTGATAAAAAACAATATTTATCAAATTTTAAATTTATCAAATTGGCCCTGATGTCATTCTTATTATGATGGGCCAACTGTTGGGGATCTTGCTGTGGTGGAATTGTGTTTTTGATATAATCTCCCACCCTATTATCCTCCAATAATATCACGATCCTTCCTTTCCAAGATACGATGTTAGAGGCTTCTTCTAAACATTGATCTACTCTCAATTCTTGGTAGGCCATCCTCCTTCCCACAAACAACCATGTAGTCCATTTGTAGGTGAGGAAAAGAGTGGAGAAAGGAAACAGACCCAGGTCCACAAAAAAATAGATCAATCACTTTAAAATCAGTATGGGACTCCTTGTGGGCTCTCACGAGTGAAACCCTTAGTATGGGACTCCTTTGTAGTCCTTTACCATTTACTGGTGAAACCCTCAGTATGGAACTCCTTGTGGGCTCTCACGAGTGGTTTCTGCAAACCATAGCTAGTGATGCATTTTAGAACACTATAAACATTTGTATTAAGGGTTATCCCGATAAATCTAGGGTTAACATGCATAGGTTCAGGGTTCGAGTTCCTCTGAGCATGGCTCATGTTCTGAAGCACGAGGCACACTTGATTTCTAAGGAAGTGGAGGCCTTTTATGACCAGGACGTGGGTTCCTTGAAGGCGACGTCTTGGATGGAGAAGTTTTTGGGAAATAAGGAGATGGTGGATGTCTCTGTGAGGATGTCAAGGGCCATGTATGCTCAGCTCATGCAACAAACCTTTCAGACATAACGTTGCTATTAGATGCCGCCTCTATCATCTCAAAATTACAAGGAGGAGGAAATGGGTATGAAGATAAGTTGTGGATGATGATGTATCAACAACGATCACATTATTAGTTCGAAACTAGGATTGAGTGGCTCATGGGTTGCTGGAGTCCAATGCTCGACACTAAAAGCAACAAGGAGTAGAGAGATTGGATGGGAGGCATTTAGGAGAAGCTTAGAGAACATGGGTTATTTTAGGGGTCTTCTTGAAGGATTGAAGGAGCATAAAAATCTCATGGATGAAGCATTGGACTATTACAGAAATACCACACTCTTCTCTAGAGTCAGGTAAGCCTAATTTTTCTTCACATGACACAGATGATCCATATGATGCACTACCACCTCAATTTAAGTACACATTATCAACAATGAGAACAGTTCATAAACAAAAGAAATTCTTTTATTCATTCTATAACTAGAAACCTATTTTTTCTACATGGATGGTAAACCTGGAAAGAATATCTACCCACCCATTTGAGCGAAGAATTGGTACCTTTCCAGCACCATACCATAATATGTCGATAGGTTAAATAATTCCTTTCTTTATTCGTAAATGGGAACCTATTGTTTTTACATGGATGGTAAACCCGGTAAGAAGCTCTACCCACCCTCAACACATTTGACCGAAGAACTGGTACCTTGCCAGGACCATACCATAATCTGAATACGTCAATATTATTCAATATATTCAAGAGCCACACCTAGAAAACCTCATGCAAGGGAGGACTTAAGAGCATGCCTGTTAGGATTTGAAACCGTGTCATTGTCACAAAAACTTCTTTAAGTTTCCACTAGTCCAGAGCCTGATGTACAAAGCAACATAAGTTCTTGTAATTGAATTCAAAATTGTATGCATGCTTCTCTAATATTGTTAGCATGGGGGCTGTTAAATTCAATTTGTGTCTACAGGAGGGAGGCCAAACACACATACATGTGTGCCTCCAAGTTCTATCGATAAAAATATATGAGTACACTGAGCATATTATGAAAAAAGGGTGGATAGCACAAAGGCTTTTTCCATAGAAAAATATAGAGGGCAGGTGATGTTGGGACTAAGTACTAAAACATGCTACCTATGAGCTAGTGAATCCTGTGATTTACAAAACATCATTGTATAGACACAATCAAATTCCACCCCCTAATGAAGACACATGCCTTCATGCAAGAGTGCAACATGAGCCTGGCAGTGAAACATAAATCAAACTATTCCTTTGTAACTTTTCAGGCATCATGCGAAGGAGTGACATATTTTTGGTCAGGAAGCACAACTAACCTATATTACCTATAAAATGCTGAAAGGGTGTGAGGGGAAACACCAAACCCCCACAGGATATGTAGACCTGAGACCACTGAAGTCCAACAGGCCCCAGCCAACAAGAGCACCCTTGATGGGCCACAACAAGTCAACAATGGCATGGGAGTGGCAGAAAAAGGTTATTTCCAATGCCTTGCAAACAACATCACACACACTAGTAGGAAAATTGAAATGGAGAAAGCCTTTTGCACTAAAGCAATTGTGTTGTGGCTGGAAATAAAGAGCATCATGGCTTTTTCCCATTGCACACAAAAAATTGAAACTGATATGAAAAGAAAAATGATATCAGCTCTTCCATATCAGGACAAGACAGATAAGGTCAAATTAAAATGGTTATAAAATGCAAACCAATAGTGCATCTGCCATATCAGGATTCAAGACAAAGCAAACAAGATAAAATCTTCAACAGTCTCTAGGTTGGTTAGCCTTTGTAGGAGATTATTTAGTTTTGGAACCTTCTCTCTTAATGATGTCCACATGGTTATGTTATGAAACATTGTATTTAACTCTAACCTCCCGAGGTCTTGAGTTAAGTCTGTCAAAGTGTGTGGCTGTGTTATGATGCGAATTAAATCTACATTTTTATTGATGTATGACAAATCATGGTCGTGTTTAGTTTGCAAAATAGCAAGGTGTGATAAAAGATGTTCACTTACTCTCCTATGTCAGTATTCATGATTAGAGATTCCAATCAAATAGTTGATAAACTTAGTAACGATCCAATTTCAATTAAAACTACATGACCAAAATGGAGTATGTGATTGATATTTTGTATACTTCTTCGAGATAGGGAAGCGTAATTCATTCCCTAAGGTTCTTGAAGATGGCTCTATTTCCTATTATGCTTGGTTTCTTGTGATAGTGACCAATGTGAAGCACTCAATTTCTTTGTGAAACATAGAAAAGTATGTTTAATGGAGTAGACAATTTCTTACTTTGTGAAACATAGAAAAGTAAGTTTTGTGGAAAACCTTCAAAGGAAAAAACATGTTATGTTTATTTGTTGATTCAAAACAAATTCAGGCAATTCACTCTAAGGATAAAGATAGTATGCACTATGACTTGTTATTTACTTATCATGATTCTATTTTTAACAGGAAAGGAAATTATTTAGTGCAGTTTTAAATAAATGTTCAATGTTGAAATCTGAATGTAGTCATTGGCAAATGACAGTTAAACAAACCAATTTATAAATGATGCCTTGCAGGATTAAGGTTTTTGATGTTGTTTTTGATATAATGAAAGATATATACTTCAGTAGGTGCAAAAGGCTTAAAATTGGAAACTTGAGCACTGAAACCTGCTAGTTAAATTTTCCAATCTTTTATTAACCTGTTTTTTCTGGAGATTGATTGTGTTCTTAGAGAGTTATCTTTTTTTTGAAGGATATGTAGAACTTATTCTTTTCATCTTTAGTATACGATTTAAGAAATATACTCTGTTCTTTGGTGCATGGCCATTACAACAAGTACTTGTTTTCACTTTCGAAGGACTAGGTATGAAAGATAAGTTTTCTTATTTGATTTTGATATGATGTTTTTCTTTTGTTTCAACAATGTAATATCCCCTTTCAGGGATATCTCTAAAACAGAATAAAACTCCAACCAGAGATGGATTGGGAGGGCATTTACCAGATATTTCACCTCTAAAAAGAGGGTGATATTTGGAGGCTATCTGGCCCTTGCCAGACTCTTTCTAAGAGTATGGGGAAACACACCAAGTGGTATAGAAATGGGAATGCTCGAGGAGAAAAATAAAAGTAGTGCAAGCATTCAATATCATATATACAGGACATGTAACAGATACTCAAGAAATGTAGAGAGAATGTTGAGCCATTTTTTTATACTGAGAAATATAAGTGAGTACAATAGGTGATCAGAGTGATGTCACCTAAACCTGCACAAGGCAAGGTAAGAAATACTCTCAAAATGCTGTTGGAATGGTTTTTCTCTGATCTGCGTCCAATGTTGCTGCTAGAATAAGATGAGTATACGGGGCTGCTGCCCTACTCGGAATAAGCTGAAACTCTGGAATCAACCTCTACTCACCAAACTCGGGAAAGCCCAGAGAGCGTTTCTGGAATGGACAACCTCCGAAAATACCTCCCTTGAGGATCTACGCTATCCTCCCAAGGGCCATGCTGAGACTGACTGGAATCCTCAAAAATATGATCCCCCGCTCACCAAAAAGTCTCCAATAGGCAAGGGCTGTCCCCCTGCTCAATCTCCTGACCAAAATCCTCTAAAAGAATACCACACCGGAGCTTCCCCAATTGGGCTGTGTCCTCCCTCTCAGAACTGCACAGTCAATAGATGCAATGCTCCTCCATGAATGACGCAACTCGATCCTCCTGCAAAATACTAATGGGAATGCCTCACTCGAGCGAGCACTCGAAGTCTCCCGGGGCTAAGGGTGAGATCTCCAAATGGAGACACTCAATGCACTAAACAGTGCTACAGACAGGCTAAATAGCCAGCGTGCTCAAAGTCGTAATGACCAACTCCAAATGCATAAACTCGAATGACCAAAATGAGGAGGCTCTCCTCCTTTTATAACGTTGGCCTCTCTCTCAAACCCTAGGCCCATCATCTCCAACATAGCCTCTCTTGGCCCCACGCTGCCAACTCAACCTGCGCAGTCCCTCCACGTGCTCTAGTGGGTCCCCTCTCTACGTGGTCTCTTTGCCCTCCTTGGCCTACTTAAGTTACAACGTTGTGTCTACTAGGGAGTGAAATTTATGTTTAGAGTGAGTTATGTCCCCCTCTACTCACTTTTATTTATAATTTAACTATAGTAGGAAAAATTGATCAAAATTAATATTTCCAATTAGCTGTTGCTAATTGGGAATATTACAGTCCTCCCCGCCAAAAATTTCTTGTCCTCAAGCAATGCCTGAACAAGCCCCCTCTCTAGCTGATGCTCCCCACCATCACTGTAAAATGTGCCTAGGTCCCAGATGCACCACTGAATCTCCCCTCTCCTCTGTATCACCTTGATATGGAGGAATCTCTCAATGCCTGGATCCCAAATTGATCTCTCACTGTACTTGTCATCAAACAATCCTCCTTGATCCCCACGCCACGATGGCCAATCATCGCCCAAGTCTCACAACACGGACTGCGCACTACCTCTGGCTATAACTGATGCTCTAAGAAGTGAAGACCACCAACAAGCATCAATGATTCCTGGCTCCTATTGTGTTGTACCTGTAATTGTATATGCTTCCCCACCAACTGTGTACCAAATCATCACCTCCCTCCAATCTAGCCCCTGACTTAATCCAATGCTAATCCTGCTCTCCTGAAGTCGGGATGGAATGTTGAAGAAATGTTGACCTATGTCCCACTGCCAACTAGAATCTATAACATCTATCATGTGTAAGGGCCCCTGCTCCGCTATGATCCCTATGAAGAAGATCGCACCATCAAGAGGGTACCAACTCATGATCTCTCGCCAATATACCCTGGAAGAAGGATCCAAGGTAGTGATAACTGCATACGGGACACTTCTAGAGCGTTGTCGCCAGCCCATACTAAACTCATGCTGCTCTGTCCTGTCTACCAACGAGATTTGCCTATAGCGGAAGGCACCTCTCTCTATAAAGTGCCAAAGTGGGCTAGATATTCTACAAGCCCTGTCGATGTACCCCTGGAGAATGCAGCTCCCTGAAAGTACTGCAGCCCTGCTGAATGCATGTTCATCTATCTGTACCTCATCAGTGTGTCGGCCCAACAATGGGTGCTCCACCATCTCCAACAGCTCATCCCTCTCCTAATTGGGAATGTAATGCTCCTGATGTCTACTTGCCCCCTGCAGGACTATCCCATCAATCTCCAACATCCCCAGAGGATATGGATCTGCAATTGCTGTCACCGTACTCGATGTCAGTGCATCTGACTGCTCCTCCTCAATGGCTGAACCCAAGGTTAGCTACATATCCATCATGGACTTGATGTGAGCCTCCATCTGGCTCTCCCCCAAAGGACTATCATGCATGATGTGCATAGTATCCTCCTCTGCTAACTAAGGCTCCATCCTATACTGCTCTGGCTGAATCGTCACAAGTGACTCATCGCCCAGAGTATCTCCCATAGAGTCCTCTGACTGCTCACCCTGTACACTGGAATGCATCTCCGGTCTACTGTCATCATCTCTGCATGATTGCTCTCGCTCCCCAGAAGCATCCTCAACTAATCCTATGGACTCATATAAAGAAGAGTCCCCACCCTGGAATACATAAGGAATGCCCTCTTGTTCTACCTTCGCTACCTCATCTGCATTGAATATGCCATCCACCCTCTCAATAATGTGTCGATACTTTGTCTGGAGCCCAGACACATAATGGGATGCTACCTCTGCTGTACCCAGTATCATATGCTCATGTGTATGGTCTCGACACACCCTGAGAAAAGAGTGACGCATGTCTCCCTAATGACCTGCTCCTAAATCGTAGGCTCAACGATGACTGATCTCCACCCCTGCAGAGGATCATCTCATTCCTTGACCTGTGGCTACCAACTAGCACACTGACCCAGTGCCACTGCTGAGAAGTCTCTCTCGTAATGTGCTGACTACCATCCAAATATCTTGGGTGAGCCTTGCGTACCCCGCTGCTCATGCCCAAAGTGCCAAAGGACAACAACAAAATCGGCTGTGCCCGTGAGTGACGTAGAAGAGGGTCGGGTGCGTGAGTCCCCACAGATACTGTCAAGTATCGCTCATTTGTCTCCCCATCGATCCTGGGTGAACTACCTCCAAAGGTAAGCCTGGTGTCCCTGTCCGTGAGTCTCCCTGGACGCAATACTCTAAGACCCTGCTGTGTAGCACCATACGCCCTGGCATACCACCGATCATCCCTGTACTCCTCGACATGCCACTACACACTGAGGCATACCCCTGTATACTACTGGATACCCCCTGCTGCTGCTATACCACCCTGTACCGTCTCGTGCCCTATCTGTGTCTAGGCATTGGTCACTCCTTGTGTGTTCTCAATGCGATGTAGGACACTCCTACTCCCCAATGCAGTCCCACACACTACGGTACACCACCATGCAACTCCATGTCCATTGGTAATCCACTGCTCAATGCTAGAGGCTCCCACACATCCTTGGATGTGATGACCTAGAGCTATGCCTCTACATGTCGGACCACCCCCAATCGGTATCATCATCTCCATCGTCGCATCGCTATACCCGTCGACGAATGGATCATCACTCCAAACCCTCCCCGAGGGGTCCGAGAAGTGAATCTCCCTAAGTTTCAGTAGTGATACCACCACTGCTCGGCTCTGCTGTGACCTCTGTGCCCCACACAAAGGTGAAGAATCCTCGGCCCCATATAAGGCACCATCTGGTGGTCTGTCAATGCCACCTCCTCCGACCAACTCCTGCCAAGGTATGTTGATCACCCTGTGACCTTGTGTACAAGTGCCATACCAAGACAACCAAGAGAGTCTACCCATAAACTGGTTGGCCATTGGAGCTAGCCAAAAATCCCCAAGTGAATGTGCATGCTCAACTGCTAGGCCAACTGTACCCTCCAAGACATAGTCAACCGACGTGCCTGGGAAACAACAGGTAGTCTTGCCTAGATCCCAATGCCAGTCTGGGATTCCTGTACTCCCAGCACCTAAAAACACCTATTGAACTACACCCAGGTCCACCACTATCTCTATAACCCACTCCACTGGGTACCAACTCAAAATATCTCGCCATCCAACCTCAACATGTGGATGCTGAGCCCTATGCAACTCCGATCGTCTCATCCTGCTAACCAAGTCAACGTATGAGGTCTGCCTAGGTGGCTCTGCCTCTCTCTCTCCAATGGAAAGAGGTGACCCAACAATGTTGCTAGCCCCGTCTATGCATGCATGAAGGGGGATGCTTTGACACTCAACTGTATCCTCTAGTTGTACCATTAGGGAATCCAACCGTTCCCCAATGTGGGCCAACTTGGCCGCTGACTCGGCACAAAACACTCTCATGCCCTCTAGCTCTTCGTTCTGTAACAAGATAGCCTCTCGTACTGATGTAGCCTTCCCTTTCAAAACTTGAAGGTCAGCTCGAAGCTGATGACACCGTTGTGTGCGACCATCATCCAATACCTCAGTATCTATTAGTGCCTCATCAAAGGTGGATACATCTCCTGGCACCTCACCCATCTGTTGTGTGCTGCTACCACCTGAAGACTCGGACACTACCCTGTTCATCACCTCAATGGATGGCACCACTGGGGTAAGCTCTACTCTCTCTACCAAGATGCCAACCGATAACGTCAAAAAAGTCTCCAACGTAGATGACCCTTGCATCATACTGGGTGCATCTACATGCTCCCCATGATCCTATGTGCCCTCATCCCCCAAGTGCGAGGTAGCCATTTTGATGGCTTCCCCCTCCGTTATTTGGTCAAGCTTGAAAGAGGCATCCAACTTTTCCACCTGATCTCGAGTTGTGAAATCAGTGGATTTGTCATATGTGGGAAAAGGTGTCCCCCTAGTGGTACGCTGCAACTTTGAACTCTGTGTGCTAGACCCCCCACTGTTCCTTCCTCCTTCATCCTACTTGAGCTGACAATAATCTCCGAAGGTCAAAGTTGCTCTAAAGTTTTCCCCCATGGACTGCCATTCGCAGAAATAATCTCCAAAGGGTATATGATCATGCCGCCTCCCTTTCTCACTCAGTACTGTAGGTAAGAATGTAGGCATTGTGATCCTGGTTGGCCTATTGAAGGCTAGTAAACACTAGTCACACTGTTGTGAGACCCCCATATTTTTCACCTCTATTGTGTTTGGTGGGTAAGATTCTGCCTACCCTCTTTGTTCATAGAAAAATATCCCCACGGTTTCTCTTCCTGTGTCACAGAAAACTAGCTCCACAGGCTCAGCTAGATCTATGCTCCGATACCACTGTAATATCCCCTTTCAGGGATATCTCTAAAACACAAGAAAACTCCAACCAGAGATGGACTGGGAGGGCATTTACCAGATATTTCACCTCTGAAAAGAGGGTGAGATCTGGAGGCTATCTGGCCCTTTCCAGACTTTGTCTAAGAGTATGGGAAACACGCTATCTATATGTTTGAGCACCTTTGCTGTGTGATGATCTGAATCACTAATAAGATATGGTCTGTCACCTCCTGTGAAGTAATCAACACAGTTTACACCCTTTAAGAGGGCATCGAGAGTAAAATTTGGTTCTTGCGAGTCCAGATTCCAGATCTGATTGATGCATTCAGGATAAAATAAATCAATATGAAACAAATTATACAAGGCTTTAAAATTTTAGGATATCTAAATTCTAATTTCCACCATCTAAGAGAAGTAACAAATTTGAGTGTTCACCGAGAGGAAAAAAGAGGAGATTCCTAGGTGGATAATTTATGTAGAGTAAAGCTTATCTATAAACTTGGGATTTACCAAAGAGCACTGCCTCCCACATTTATAGTATGGTCTAGTGAGGCACTTGCAAATGTATTTGTATCCTTGGGATTAAATGTGAATTGCATCACATAGTGTGAATGACCTTCAAATATTTGAGTACATTCCCAACCTTTATCCCAGTCCCAAAGCTTGATTAGCATGTCATCAGATGATGAAAACACATATGGCAGAGTTGGATGAACACTCACACTCCTGATATAATCAGTATGTGCTTCAAATACTTTCACCTTATCCATGGTGTTATAATTTTAAACACGGATAATCATGTCATCTGCACCATCTACAACCCATTGTTTGCGTGCTATGAACTTGGCAGACCGCACTGCAAATAAGCACTAGCATTAGAATATGTATCATGCACTTCACTGACAACATATAGATTCTGCTATGCCAATATGATGTATGGAACATGTTTCTACTGTGAATACCTGGAAGTTCTGTGACTTCAAAATACTTTGCCAAAGTCTGCCATAAATAAGATTTAGCTTAAATTAGGTTTATACAGAGAACTTAATTTCTGAAGGAAGTAATTGTAGATATAATTATGTCACGCTAAAATAAATACATTACCAAGACATTTAGAGATAACAAGAATAAACCATGATAAATATGGCATAGGTAGGCATATATGTAATCTCAGAGAAACATTGTTATCTCATTCTTTTCAAGTCAAAAATTCAAAATATAATATTAATCTTAAACTCCTGAACTATGTCTAAATATGTCTTCTTCCCCTAGAGTAATTTGAATCTGCCAAATCCAGCAATTCTTCATTGCTGGGTAGTCTTTAAGCAGTCTTTCGGTTCTTTCATTAGGAACAACATGCACCACAAGACTAGCATAAGCTTGACTTCTGCTTTCCCATATATGCTAAAGAATGGTTAGTGTATATATTATGCTGGTTAAGTTTGTCAGGTAGGTAAATGTGCACTGACAAGATGGACTTTGTGAAGGCCTGTATGATATAAAATTTTCACTAGAATAAATGAAAACATGTGATAGAACAAAACCTATGGAGGTGGAGCTAGGAAAAAAAAGGTACTGTGCAGTTGTCATCTAATAATGACTTTACTTCTAACACTATTCTTTACATAAAAGTTTAAAAATTCAAATTTACAAGCTCCATCTCAGGCAACATATTAAACACAAGAAAATGACAGACTAAATACACATCCAATTCCAGATTCCAAACTACAATACAAACAACAAACACATCCACCATCTCAGATGAGATTAGCAAAGTTGCACCATAACAGAAAATTATCAAAGCCTTTATTTCCTCCCTGAAAAGGTTTCTTTAATAGAACTAAATACACATTTGATGCACTTAATATCTGAGGCAAATCAAAATGCAATCTTTTAAGCACCACGAAGTATTGTTGTTGCTTCACTTTCAAAGGTTGCTATCAATCTTACCAATACTATTCTCAACAACACTTTCTTATCATCAAAATAAGTGCTTCTATCCAGGAAATCAGTTTTTCTTAGTCTTCGTAATAGGCTGTGTCCTGCTTTATTATTTAAGTACAAAAATTGTCATTTAGTAAACCACCAATAATATATGTTTCTGCTAGAACAAGCACAAATTCACGATTCTAAGTTCAGCAAATCCTACCACTTTCTGCCATGTGTGACATTGTTTTGAAGAAGGGTTTGATGGGTTTTCTGCCTAAGTCCAACATAATAGTAGGTGGATCTAGCCTCTACAGGGAAGCTTCCATGGAAAAACGAATATGAAGGAAGAATACTATATTTATGTCAAAAATGGGGAGAAACCCAAAAATTGCATTTGCAATGGGTGTAATCAAATTTATCAGTCTCATAACTCAAAGAACAGAGGGACTGCAGAGCATGGTCGATCTTATAGACATTCTTTAGCCCTGCAGCCCAAATCACATATACATCTGCCCAATGCCAAACTAGATGATCCCCGCAGAGAAAAATATAGATGTTGTTCAGATGACATTTACCAGTTGAATCACACATCTCACTCTCCCTTTGCTCATCTCTTTGGCTAGAACTCGAATTGCTTATTTTAGATAGAAATTGAGGATAGCCATTGCCTCCTTGATACATAAATTGTGACTGTGTCTCTCTAGGACCATATATTTCTGAATCTCCTACTCTATCCTGTCCTTGCAAATTCCTCAACATTACCTGTTTCACATAATCCAACAATGTCAAAAAAGTTTCAAATCCTAAGGCCAATAAACCACACTGATTTATCTGTGCTAACATGAAAGATATGTTACCTATAATGATTCATTCTCGGAAGCAAGCTTTTCAGATTCCTCTGCTATAAGATTTATTTCATTTCTAAGTGTCATGTTCTTAGAATCCAGTGCCTCAACTTTTGCAATCAACTCTTCGCATTCCATCTATTTCATGGAAGTCGGTGTTAGCACAACATAGCAGACAGGGTATCAATTGAACAATATTTACTTCTTTCATAAAACAATGACAACAGACTTTGTCTGTTCATGTCTCCCGATTTTCCCTCCCTATCTCTGGAAGCCTCTGAAAAAAATATTAACAACAAGTCAAATATTAAGAAAAAAAATATGGCATGTGGTGGATACAACTTTTGGACAATAAAATATAAACAATAGTCTTTCTTGGCACTCATGATGATATATGATAAGCTTAGAACCCCATCCACTTTAAGGTTTCCTTTTGCTAGATGGACCCCCTCATTCACAAGGTGGTTCACCTTCTTGTTGTTGTTCCCATGGACAGGAAATAATTTGGAGTGAAGGCTTCCGAGCATATGATAGATCTTTTTTACAATAGCTTGGAGTTTTATGTCAGACAAAGGAGAGCCATTGATGAGGTGGCACAAAAGAATGGCAGGGTCACCATTGATAATGTGATCTTGAATGTTTCTTTTTGCAGACAGAAGGACACCTTGCAGAAGCGTGCACGATTCTTCTTGGTTTTTTATAGCGATTCCTAGACCCCATGGCTTGGTAAGCAGATTCTACATTTAGAAATTTAACCAAAACTTTTCATCTTTGGCATTACTTGGTCCATTCTTTGCCACAATTGCACATAAAGCTGCTAGCAATTGTAGTGGATTGTAGGCTTCAATTTCTCTCACTGAAACCTTGATATATGACATATATATGATGCATTTGAATAGTGACCTTACTAGCTAGAATTTTCAATTTACAATGGAAGTGGCAGTGATAATTGTTGGCTGTGATATTTAACAGTGAAGTTTGGGCAGTCATAATCCATATGATAGTGAGCTTGCATGACTGTGACCTATATATCTGTAAGGCATGACTGTGTTCATATAACCTTAACCTGTATATGCCAACGACATTGATATGGAAGTACATATATATGGTAGAGTCCTCTATGGATGATAGTGACAGTGACCTGTGAACTAGCAGTAATCTTGTATAACAGAGTCTGATGCATATGGAAGTGATTTATATGTCAGTGACACTCTGGCTCATACCCCTATAACAGTAACTTAGATGACAGTGTTGTAATATAACAGGGAACCTAGCAAAGTAATATAATGGTAGACATCAAATGGACCTTATTATGGACAAGTAATATAAGGTAGACATCAAATGGGAAACCACAATTGCACATCTAGTCCATAACAAGGGATTCAAAATGGGGTACCTCAGTACACTATGAGCCATCGTTAGGATGAAGAGGAGGTCTTGAGTGTCATGCTAGGTTAGGTCTTGTATGGCCAAATGAACCATGATATCTGATGGGATGTGTGTGGTCGTGGTGTAGAAACCATACATTACAGTTTTATCTTGTGGTGAAGTGTTGATTGTCGTTTGTTCTTTTTTACTTCCTTCAATCTTTCCTTTTTCCTTTTTCTCATTAAGACAATCCATCCACAGTTTTCTAATTCTTTCATCTGGGGCTATTATACTACTATATTGGTCTCCTATAAAAAAGAGAATTCCAGGGTTCTAGCTTCCTCTTCTCACTTGGTTGGATTTTAATTTTTTCTTATAAATACCTCTATACATTCCTAAAACATGTGGCAAATTTCCATCGGATGATGATTTTTATACAAGGAAATCAGGTTTTTCATGCTCACTTTGTAAGGCTATATCTTCATAAATCAATTCTGCATTGCAGATAATTTTCCTTACTTTTTCAAGCTCCTAATCCTTAATACAGGTAGGCTGAGTCTCTACAAAAACAATTAAGGAAGAATAAATCTTGTGCAATCTTGAAATATCTCGAATTTCACTCATCATCTTATCATTTTCTACAACTTCCAAGTTCTCAAAAGAATAAAAATCACATAATTCTGCATCAACATCTAGTTCTTGGTATTCTCCTATATTAACATAGGTTTATTATGAAAATAGATCCCAATAACTCCATACATTCCTCGTTTCTTAATGTGCTTGTTGTAGTTTTTCCATGAATTGTTGTAAGTAGCAGTTTCACTTCATCTAGAACCAATTCTTTTGGAGCTTTGCTTCGAAGACCAATGAGAATAAAGTTTAAACCATATTTAGTAGAAGCAAGATCAATTGCTAGCAGGATGCTCATTCTGCTCCTAATCAATCTTAGGGGAACAAGGAACAAAGCAATGAAGAGGATCAATCTCAATTTAGGCTAGTGATGATTAAGAAGAAAATACAATTTTTCAATCAAAGAATCAAAAGCTCCCATGATTGATACATCTAGGTCCATTTGATTTCATGTTGTAGGAGTCTCAAAGATGTAAGAAGAAAAAATCTCCCAATCTCAACCAACTGGAAAAAATCTGGAAATGTTGGAACTACTTATTCATAATTTTCCACATGATGGGTGAATGTCAAAATAAATATCTCAAGGCTTGGAACTAGCTTGTTGGACTGCTAGAGATCTAGATTTGATTGATTTCCGATTGACTGCCTTGGAATTCTAAATCTGTTTTACTTGACTGTTGACTTTCCTCCTTCAAATCTGGCAACTACCCTTTAAACAAGGAAGACTTTTCACCTGTTGTCTAGTTGTCCCTTTGTCCAATTCAGTTATAATTCATATAATTTTTTCAATTTTCAATTTTTACTCTATTGAAGATACTTTGATCAAGAATCATTTGCAAACACATCCCACGCCCCTCAACCTGTGTCCAATTCTGCATATAACATGTCATATGATATGAATATGTCAACACTCTGTAGATCATAAAGTTGAAAATGAAACCCACCATCAACCAATTTGTAAAATATACAACATTTGCTAAAGGAAGTTAACTTATGGCTCTAATATGTACTTTTTATCCATATCCTATAACCTCCTTTATACCTACTATTATACTGTGAACATACGCATTCCTTCATACAATAAAAAAGAAGCTTTTTTTTGTGCCACCCCTGTACATTCCTAAAACATGTGGCAAATTTCCATCAGATGATGATTTTTATACAAGGAAATCAGGTTTTACATGCTCACTTTGTAAGGCTATATCTTCATAAATCAATTCTACATTGCAGATAATTTTCCTTACTTTTTCAAGCTCCTAATCCTTAATACAAGTAGGCTGAGTCTCTACAAAACCAATTAAGGAAGAATAAATCTTGTGCAATCTTGAAATATCTCGAATTTCACTCATCATCTTATCATTTTCTACAACTTCCAAGTTCTCAAAAGAAGAAAAATCATGTAATTCTTCATCAACATCTAGTTCTTGGTATTCTCTGATATTAACATAGGTTTATTATGAAAATAGATCCCAATAACTCCTTACATTCCTCGTTCCTTAATGTGCTTGTTGTAGTTTTTCCATGAACTGTTGTAAGTAGCAGTTTCACTTCATCTAGATCCAATTCTTTTGGAGCTTTTCTTTGAAGACCAATGAGAATAAATTTAAACCATATTTAGTGGAAGCAAGACCAATTGCTAGCAGGATGATCATTCTGCTCCTAATCAATCTTAGGGGAACAAGGAACAAAGCAATGAAGAAGATCAATCTCAATTTAGGCTAGTGACGATTAAGAAGAAAATACAATTTTTACAATCAAAGAATCAAAAGCTCCCATGATTGATACGTCTAGGTCCAGTTGATTTCATGCTGTAGGAGTCTCAAAGATGTAAGAAGAAAAAGTCTCACAATCTCAACCAACTGGAAAAATTCTGGAAATGTTGGAACTACTTATTTATAGTTTTCCACATGATGGGTGAATGTCAAAATAAATGTCTCAAGGTTTGGAACTAGCTTTTTGGACTGCTAGAGATCTATATTTGATTGATTTCTGATTGACTGCCTTGGAATTATAAATTTGTTTTACTTGACTGCTGACTTTCCTCCTTCAAATCTGGAAACTACCCTTTAAACAAGCAGGACTTTTCACTTGTTTTCCAGTTGTCCCTTTGTTCAATTTAGTTATAATTGATATAATTTTTTCAATTTTCAATTTTTACTCTGTTGACAATACTTTGATCAAGAATCATTTGCAAACACATCCCACACCCCTCAACCTGTGTCCAATTCTGCATATAACATGTCATATGATATGACTAAGTCACCACTCTATAGATCATAAAGTTGAAAATGAAACCCACCATCAACCAATTTGCAAAATATACAACATTTGTTAAAGGAAGTAAACTTTTGGCTCCAATATGTACTTTTGATCCATATCCTATAACCTCCTTTATACCTACTATTATACTGTGAATATACACATTCCTTCATACAATTAAAAATAAGCTTCCTTTTGTGCCATCACCCCTGTACATTCCTAAAACATGTGGCAAATTTCCATCAGATGATGATTTTTATACAAGGAAATCAGGTTTTTCGTGCTCACTTTGTAAGGCTATATCTTCATAAATCAATTCTGCATTGCAGATAATTTTCCTTACTTTTTCAAGCTCCTACTCCTAAATACAGGTAGGCTGAGTCTCTACAAAGAAGAATAAATCTTGTGCAATCTTGAAATATCTCGAATTTCAGTCATCATCTTATCATTTTCTACAACTTCCAAGTTCTCAAAAGAAGAAAACTCACGTAATTCTGCATCAACATCTAGTTCTTGGTATTCTCCTATATTAACATAGGTTTATTATGAAAATAGATCCCAATAACTCCTTACATTCCTCGTTCCTTAATGTGCTTGTTGTGTTTTTTCCATGAACTGTTGTAAGTAGCAGTTTCACTTCATCTAGAACCAATTCTTTTGGAGCTTTGCTTCGAAGACCAATGAGGATAAATTTTAAACCATATTTAGTAGAAGCAAGACCAATTGCTAGCAGGATGCTCATTCTGCTCCTAATCAATCTTAGGGGAACAAGGAACAAAGCAATGAAGAGGATCAATCTCAATTTAGGCTAGTGATGATTAAGAAGAAAATACAAATTGTACAATAAAAGAATCAAAATCTCCCATGATTGATACATCTAGGTCCAGTTGATTTCATGTTGTAGGACTCTCAAAGATGCAAGAAGAAAAAATCTCACAATCTCAACCGACTGGAAAAAATCCGAAAATGTTGGAACTACTTATTCATAATTTTCCACATGATGGGTGAATGTCAAAATAAATGTCTCAAGGCTTGGAACTATCTTGTTGGACTGCTAGAGATCTAGATTTGATTGATTTTTGATTGACTGTGGAATTCTAAATCTGTTTTACTTGACTGCTGACTGTTGACTTTCCTCCTTCAAATCTGGCAACTACCCTTTAAACAAGCAAGAATTTTCACCTGTTTTCTAGTTGTCCCTTTGTTCAATTCAGTTATAATTGATATAATTTTTTCAATTTTCAATTTTTACTCTATTGACAATACTTTGATCAAGAATCATTTGCAAACACATCCCACACCCCTCAACTTGTGTCCAATTTTGCATATAACATGTCATATGATATGACTATGTCACCACTTTGTAGATCATAAAGTTGAAAATGAAACCCACCATCAACCAATTCGTAAAATTTACAACATTTGCTAAATGAACTAAACTTGTGGCTCCAATATGTACTTTTGATCCATATCCTATAACCTCCTTTATACCTACTATTATACTTGATCCATAAGCACTTTCAGAAACTGGGAGAAATGTAAAAGGATTGTATTTGATTTCTCCCCATCTCTTTATGGGGAGGGAAGCTGCCTATATGGAGATAGATCCCTCTTGTGTTGTACCTCTCTGCCATATGAGTAAAGCTGCAGCTTTTGATTGATTACAAATTAATCGTTCTGATTAGTTTCTTTTCTAAATAAGGGACGACTATATAAAATTAATATACTCAAACAACAACTCGGCATGTAAAATTTGTAAGGTAGAGCTAGATAAATTAACACAGCCAAAGAACTGTTTTTGTGGGAATCTCCCTGACTGAAGTGTGTATGGTCTCAATAGTGTGCTCAAGAACCTGGCATATATCAAGAATCCTTGACATTGACATTCGGCAAGTGCATTGAAGTAATTATTTTTTTGGGCTAATTTTGCTTGTTCAAGTATCCTAGCAGTGAGACATTTCGTTGAGCTGTGGATAGGTAAAATAAAAAAGTAATTTATATTGGATTCTTCATTCCCCAAATTGCGAGTGATTATTTTTTTACGTATTAAATCACCAGAATGGCCATCTATTGCATCGAGCTTCAACATTAACATAAAATCTCCATAATAGCCGGTGATTGCATCATTAAATATAAAATGGGCTTGCCAAATTTCAACATCAAAATTACGCTAATAGTAATATAAGTCTTAAGACAGAAAATGAAGAGTAATATCATATGCATTTTGAGAGACAGATTATTCCACTTCTTCAATCTTAGGGCCAACGCCTCCACAACTGGATGGACCATCCTCGAGAGGAATGCCACCAAAGCCACCTCTAGGCATGTCACCACCTGCACCTTGATACATCTTTGCAATTATTGGATTGTAGATGCTCTCAAGTTCCTTAATCTTATCATCAAATTCATCAGCCTCAGCCAACTGGTTGTTATCCAATCATTGGATTCCCTGTTCTATTGCATCATCAATCTTCTTCTTGTCAGATGGATCCACCTTGGCTGCAATTTTCTCATCCTTGATCATGTTCTTCATGTTATAAGCATAGTTATCCAACATGTTTTTGGACTCAACCTTCCTCTTGTGCCCTTCATCCTCAGACTTGTACTTCTCAACTTCATGAACCATCTTCTCAATCTCTTCCTTGCTCAACCTACCCTTGTCATTGGTGATTGTAATCTTGTTCTTCTGTCCGGTGGTTTTGTCCTTAGCTGAAACATTCAAGATACCATTGGCATCAATGTCAAAGCACACTATGATTTGATGAGCACCTCTGGGAGCAGGTGGGATACCAGACAATTCAAACTTGCCCAACAAATTGTTGTCTCTTGTACGTGTTCTCTCACCTTCATACACTTGGATGAGAACACCGGGCTGGTTGTCCGAGTATGTAGAGAACACCTACTCTTTCTTTGTAGGAATAGTTGTATTTCTAGGAACCAGAACAGTCATTACACTGCCTACTGTCTCCAGACTGAGGGATAGAGGAGTAACATCAATAAGTAACAAGTCTTGAACCTTCTCATTTCCTTCTCCACTTCAAATAGCAGCCTACACTGCAGCACCATAGGCAACAACCTCATTGGGGTTGATGCTCTTGCAGAGCTCCTTCCCATTAAAGAAGTCCTGCAACAATTGTTGTACTTTTGGAATTCTAGTAGACCCACCAACAAAAACAACATCATGGATAGAGCTTTTATCCATCTTAGCATCTCTCAAACACTTTTCAACGGGCTCCATACACTTTCTGAATAGATCCATATTCAGCTTTTCAAACCTAGCTCTAGTGATTGTTGAATAAAAGTCGATACTTTCATACAAATAATCAATATCTATGGTTGTCTGAGCAGTGGATGAAAGAGTCCTCTTGGCCCTTTCATAAGCAGTCCTCAATATTCTCAAAGCCCTAGCACTACCACTAATATCCTTCTTGAACTTCCTTTTAAATTCTTGTACAAAGTGGTTAACCATCCTATTATCAAAATCTTCACCACCCAAATGGGTGTCACCAGAAGTAGACTTCACTTTAAAAATATCCTCTTCAATAGTCAAAAGTGAAACATCAAATGTTCCACCACCAAAATCAAATATCAATACATTTTTCTCACCCACACTGCTAGCCTTCTTGTCCAAACCGTAGGCAATTGTAGCAATGGTAGGCTCATTGATTATTCTCATCACATTCAACCCAAAAATCACTCCAACATCCTTGGTAGCCTACCTCTGGGAGTCATTGAAATATGCAGGAACAGTAACGATGGCATTCTTTATTTTGAAACCAAGATAAGCCTCTATAATCTCCCTCATCTTCATCAACACCATGGATGAGATCTCCTCTGCAGAAAACTACTTCTCCTCGCCCTTGTAATTAACAATAATCATGGGCTTGTCACCAGGCCCTGGATTTAACTTGAAAGGCCACAACTTAATGTCACTCTGAACAGTAGCATCACTGAAACGCCTTCCAATCAATCTCTTAGCATCAAAAACGGTATCGGTGGGATTCATGGTGACCTGATTCTTTGCGGCGTCTCCAATGAGGCACTCAGTATCAGTGAAACCCACAAAGGAGGGAGTGGTCCTATTCCCTTGGTCATTGGCGATGATCTCCACTCTATCATGCTGCCACACACCAACACAGGAATACGTAATGCCGAGATCTATACCAATCGCAGGGCCGTTTCCCTTGCCGGCCATTACAAAACTCTAAAGAAGAAATCACCCCCAAACTCAAAGAATGATTCAATAACATAGATATACGACAGATCTACAATTCAGAGGTAGAGCAGCGAAATCTCTCCCCTTCTACCTTTTTGTGAGTGATTATGATTATGGTATGGTTGGGAATTTTTTTTTTAATAATTTTTTTTTGTTTCCATCGGTATTCCAACAGTTAGTTTTTTTTTTTTTTTTCTTAAATATTTTGTGTTGTTGGTATTTCGATGGCTAGTTCTTTTAAAAAATATTTTGAAAAGTCACTCTAGCGACACTTAGTTTCTTTTAAAAATGTTTTATTCCGTGAGTATTCCGACGTTTACCTTTTTATTTTTAAAATTTCTTTCCGTCGGTATTTCGATGTTTACTTCTCATAAACATCATTCTACCATCCAGTGTGAGAGATTTGAAGGAGGCAAATTTTTGTGTAGATGACCTTAAAGCACCATTGTTCCATTCAACTATGGTTTTGCTTTGGGTATTATATTCTTTTTTCAGGAAAACAGATGTTGAAATTGACCTTCTGGGGAATCTACTTACACATTTATACAAGTCCGAGCCTTTCTTGCTAAATCAAGAACATCTTACTGAAGGGTAATGTGAAATTTTGTGTTTGTTCTTCTTCAAGTTTGAATTTATTTAAGGACTGCTACAATCTATGGTCATTTGCAATTATGAACTATAACTATATATAATGTTGATGTTTCTTGGTTGGAGATTGTACTATTTTCATTGGAGGATGCTATTGTTGATGCACCCAAGGCTCTTGAGTTCCTTGGTCATGTAGGGTCAAAATTCACTAAGCTGATTCCATGTCATTAGAACAATTTTGCATCCTTCCTGGGAAACAAATCCATTACAGAATAGGAGTTTCCCAAGAAGGAATTTATAACATGAAACCAAAAAAATTACAAGTAATGTTAGTTTGTCTTTCCAAGGCATATGATAGAGAAAATTGGCTTTATTTAGGGCTACTCAGCCATATAGGGTTCAATGTGTAATTGGTTGACTAGATAATGAATTGTCTTTCCTCAATATATGTGCAGTTCCAATTAATGGCTCAATCTATTCTTCTATCATGCCTACAGGAGACCATGGGTAGGTATGACTAATGGCTTCTTTGCCATTTTTTACTATAGAGTAGGTGGTCTCAACAAATTTATAATAGAGTCAAAAATAACTATAAACTTGGAAACTATACAAATAGGATTTGCCCTAAACTTGACATATTTACTCTTTGTTGATTATGTTTTGCTTTTGGGTGATATGACCAAGGTAGATGCAATTATGCTGAAGGACCCCACCCTTGAAGAACTAAAATTCCTACCTTAAAAACTACCAAAAACCGAGGAGCTACAAGAATCAACACCATCTTTGATTTGAACCTAAATAGTCTTATTATCTCCGTGTATTTCCCTAATCACAATGACCAGTAGATTCTCATCATGGATTATCTCTCTCATTCTATTTATTAGTAAAATCCACAAAATGTATCCCTACATTTGAATCTTGGGAAGAAAACATATAATTGTTATCATTTAAATTATCCATATCTCTTGGAGCTCAAAAATCCATTTGATTTGGATAAGCTTTATTTATAACCTAAAAAGAAACCCTATTATAAGTTGAAGGACCATTATTTCCTCTTGATTCTTGATAAAATATGATGGAATGAAATGGGGTGAAAACTAGATCCATGTTTACCATGTCAGAACCTAGGTTCATTGAGATGACGACCTTGGTTTGAAGATATCCACCATACAAACTAGGACCACCCATACTTATCGTTGCCATATCTCTTTCATCATCAAGATTAACCTACTGAGGACCTATAACCCATGGAGGCCCATGGTAGTCATTGCAATGTAATTTATTAGGATAGATGCCATTTCTTATTATGAGATTTACCACATCTGACAATGGCATCATTTACATCATTTTGAAGAAGTCTACAAATTAAGTCAACATTTTTTTTTTCACATTTACGACTTCCCTCACATTTATTGGTTCTTGAAGCTCGAGCACTTTCATAACAAAAATAGGCAAAGTCAAAAAACAAAAATGGTCCACTCTCTTTCCATTGTCTAATATTATAATGAAGTTTTATTAGAGACACTATTTGTTTGTTTTGGTTAGAATAGGGTTTGTTCTTGGTTTTATGTGAATTTCAATTTATCATATGTAGCATGTTGAGAAATGAGAAAGAATAATGTGTGACATTTATCTTGCAGAAATTGATGCTCAATGAAAGGATACATAGTTTAACAAAGCTACAATACACTTTGGTAAAGGTGGAGGGACATCTTAAAAAAGTTTTTAAGAATACACCATATACAAAGTTTGACCATAAGCAATATATGCATTTTTATTTTGTAGATATGCTATTTTTTCTACCCAAGATATCACAACAAGAAAAATATTGATATTGTAGAAAATGTTTTAGGACGTCATTGAGGTCGATTTTTCTGATTTCCTATTTGATTGATACTTTTTCATATGTTAGGAAGGATTTAAATATGAATTAATATGTTCATGAAACAAATCAGATTCATATTTTATAGATATAAAAGATAAAAACAAACGTCAATGTCTTTTTTTGATTGTTACTTGACTCTGCAGTGGGCAGGTTACATGAAATGTGATTGGAAAAATGACGAGGAGACGATGCATATCACGTCTTGGATATGGTTCATTCGCTGTTAGAGATTTCTTAGATACTTAAGCCATCGACTTTGGAAATTTTTCTAGTAGGAATTCTTATGGTTTTTAATGTTGTGATTATTTCACTTCATGGTTATTTTGGGCAAGAAAATGCTTTAGGAATGCCAGACATGACATCGATGGACAGGTAACAAATTTTTTATAATTGCAATTTCCATTCCATGATATCCTTTCTTTATTGTTTTATTGTATTTTGGATTCTTATTTTGTTTTTCTTGTGTCTTTTAACTATGAAATTGAAAATACTTAGTACCATGTCCATTTAAACAACAACCAAAGCTTGAAGATGAAATTAGTATTACACTATATTTATTGGAATCTTTATAGCTATTTTGTGTTAAAAATATTTTCATGACTATCAGAAAAAGCTACTTTCATGTTGTTGTTTGAGTACATGTTTTTTATATACTTGATTAAGTTCATGCATTAGAAAATGAAATGTTGTTGTGAATAAAGTGACAGGGATTAAACATCACACCTCGAATTATTTGTTTTCACAAGTTATCTATAGCTTGATATTTTTAGCATATAACTTAGTTGATATGATTGTTCCTAAGCTTTCCTTGTAAGTTTAATACTAAGTCACTAAGGTGTTCTTTTCTATATATGGTGATATTTTATTTGCTTTGTTTATACAGGTTATCTAGACACATTATAGTGGCAATTATCGCCACAATGAAGATAATTTGTTCGAGTTTCTTACTTGTATGGAGAAAAATGGCTTTGACACTTCTGGTGTTGAGGTATATGTTGTATAAATTATTGATAGTCTAATTTAGTTCATATTCTAGTGTTCATTGTTTTTCATGTTTTACACTGTGGATTGTATCTTTTTTTTGTTTTCAGAGATGAACACAGTATTGATGGCAAGAAGCATGAATTGAAAAAAGAGCAGAACAATAACATTGAAGCAACAGATGCAAAAAGAGAGAGAGAGGAGAACTGGTCTGGTGATACTCTTAGAGCCAATATCCTGCATAAGACACATATAAAGACTGATGGTCAAGTCTTTAGAGTTGGTGAATTCACTTACAGTGCCTTCAAAACACAACGATAATGTTTGAAGTGATGAAACATCATTTCATGTGTGAATTGTAGTCCAACTAATATTAAGTTGGAAAATCATATTGTAATACTTTAACATTTCATATAATATAATTTATGTGGTTGAAATTATTTATAGTTGCACTTGATATTGTTTAGTATTGTGATTAAAATATGCGACTTTGTGTTTTCATATTAGATGAACATGCACATTGTATGACATTTTTAAAATCATACAAACTAATTTATGTTGATTAATAATAAACACAAAATCAATTTAAAACTACTAAATTAATAGTTTATATTGATTAATGATGAACACAAATAAAATGACTATACAACTAAATTAGTCATTTATAATGATTATTAATGAAAGTAAATGAAATGAATATAAACTACTAAATTAGTCGTTTATATAATGAATAAATGACTACTGCAAATGATAATTTTGTGACTACAAATGAAAACTAAATTTTGCATATATATGACTATTAGTAGCTAATTTACAGTATCTTATAACACGACTAAAATTTAGTCATATTTCTTCAGTCATTAATTGGTTTCAAACGATGACTAAAATTTGCATATATATGACTATTAGTAGCTAATTTACAGTATCTTATAACACAACCAACATTTTGGTCATATTTCTTTGGTCATTAATTGGTTTTCTCAAGTGATCATATAGTAATATATTTGTTCATTAATTGTGACAATTAATGACCAAATCAAAGATTAAATTAACGACTAAATCAATGTCCAAATTAATGACCAAATCAATGACTAAATTAATGATCAAATCAATGAC